>JBBMOL010000110.1:1200000-1726926 GCA_037954665.1 Laguncularia racemosa | reverse complement strand
TTCAAGTAATTTTATGCCCCCAACGATGACTCATTGAGTTTTAAACAACTTTTTTTTTTTCCCTTTTTTTTTTTGTACTTTTATGGTATGGTGGGTAGCTGCCCATTTTTTAAAGCGGATTGTGGACCCATTAAATTTAATTTAGGCTACTATCTCGAACTACCTTAGAGGTCTTATGACCCTAATCCCTTTTGTAGTTGTCAATTGCCCTTTTTTTTTTTCCCGCTGTTAGTGATGAATTATGATTATTGGTTTATGACCGACCCAAGGGTTTAACCTTAGCTCATAACACTTTGCATGCATGTTCCTAACTATTTGTATTGGAGATCACTAGTGACTTTTTTTTCACCTTCCCTCTAGTAACTCTGAAACTTCACTAGCCTCTATTAGTGGAAGTTTTTTTGTCAAAAAAGGGAAAAAAGGGAAAAAATTTTAAGAAACTCTTGGCTTGTCCATTTTTCCATTCTTTTGGTATCTTTTTGATTTTGTTTTTAAACCCAACATCTAGAAAAATAAGATACGAAAATTTAAAAAAGAAATTAAAATATAAATACATTTTATACCGCTCATACAAAATTAAAAATCTAATATATTCATATAAAGGCAACTGCGTTGATCTTTCAAAATAATAATAACAGAAATCTAGGCTAAACGTATACCGAAAAGTAAAGATTTTTGAAGTCATTAATTTATTTTGTGATAGCAATAGTTTGAGGTTGTTTGGGTGGAAAAAATCGAATGGTGGATAGCCTTTTCACTATATCTAGAGCGTATAATGATATAATATGTGACTATAGGATCAGGTTGCTGTACAGGAGGCTTTAGAACATGCCTTTTGGGCAAGCCCTTGTAGTGATCCTGTTCGAACCAATGGCCCTATTACAGTGAGTCTAAGCCAACCATATATATTGCAATAGAGAATATTGCAATTGTCAAGCATTTTTACATCGGCTGAACCTTCAAATGGTTCAACATTGAAATTGCACCTTTTCTAATTAGAACAACAGAAATTTCATATATATAACGGTATACTAAAATACGAACGCTCAATTAATGAGATGGAGTCTTTTACAAATAGGGGTTGAAACATCATTTTTATGAGAAAAATTAATAAGAAAGAAAATTGACACCCCACCCGAAAGAAAATCTCACAAAGAGAAAAGAAATATAAGTTAAAGAAAAAAACTAAAAACAAATCCTTGAAAATTAGGTCTTGTTATTTCAGCTTCCTCCTTCCCTTCAATTAGAGATAGACAATTGACCTTGTTTTACCTTATACTCTATATTATCCTGTTTTACCGAACAAGCTTCCTATAAATATTAAAAGTCACAAGGTATATTCTCTATACAATTTTACGAAATTTACAACTGCGAAGTAGGATATAATTACAATGTCTTTATATCATCCTTGAGCAAGTTTTAAGGTATTTTATATTTATATTGTAAAATTTATTCAATTACATCAATGAATAAAAATAATATTATATTTTTCGGCTAAGGAAAGTATATATATATAAAAATAACATTATATTTATATCAACCAAAAAGAAAAAGAAACAACTTAAGCCTATAAGGAACCCTAACCCAAGTTTACTTACGCTTAAGTCATTTCTGTGATGATTTCTTTTGCCATATTTCAAGTACCTTTGGTGTATTGCAAGTATGATTTGATTCATTGCTGTAGAATATTATGGAAATTAAAGCTTTGTCAGATTTAGAAAAGTTTAAATGTAAAATTTATCTTTCAGTGGGATAAAAATGTGCACTTGTAAATATCTAATAAATCTTGTTTTGCATTTGCTCTATCAAGCTGTTGTGGAAACAATGACAGGTTGGAATTGTCAAAAATTTTTATCAGAATTTTAACATTATAAAAATATGATAGAAAAATTTATAGAGTGAGACGAAAGAAGAAGGGATTCGGAAGTTTTCAAAGTGGTTTAAAAATGGGAAAAGAAAAGGGGATTTGACGATGGTGGGATGAGAAGGGTCAGCGGGGCTGCTGCAGTTCCTTTTAACCGTAGAAGTTGCATACCTAACCTTTCTTGAACTTTCAACTTTATTGGCTAAGTCGGTCCCAGAAACAGCTATATATATGTTTAGCTGGCTCTCTCATTTCATTGCCATCCCAAATTTATAGTGAAAAATCAATTATAACAAAAGAGAGGATAAAATCCTTTGCTCACTAATTAAATGGCAGGCAAGAGTAAGATACTTATTGTAGGTGGTACAGGTTACATAGGTAGGAGGGTGGTGAAGGCTAGTTTAGAGCTAGGCCATGAAACGTATGTTCTTCAAAGGAGAGAGCTTAGTTTTTGACATAGCGCGGAAAGCGTAAACGAAACGAATTCGATTCTAAGATTAGTCTCGCAAACAACAAAGAATAAAGATGAATTATTCCTTGAAGAAATCTTAGTTGCATACAACCGATAACAGAGAAACTCGTCTCTCAAAAGTGTGTTTGAATAATCAATATTAAAACGTAACCCTAAAAATGACCTAATAACTATTTATACCTCTCAGTAAAACATGTAAAAAGGGAAATGAATATGTATACGTGGAAATAAATATAAGTATACACGTCCGTCGTATGGAAAGTATACGGTCGTGCATACAGGCCGTGTAAGCTTCTGGGGATATTTCTGGCATAATACACGGCCGTGTCTCCTGGCCGTGTATGGAGACCGTGTATGCTTCTGGGAGAAATCCTGACCGAGTATACGGCCGTGTATGGAGACCGTGTATGCTTTTGGGAGAAATCCTGATCGAGTACACGGCCGTGCCTCTGGCCGTGTATGAAGTTGTGTGTCTTTCTAGAAGTTCCGCTGTGGTGGTTTGGCATTGTTCCGCCATATGCTTAGCAGCGACATCACTCACCATGTCCTTAGGTAATTTGATCAAGTCCAGCGCGTGTTGTGGCGTTTTAGTGTATACCACTGAGAACAGTGACCTTCCAATAGTTCGGTGGACGGAACTATTGTAAGCGAATTCAGCTTGAGCCAACACTTGATCCCACTGCCCTGGCTTCTCACGGAAAATGCTTCTAATGAGGTTTCCGAGGGTCCGATTGGTTACCTCCGTTTGACCATCGGTTTGAGGATGAGCTATGCTGCTGTAATTCAGAGATGAGTCAAACATATACCAGAGAGTCCTCCAAACGTGGCTAAGGAACTTACTATCTCTGTCGGAGGTAATGGACTTTGGGACCCCATGTAGACGCACCACTTCCTTGAAGAATAGTCGTGCGATTGGCCGTGCATCAACGGTCTTTCTGTAGGGGATAAAGTGAGCCATCTTGGAAAACCTGTCAACTACAACAAAAACAGAGTCAGCACCTCGTTGGGTACGAGGTAAACCAAATGTTCGCCGGCACGAGGAGAGGGGTATATAGGCCAGTGTTCTGGGATTGCCCTTTCGACACCTGGCAAATATAACACCTTTCCACAATTCTATACACATCCCTCCTTAACTGAGGCCAAAAATACCTTTCGGTAACTGCAGCTAGGGTCTTATCTCTGCCCATATGTCCTGCCAATCCACCACCATGCAGGTCTCGGATAAGCTTTTCCTGTAAGGATGACTCAGGGATGCACAACTGATTCCCTTTCATTAAGTATCCATCGTGAATATGGTAGTCTTCACAAGGTTCTCTGTTGGCACATTTAGTCCACGTTTCTTTGAAGTCTCCATCCCCTTTGTACAACTCCTTTAGTCTTTCAAATCCAACGATGTCCGCACTCAGAGTGAGTAGGACATCGACTCTTCTACTCAGGGCATCCGCTACCTTGTTTTGTACACCCGACTTGTGCATCATTCTGAAAGGAAACCTTTGTAAGAACTCAATCCACCTTGCGTGCATGTCTTTACTTATCCAGGTTTGGCCACTTAAGTGTTTAAGAGCCCCGCAATCCGAATACAAGATGAACTCCTTTCCAACTAAATAGTGTTCCCATATTTTAGGAGCTCTTACTATGGCATAGAACTCCTTATCATATGTAAACCAATTCCTCCTGGCGTCACACAACTTTTCACTATAAAATGCTATTGGTCTCTTCTCCTGTGACAGTACCGCCCTGACTCCAACTCCACTGGCGTCGCAATCTACTTCAAATAACTTGTCAAAATCTGGTAGCGCTAATACAGGGGCACCACACAATCGTTTCTTTAAGTCTATGAAACTTACTACAGCCTCTTCACTCCATCGGAATTTACCCTTTTTCAAATATTCAGTTAAGGGTGCAGCGACTGTACTGAAGTGTTTAATAAATCTCCTATAGAAGCTAGCCAAGTCGAGAAAACTTCTCAACTTAGTAACAGTTCTTGGAATAGGCCATTCTTTAATCACTTTCACCTTCTCGTCATCCACCATCGCCCCTTCACTGCTGACTATGAACCCAAGGAACAATAGTCGTTTTGACATGAATGTGCATTTCTTTGGATTGGCGAATAGTTTATTCTCTTTCAGTACAGACAAAATACATCTCAAATGCTCAAGATGTTCTACCTCAGATTTGCTGAATACCAAGATATCATCAAAATACACAACAATAAAACAACCATTAAAAGGTTTTAATACCTGGTTCATCACTCTCATGAAGGTGCTTGGTGCGTTACTAAGACCAAACGGCATCACCGGCCACTCATACAACCCCTCCTTTGTTTTGAATGCCGTCTTCCATTCATCTCCAGGACGGATCCGAATCTGGTGGTATCCACTCCTTAGATCTATTTTGGAGAAGATAGTGGCTCCGCTGAACCGATCCAACATATCCTCGATGCGTGGGATGGGAAATTTGTATCCTATGGTGATCTTATTGATAGCCCTACTATCAACACACATCCTCCAACTCCCATCTTTCTTGGGAGTTAACAATGCTAGAACCGCACACGGACTCAGGCTATCCCGGATAAATCCCTTGTCCAAAAGCTCTTGGACCTTATCCTGCAGAATCTCAGTTTCCTTAGGACTCATCCTATAGTGTGGTAAGTTTGGGAGACTTGCTCCAGGCACTTGGTCTATCTGATGTTGGATGTCTCTCAGAGGTGGTAGACCCTTAGGTAGGTCATCAGGAGCCACCTCCTTAAACTTCTCCAGTAGACTCTTTACTATCTCGGGTACTTTCACGCTAGCCTCCTTTTCTCCAACCGCCACATCTTTTACTATGAGAGCATGGACCACCCATAACTCCTTTAGATCTTCCACCAAATCTTTCTCTGATTGAGTGACGGTTAGGAAAGAACGACTCTTTGCCCTCTTCTCCTTCGAGCGTCCTTCCTTCTTCAACGGTAACAATGTGTACCTCACACCCTCCTTCTCCAATCTGTACACATTCTCCTTTCCCGCGTGTTGCGCGTTCACATCAAACTGCCATGGCCTACCAAATAAGATATGACAGGCATCCATGTCTGCAATATCACAAAAGGCTTCATCGCAGTACTTCCCTATTGAGATTGGTACCCTACATCTTTCCTTTACTTTAATCTTCTCGGCAGCTTTAATCCACCCTATAGTGTACGGATTTGGGTGCTTTTCGATAGGTAGCTGCAGCTGCTTCACAACTTCTCTTCCTATGATGTTTTCGCAACTCCCGCTATCTACTATTAGTTCAAACAATTTCCCATTAATAGTACACCTCGTGCGAAACAACTGGTGTCGCTGTGTGATCTCTTCTTGTTTCGGGGTGAGCATCATCCGCCGAATCACATAAGTCGGTTCTGTTGCTTCTTCCTCCTCCTCATAATACTCTCCCTCTCCATCAAGTTCACAGCAAATCTCCTCATCATCCTCCCTATTAAGGATGTTTACGCTTCTCCTAGCAGGACATTCATTTGACCGATGGCCCGGTTGATTACATCGGAAACACTTACTCAAGATAGGCTTGGCATAAGGATTACTCTGCCTCTGGGTTCCTTTAGGTTCCATCGGTTTCTTCCCCTCACTCTTTTCTTCTCTCTTGGCACTGTCATCAGTAGGTTTGTATGTAGCACTCTTACTTTTCTCAAATCCCGACTTACTACCGCTACCTACAGCTTCACCGACGTACCCTTTTCTTCCCCCTCCATATCTACTACCCTGCTCCTGCAACATTAGCTCAGCTCGGAGGGCCAAATTCTTCGCTTCCACCAGGGTCCTCACCATTGTAACTCTAATTTTATCCTTGATTTGGAGCTTCAGGCCTTCTACGTATCGTGCTACTTGCTGGCCTTCACTATCCCTCAAGTCATTCCTTTTGGCCAGTCTCATGAACTCGGCAGTATACTCATGCACTAAACGTTGCCCCTGGCGGCATCGCTGATATTGTTGGAACAATATTTGCTCATAGTCCGGCGGGAGGAAATCATGTTGCAACAACTGCTTCATGCGATACCATGTTCTCACCGGATGTTTTCCCTCCCTTTGCCTCCTACTCTACAGCCTCTCCCACCATGCCGAGGCTCCACTCTTCAGCCTGCACGCCACCAATCTCACTCGGCGGTCTTCAGGAATTTCCATGTAGTCGAAGAATCGATCTACTTCCGCAATCCAATCCAGGAAGCCTTCGATATTAAGGCTACCGTCAAACCACGGGATGTTGACCTTCAAGCGGTAATCTCCTCCATCTCCTTGATCATACTCACCACGGTTCCTCCGATAATCACCGTCTCTATGATTGTTTCCGTGCTGAACCGGCCGATAACCACCACCACGCCCTCGCTGTGGTCTTCCCCCATACGGGTCATCACTCTCATCACTGGAATCCCCATCCTCTACATGTCCCCACCTGTTCTTAACGACAAGTCGGACCATATGTCCACCGTAGACATCAGCTGCCCGTGGTGGATTCCTACCAATGCCCCCAACCTTATTGGGGTCTACCGCTAAGGCGTCGAAACGCTCGATCAATTCATCAAGGCGCCGTTCCATACGCCCGAACTTCTGATGCATCGCGTCAAACTCTGCCCTTAGAACCCATTGATGGTTTCCTGGTGATCTCGCATCTTGAACACTGTTAAGAACACGACCGCCGTCATCGCCTTGATGAGTTGACATCTTCACAGGAAATTAATTTGGTATGAGTATTGAAAACATTTTTATTTATATATATATATATCTAATGAATGTTTTAGCTTAATGAAACACAAATTTTTTTATGTATATGTAAACATAATGAAGGGAAGAATGATATTTATCTGAAATTTGTGACTCTCTTCCTCCTTGTGCATTCCTTTTCAAAGTTGTGTTCGTGGAGGAAGATGACATAGGAAGGTATACCATCAAAGCAGTAGATGATCCCCAGACTTTGAACAAGACACTGTACTTGAGACCGCCGGAGAACATTCTCTCCCAAAGAGAGCTCATTCAGATGTATGAAAAGCTTACTAGCAAGAAAGTTGAAACCATCAACCTTCTTGAAAATGACTACCTAGCTGCAATTCCAGGTACGTCACTTTATTTCTTTTATATACCAATTCTTCATTCTATTGTTTTAATTACTATAACCATTGACATCGACTCGTGATATATATATATATATATATATGAATCTCAAAATAACAAAATTGTCTGTGTACACTTGTTTTATGTGAAAACATAATTATTAATAGAAAAAAAAAAGAAAACTACTCTTACCATCTACTAACTCACTTAAGCACTTTTTTTTTATATTTACAGATTGTTGTTGAATAGTCGATTTTTACTTAATAATATAGATATATCACTTGATTGTATAAGACATATTTATCTTATTAGAGAACAAATATGTTTTACCAATGTTTCATGCAAGTGAATCAAGCAATAATAGATGGATAAAAATAAAGATTTCTAGATATTAGATACATGTGACACTGAATTAGAGTATTATTATCAAATGATAATATCTGAAAAGTTATAATTTTTTTTCCTATGTCTAAACGAGTTTAATCAAAAATAAGTTTTTCCATGTTAGTTGAACCCTAAACAATTGAATCACGAGAAGGGTAGCTAGTGATAGTGATTTTTATGAAAATAGATTCTCTTAATGTACTTATTATTTGGAGAGAGATATTGGTGGAAGTGGTTCCCTAGTCCTAGAAATCAAGATAACTATAAGATACCGGGAGAGTTTTCCAAAAGGGATGGGCGCTGTGGTCAAACACCCACTAACGAGACTTATAGCTAGGGAGAATCTTCCAAAAGATGGGTCTAGGAAGAATTATAGATCTCTGACAAATAAATAATTATATTCTTTAGACATATAGCCGGTGAGAAATGTCTAGGCCTGAAAATGACAATAAACAAATTAACAAGAACTCCTGGACTTTTCTTATTTGGAGCAATCTCCAAATGGACCATTAATATATAATATTGCATTTGATCCAGTGAATCTTGTCTGACGTAGACAATAGAATACTGGAAAAGACAACACCTGCAATATGAGTGGTTAAAAGTAAAAGAACTTAAAATTATGAATTTTTCTCCTCTGTTTGCTACATTAGGATATGTAGTTTAAAAAAAAAAATCCTCTAATTTGTAATTTCCAATATATTTAGTCGTAGGATATATATAATGGCACGAATCTAATAAAAAGTTTTGACTTAATATTATAAAATTATTTATGTAAAATAGCATCTTATAAGGAGGTTTATTAAGCTTAAAATAGACGTGAACTTTCCTCTCTATTGATATCAAAAATAAATTTATACAGGGTTAGACAATTGGAGCCAGATAGGAGCTGGACACTACTACCAGATCTTCTACAAAGGTGATACAGCAAATTTTGAGATAGGTGAAGGAGGCGTTGAAGCATCGAAACAATATCCAGAAGTTCGATATACCCGCATGAATGAATACATGAAGCAGTATTTATGAGAAAGCAAATAAGGGCTTAGTCAAGCTAATTTCTTTATAATATATATATAACTATGTAATAATAATCACATGACGAGTTATGTGTGTCCATGTGCCTTTTCTACCTCTCTTCTTCATTCAGAGGAGTAATACTTCATTCCATGGTTCTCATAGACACTCGCCTTTCCTAGCTAATGTAATAATGAAGTTGCCTACTTTAATATCGGCAAATATGCAAATCGGATCAAACATCGACATTTCGCCTTCTATGAAGCCTCGAAGTGGAGAGCAAAGAGTATCTAAGTCAAGTTCGCATGTCCAACCGATAGGCCTTCTACCTAAATAGTGTTTTTTTTTCAAATAAGGTCTATCTTTTTGGTATTACTTGTTGAACTAAAATGTATGTCATTTCACTTTTTGTGTCTTTTTTTATTGGACTATGTATGTGTATCGGTTTATTTATGAAAGATTTTGTTGAACTATCATTAGTCCATTTATACGATATATAGTTTAATTTCGATATTATTGTGGTAATTTCATTACTACATTAAATGATAAATATTTTTTATTTTATCAATTTTCATAATATTGTCTATAATTAGAGCTGAGAAAGCGAGCTAAATGGATCGGCCCGCCCTAACTTGCATCGACCAGTAGGTCAAAATAGGCCATCCCTCGATGGCCCGCATATGCTGCGGGTCGAAAAGTCGACTTGCCTACCCCCGCGAGCTAACTCACAGGTCACCACCATGCGTTGCTTGACAAATGTCAACGATGACGGCGACAATGAGAAGACGATAGATCGACGACTAAGGTTTGAGACAATGATGAAGACACCATGGTCCGTTATACCTTCATGTTTTTGTTCTAGTCTAAATTTCCAATAGAACCATAAAAGAAAAGCAACAATCACAATTACCCTTTCGTCAACTCTTTTGAATTTTGTACTCCACCATAACATAAATTGACCAAATATTCCAAAACTAATTAATGAAAAGAGATTGTATAGTCTTGAGAGTTACTGCCAATATTCTCTAAAGACCTTGCATTCAAAGAAGCAGTGATTAATTGAGTCACTTACCTCTTGACAGTTCAAACATCATGAAACTAACTGTATTCCTCTCGTCATTAGAGCCCCATCTATAAGAATTGCTTTTTCCTATAGATTCCATAGAAATATGGAAATTTTGGGAGGAATTCCACTATTCCATGGATGAGTGAGATAGGTGACTGAAGCATTTTGTGATTACCAAATGAATTTCCATGTTTGCTTGTTCAAAAATTTCCCATCCTTTGATAACTTCTATTTAATGGAAACATGATATTTTGGAAATCTTTGCAGCTTAATATGAGCTTAACTATTATTGCAATAACTCCTTATTCTAACCGCCATTTGATCCGCAATCACCAATCTTTTCCATGCATATAGCTTGTGATGGCATTAGATGATGAAAATTAGTCTTTTCAAACCAATTATCTAGCCAAAAGTTACTGTCTCCTTTCCAAATTCCAAAGAATATATGATCTTCTACCTATTCTCTTGCTCTAATAATTATTTTTCCTAATCGGTGAATTTGAGTTCTTTTCCTTTACTAAACATGGATGTGAGTTCCGTATGTATTTAGAATGGAAATAATTGGTAAACAAAGAATCACTCGATCTCAACCACCACCAAAGCTTCTTATCCAATATTTTAACTATGTCTTCCAGTTTTCTTATACCTAGGCCCCCTCTTCAATTGATGTGCATACCTTCTTCCATTTAATCTAGTAAATTCCTTTCTGATTTTCACATGTCTTCTAGAAAAATCTTGCAAAGCATCTTTCTAGATCCTTAATTGTAGAAATAGGAGGTTTATGTGCTTGCATCACCAGCAGAGGAATGGAATTAAGAATGCTTTTGATTAAAATCAATTTGCCACCTTCTAAAAGCGAGAGATTAACTTAATTTTCAATTCTATTCTTTATTTTCTAGATTAAGTGAAAGAAAATGTTCTTCCTTTTTCTCCCAACAATCAGTGGATATCCCTGATATTGTAAAGGAGAATCTCCTCTCGGGAATCCTAATATTGACCTTGCTTTAATTACTTAAGGAGAGTTATCTTCTCCTATAGTTAAGACAACACTTTTGTTTCTATTTATTCTTTGCCTTATATCTTCTCAAACGACCTTAAAAAAATGTGTAACTTCTTAATTGCTTCTCTATAGCCATTAATAAATAGAATGCAATCATCAACAAAGGCTAAATGTGATATGCACTTGAAATTACCTACCTAAAAAGTCATCTCTAGGTTTTTGCTAATTAAATCATTAAGTCCTCTTAATAATACTTAATAGATAATAAACAACAAAGGTGATAGTGGATCTCCTTAGCATAAACCCCTGGATGATTTGAAGAACCCTATAGTGTTACGATTAATATTCAGGGAGAATCAGTAGTTGAAAAATAATCTAGATATCATATGGCAGAAGGATGAGTAAAAACCAATACCGTTCAATACATTCATTAGGAATAACCAATTTACTTAGTCATAAGCCTTTTCCATTTCCAATTTGATTATCAAATTTCCACCTTTTACTTTCCTTTTTAATAAATGTCAAGGATCTTGAGTGACCAAAATGTTTGCCATGATATTTCCACCTTTTATGAATCTCGCTTCATTTTCTACTAAACACTTTAAGAGAAAAGTATTTAATCGAGCCACTAGTATCTTTGAGATTGTTTTGGCAAAACAATTATAGATATTGATGGGTCTGAAATCTTTCTACTCATTTGGATTTTCTTTTTCTGGGATCAAAACAATTGTAATTGATGTGAAATATCTTTGAAGGTAGTGTCCTTGGAAGAAGCAATTTATTACTTCCATGATATCTTCTTTGATAATATCCTAACTAACTTTATAGAAAGAGCTACCAAATCCATTAAGTTCCAAAATTGCATTATCATCCAATTGTTGAATGATTTGCCAAACTTCCTCCTATTTTGGACAAGAAATTAACCGATTGTTCCAATCTTCGATCATCCATTTCTTTAACCAATTTGATTTTTGATATTCTAGGACTTTCTCTTGTTGGAAAGTCCTTTGAAAATATTTTTCTATTGATTTATTAATTTCTTCTTAATCTTCCACCCATTGCCTAACCATATCTTTCATTTTGGTGATTTTTTATTTAAATTACCTTTCCTGAATAATTGCATGGAAATAATGAGAATTCCAATCACCATCCTTAAGCTATTTTATTCCTGCTTTCTATTGTAGAAGATTATCTTCACAAGCTAAAGAAAAGGATATATTAGCTTGATCTTTGCGAAGTTTCAATTTGTTCACATCAATTTTCTCTACTTCCCATTTTTTGTTCCAACTCATCCATTTTCTGTTCCCATCCTTTCACTCGATTGAAAACATTTCCTACTGCTTTTTGTTTTGTTTACTTAATTCTTTCTCGAGCTGGATTAATTTTGTTTGTAGTTTAATCAAACCACCGCAATCCACATTATATTCCTTGCACTTTTTTATTACATCCAGTATTCCTCTTTTGAAGCTCTTTACACCTGATAAGCAAAGGACTATGATATGAACATGTTTTGTTTAGATGGATCACTATAGTCAATGCTTCTCCCATCGAAGATGAATTATAGAATACCCCGTCAAAACATTGCCAAATTGTTCCTCAGATCTACGTGAATGCCAAACCCATGAAGGTTGGTTCCTCTAGTTAACATTCCACTACTATTAGGTTGAAATCACTCATAACTTTAATTGAAGGAGTAGTTCCCCCTTTCCTTTCCTTTGCCATTCTGATGCAATTAAAATTATCTCTCACCATCCATGAATGATCACCATGCTTTGAAAGAGTCTTTAAATTTGCTCACAAATTCATTCTCCTAATATTGTTGTATTGGCATACACTGCAATGAAGAAACTTATCTTGTTAGCTATTGGATTCCAAAACTAAACTGAAAGTATTTGTTCACTATCCCATGTTGTTTGAACTTGACTAATATCTCTCCAAATAATCTAAATCTTTGAATTTTTATTTGAAAGCCTACCTTGGAATTTCAACTTTCTCATTAGTAACTACAATTTCCCCACTTACAGCACTAGTTTTAGGATTGTTAGACATTTCAAGTTATGAATTTTGCTCAATTTTTTAACACTTCTTATTGATCTCTGGTTGTTGATCCCTCTAATATTCAAACACATAAAATTCATGATAAATTTGTGTTCTTTATGGAGATTCCTTTACCCAAGTTCTTTGCAACTCTACTTAATTAAACATTTTTACTTCTCCCCATACTTTTATCGGCAGTTGTCCACTCCTCATGTTTTTTCACATCCATTTCCACCATCCTTTCTTCCTCAAAACTAACATGTTCCAGTTGTTCTAAATCACTTTTAATTCCAATATTCTCATCAGCACATTTTAAACTAGGTTACGTTGTTTGTTCTTTCTGCATTCTCCAAATAAATCACTTCCTCATTCTTCTGTGTGTCTAAAATGACAACTAGAATTGGTTCTAATCTTTTGAGGATCTGTAGATTCTTATTTTGTTTATCCCCATCTATCTCTGAAATACTTTCTTGATGCATTCCGTGATCCTTCTCTTCATCCCTACTTTGAACCTACATTAATTCCTCTTTTGTAACCTCTAGAAACTCTTTCTCCACTACATTCAATTTCACTTTATATTCCATTTTCCCATGCCCTTTAGTTGTATTAAGATTGCTTTTGTTGTTCAATTTGCATCCTTCCTTCGTGTGACCAATCTTGCCACATGCCATGCAGTATTTGGAGACGTCTTCATAAATTATTTGTTGGTAATAGCCCTTTTTTCATTGCTAAGCTAAATTCTATTTTTGAGATGCTTCGAAATATCTAGCTCAATTAGGATTCTTGCTACAAAAGGACGAACTAAGGACTTGGTTACTTCGTTAGTTTGCAGTAGGCTACCAAAAGTAGATCTAATTGTGAACATAATATATGACAAATATGACAAAATTCAGAGTTTGTTATAGATAAGCTAGATCTAGCTACTATCGAGCATTAATATCCCTATAACCTGAATCATTAAAATGAGGTAATTCAAATAATGAAATAAGTAAGAAAATCCTTGTCTATTAGCAATAATTAATTGGATGAGATTTTTTGTAACATTGCCCTTATAGATGATTGTCACCTATGTTCGAGGAGACCATGGCAAACATATTGTGCTGTTGTGAATGACCCTAAAAGAAAATTGAATTGCTTGTCATCATAGAAAGAAGGATCATATTAATATTAACATCCAAAGAACAAGTGCAACGGAACTTAGCTACAATGAAAGAAGGAGTACAAAGGTGCTCGGCTAAGAGAAACGTTAAAGAAGAGATTCTTGAAGAGAATATTAACATCCTAAGAACAAGTGCAACGGAACTTAGCTACAATAAAAGGAGTACAAAGGTGCTCGGCTAAGAGAAAGGTTAAAGAAGAGATTCTTAAAGAGCTTGATGAACAAAATTCCAAGAATACCATGTGTGAGAGGTCACTTATGGTTGAAGCTCAAGAGGAAATTGTAGAAAAAGTTGAGAGCAAACTTATTGAAGCCGGATAGGGAGGTTGAAATAGACAGATGGTAGCTAGTTGATGATGATAGGATTATACTCTAGAAATCTTAGGAAGAAATGATTAGTGAATCCTCCATCACTACACCAATGAACAAGAGCCCACCTAATGAATTCAATGTGTTTGTAAGTGATGATAATCTTGATCACTTAATTAAGTTTGTTCAAGGGTACAAACATGGCATTAAAGAATCAAACACACAATAGCATTGAGTCATATTGAATAATTTTCACTCCTTAACTCAATCAAGACTAGGTTCTAGTTTATTTTCATTTATCCATAATGATTAACTGAAATACTAGAATTTTAATTTACCTCAAGTCTATTTTTTTTTTTTTATAAAACATCCCCCTTTTAAAAGATGACCATAGTTATCTAAAAGAATGTTCTAACTTATATGAAAATATGCCTTGACTTACCAAAAAAATTTCATGAACTTTTGTGTTTGATGTAAGAATTTGTAGGTTTACATAAAGTACAACATTGATAAAATTTCCACTTTTATCCATATATGAATCATCAAAACCAATCCCTAACATCACACAACAACAATAACATAGCATATACTCATCATAAATATAGTTTCATGATCAAACTATCACTAACAAAGTCGGCATCGAATTGTCTCACACACCTTGGCCACACTAATTTCTATTATAGAGAAAAATCAAATGGACATGCTTATATGGATGAGTTCTCAAGAACAAGATATGGAGCATGATATGCATGAATTATGAACAGATGGAATATATAGAAAGAAGTGTCAACTCCCATATTAACCAAGTAAAAAGTGAATAGATTATCTTGGCAAGGGTATGCCAATGTCATGTTCATGGCGAAGGCTAGAATGGGCTAAGTCACAATCGAATGTCGTGCTTGGATTACTACATGATTAAAATGATTTAAGTTGCACATCACAATCAATTATACCTTTTGGCGCCGTGGTAAAATGCTCGATTTAACATAGTTTATTTTTTGATCTTGTAATTTGCAAATTTCCATTCATATAATAAGATTGATTTGTTTTTTTATTTAATTTTTCAACTATCTTTTAATGTTCTTTTTTAAACCTATCAAATGTAATTTAATTTTTCGTTAAATTAAGATATGAAATTTGAATATTATTAGTTTCTTTGTTCCTTTTCAATTGTACTTTGTAACTTAAAAATTTGAAATTTCAATTAAAAATTAAATAAATAATTTGAATATTATTTGGAGCTCTCTTTTTTTTTTTCAAACAATGATATAATATATACCTATTAAGAACACCAAAAATCTTAAAAAACCGTAATTTACATAGGTTATTAAACTCATTTAAGGGCACACAGGCTATCTATGTATGGCATGTGAATATGGTAGCCTATAGGTGGTATTCAAAAGAGATGTGCATGGACGCATGTAGGCCGATAGGCACATATTGTTTTGGCATGAAGAAGCACTAGCATGCAAGGCACACAACTATTGGGCATGTAGAGGCACAAGTACGACTTGAGTACTAGAACTATTGATAGTGTCTATTTGGTTCGACATTTAAATTAGGTAAAATATGTGCTTGATCATGCATGTAATGCTATCTAGAAGTCTAAGTGGATCAATTTAAGGGAAAATTATAAAAGCTTGGTTTATGTTTAGGGGCTTTCGTAAATAAGCGAATTGTCCAAAACCATATGGCCCATGCTCTGTCATTAAGTGTTAATGTTAATGAGGGGACACATTTCAACTTATTATCGGCCTAGAGAAATTGATTCACTAAAATAATGTTACTAAATAAAGTTATTTACATAATTTCATGCAAATGATAAAAACTATATAAAAAAGAAAGAAGCAAAATAAATTAAAAGACCTTGCTTAGGTGGAAACCTGACCTAACTCATTAGCCATGCCTTACAAGGATCACATAACCCCCTAGAGGTGGTAAGGAGGTCTGTGGGTTAGGTTTTATTATGGTGTTTGCATAATCCCTTAGGATGGTGGTGGTGGTGATCCACCACTCTTAAAGTTAAAGAAAAATTAATCAGAAACCTAATGAGTTCAAGTAAGGTTATGCCACCCAACGATGACTCATTGAGTTTTTAAACAATCTTTTTCTTTTTCCTTTTTTTTTGTACATTTATGGTATGGTGGGTAGCTGCCCATCTTTTAAGCGGATTGTGACCCATTAAATAATTTAGGCTACTATCTCGAACTACCTTAGAGGTCTTATGACCCTAATCCCTTTTGTAGTTGTCAATTGCCCTTTTTTTTTTCCCGCTGTTAGTGATGAATTATGATTATTGGTTTATGACCGACCCACAGGGTTTAACCTTAGCTCATAACACTTTGCATGCATGTTCCTAACTATTTGTATTGGAGATCACTAGTGACTTTTTTATTCACCTTCCCTCTAGTAACTCTGAAACTTCACTAGCCTCTATTAGTGGAAGTTTGTTTTGTCAAGAAAGGAAAAAGGAAAAATTTAAGAAACTCTTGGCTTGTCCATTTTTCCATTCTTTTGGTATCTTTTTGATATTGTTTTTAAACCCAACATCTAGAAAAATAAGATACGAAAATTTAAAAAAAGAAATTAAAATATAAATACATATATACCGCTCATACAAAATTAAAAATCTAATATATTCATATAAAGGCAACTGCGTTGATCTTTCAAAATAATAATAACAGAAATCTAGGCTAAACGTATACCGAAAAGTAAAGATTTTTGAAAGTCATTAATTTTATTTTGTGATAGCAATAGTTTGAGGTTGTTTGGGTGGAAAAAATCGAATGGTGGATAGCCTTTTCACTATATCTAGAGCGTATAATGATATAATATGTGACTATAGGATCAGGTTGCTGTACAGGAGGCTTTAGAACATGCCTTTTGGGCAAGCCCTTGTAGTGATCCTGTTCGAACCAATGGCCCTATTACAGTGAGTCTAAGCCAACCATATATATTGCAATAGAGAATATTGCAATTGTCAAGCATTTTTACATCGGCTGAACCTTCAAATGGTTCAACATTGAAATTGCACCTTTTCTAATTAGAACAACAGAAATTTCATATATATAACGGTATACTAAAATACGAACGCTCAATTAATGAGATGGAGTCTTTTACAAATAGGGGTTGAAACATCATTTTTATGAGAAAAATTAATAAGAAAGAAAATTGACACCCCACCCGAAAGAAAATCTCACAAAGAGAAAAGAAATATAAGTTAAAGAAAAAAACTAAAAACAAATCCTTGAAAATTAGGTCTTGTTATTTCAGCTTCCTCCTTCCCTTCAATTAGAGATAGACAATTGACCTTGTTTTACCTTATACTCTATATTATCCTGTTTTACCGAACAAGCTTCCTATAAATATTAAAAGTCACAAGGTATATTCTCTATACAATTTTACGAAATTTACAACTGCGAAGTAGGATATAATTACAATGTCTTTATATCATCCTTGAGCAAGTTTTAAGGTATTTTATATTTATATTGTAAAATTTATTCAATTACATCAATGAATAAAAATAATATTATATTTTTCGGCTAAGGAAAGTATATATATATAAAAATAACATTATATTTATATCAACCAAAAAGAAAAAGAAACAACTTAAGCCTATAAGGAACCCTAACCCAAGTTTACTTACGCTTAAGTCATTTCTGTGATGATTTCTTTTGCCATATTTCAAGTACCTTTGGTGTATTGCAAGTATGATTTGATTCATTGCTGTAGAATATTATGGAAATTAAAGCTTTGTCAGATTTAGAAAAGTTTAAATGTAAAATTTATCTTTCAGTGGGATAAAAATGTGCACTTGTAAATATCTAATAAATCTTGTTTTGCATTTGCTCTATCAAGCTGTTGTGGAAACAATGACAGGTTGGAATTGTCAAAAATTTTTATCAGAATTTTAACATTATAAAAATATGATAGAAAAATTTATAGAGTGAGACGAAAGAAGAAGGGATTCGGAAGTTTTCAAAGTGGTTTAAAAATGGGAAAAGAAAAGGGGATTTGACGATGGTGGGATGAGAAGGGTCAGCGGGGCTGCTGCAGTTCCTTTTAACCGTAGAAGTTGCATACCTAACCTTTCTTGAACTTTCAACTTTATTGGCTAAGTCGGTCCCAGAAACAGCTATATATATGTTTAGCTGGCTCTCTCATTTCATTGCCATCCCAAATTTATAGTGAAAAATCAATTATAACAAAAGAGAGGATAAAATCCTTTGCTCACTAATTAAATGGCAGGCAAGAGTAAGATACTTATTGTAGGTGGTACAGGTTACATAGGTAGGAGGGTGGTGAAGGCTAGTTTAGAGCTAGGCCATGAAACGTATGTTCTTCAAAGGAGAGAGCTTAGTTTTTGACATAGCGCGGAAAGCGTAAACGAAACGAATTCGATTCTAAGATTAGTCTCGCAAACAACAAAGAATAAAGATGAATTATTCCTTGAAGAAATCTTAGTTGCATACAACCGATAACAGAGAAACTCGTCTCTCAAAAGTGTGTTTGAATAATCAATATTAAAACGTAACCCTAAAAATGACCTAATAACTATTTATACCTCTCAGTAAAACATGTAAAAAGGGAAATGAATATGTATACGTGGAAATAAATATAAGTATACACGTCCGTCGTATGGAAAGTATACGGTCGTGCATACAGGCCGTGTAAGCTTCTGGGGATATTTCTGGCATAATACACGGCCGTGTCTCCTGGCCGTGTATGGAGACCGTGTATGCTTCTGGGAGAAATCCTGACCGAGTATACGGCCGTGCCTCTAGCCGTGCATGGAGACCGTGTATACTTCTGGGAGAAATCCTGACCGAGTACACGACCGTGCCTCTGGCCGTGTATGAAGTCGTGTGTCTTTCTAGAAGTTCCCTTGACATGTTTTACGACCGTGTAACAAACCGTGTATCAGCCCGTGTCTGCATCATTATCTCCCACCAATGAAGGGCTCGACCCCGAGTTCTCGTCAGGATATAGCGGTGTGTCATCGGGGTGGAAAAGAGATAATTCCACCACATTAAAAGTACAAGAAATGTTCATATCTTCGGGAAGTTGTACAATGTACGCGTTGTCGTTTATCTTGCACACTACTTCATAAGGCCCATATTTTTTTTGTTAGAGTTTCTCGTATCTGCCCGCAGGGAAACGCTCTTTCCGAAGGTAAACCATTACCTGATCGCCCACGACAAACAGTTTCTTTCGTCTATGCTTATCCGCAGCCCCTTTGTATCGGGTATTGGCTTCCTCGATATTCCGTCTAACTTCCGCTGTGGTGGTTTGGCATTGTTCCGCCATATGCTTAGCAGCGACATCACTCACCATGTCCTTAGGTAATTTGATCAGGTCCAGCACGTGTTGTGGCGTTTTAGTGTATACCACTGAGAACGGTGACCTTCCAATAGTTTGGTGGACAGAACTATTGTAAGCGAATTCAGCTTGAGCCAACACTTGATCCCACTGCCCTGGCTTCTCACGGCAAATGCTTCTAATGAGGTTTCCGAGGGTCCGATTGGTTACCTCCATTTGACTATCGGTTTGAGGATGAGCTATGCTGCTGTAATTCAGAGATGAGTCAAACATATACTAGAGAGTCCTCCAAAAGTGGCTAAGGAACTTCCTATCTCTGTCGGAGGTAATGGACTTTGGGACCCCATGTAGACGCACCACTTCCTTGAAGAATAGTCGTGCGATTGCCCGTGCATCAGCGGTCTTTCTGTAGGGGATAAAGTGAGCCATCTTGGAAAACCTGTCAACTACAACAAAAACAGATTCAGCACCTCGTTGGGTACGAGGCAAACTAAATGTTCGCCGGCACGGGGAGAAGGGTATATAGGCCAGTGTTCTGGGATTGCCCTTTCGACACCTGGCAAATATAACACCTTTCCACAATTCTATACACATCCCTCCTTAACCGAGGCCAAAAATACCTTTCGGTAACTGCAACTAGGGTCTTATCTCTGCCCAGATGTCCTGCCAATCCACCACCATGCAGGTCTCGGATAAGCTTTTCCCGTAAGGATGACTCAGGGATGCACAACTGATTCCCTTTCATTAAGTATCCATCGTGAATATGATAGTCTTCACAAGGTTCCCTGTTGGCACATTTAGTCCACATTTCTTTGAAGTCTCCATCCCCTTCGTACAGCTCCTTTAGTCTTTCAAATCCAACGATGTCCACACTCAAAGTGAGTAGGACATCAGCTCTTCTACTCAGGGCGTTCGCTACCTTGTTTTGCACACCCGACTTGTGCATCATTCTGAAAGGAAACCTTTGTAAGAACTCAATCCACCTTGCGTGCATGTCCTTACTTATTCGGGTTTGGCCACTTAAGTGTTTAAGAGCCTCGCAATCCGAATACAAGATGAACTCCTTTCCAACCAAATAGTGTACCCATATTTTAAGAGCTCTTACTACGGCATAGAACTCCTTGTCATATGTAGACCAATTCCTCCTGGCTTCACACAACTTTTCACTATAAAATGCTATTGGTCTCTTCTCCTGTGACAGTACCGCCCCGACTCCAACTCCACTGGCATCGCAATCTACTTCAAATAACTTGTCAAAATCTGGTAGCGGTAATACAGGGGCGCTACACAATCGTTTCTCAAGTCTATGAAACTTGCTTCAGCCTCTTCGCTCCATCGGAATTTACCCTTTTTCAAACATTCAGTTAAGGGTGCAACGACTGTACTGAAGTGTTTAATAAATCTCATATAGAAGCTAGCCAAGCCGAGAAAACTTCTCAACTCAATAACAGTTCTTGGAATAGGCCATTCTCTAATCACTTTTACCTTCTCGTCATCCACCATCGCCCCTTCACTGCTGACTATGAACCTAAGGAACAATAGTCGTTTTGACATGAATGTGCATTTCTTTGGATTGGCGAACAGTTTATTCTCTTTTAGTACAGACAAAACACATCTCAAATGCTCAAGATGTTCTTCCTCAGATTTACTGAATACCAAGATATCATCAAAATACACAACAATAAAACGACCATTAAAGGGTTTTAATACCTGGTTCATCACTCTCATAAAGGTGCTTGGTGCGTTACTAAGACCAAACGGCATCACCAGCCACTCATACAGCCCCTCCTTTGTTTTGAATGCCGTCTTCCATTCATCTCCAGGACGGATCCGAATCTGGTGGTATCTACTCCTCAGATCTATTTTGGAGAAGATAGTGGCTCCGCTCAACCGATCCAACATATCCTCGATGCGTGGGATGGGAAATTTGTATCCTATGGTGATCTTATTAATAGCCCTGCTATTAACACACATCCTCCAGCTCCCATCTTTCTTAGGAGTTAACAATGCTGGAACCGCACACGGACTCAGGCTGTCCCGGATAAACCCCTTGTCCAAAAGCTCTTGGACCTTATCCTGCAGAATCTCAGTTTCCTTGGGACTCATCCTATGGTGTGGTAAGTTTGGGAGACTTGCTCCAGGCACTAGGTCTATCTGATGTTGGATGTCTCTCAGAGACGGTAGACCCTCAGGTAGGTCATCAGGAGCTACCTCCTTAAACTTCTCCAGTAGACTCTTTACTGTCTCGGGTACTTCCACACCAACCTCCTTTTCTCCAACTGCCACATATTTTACTATGAGAGCATGGACCACCCGTGACTCCTTTAGATCTAGAGGTTTATTAATTTTGACTTAACATTATAAAATTATTTATGTAAAATAACATCTTATAAGGAGGTTTATTAAGTTTAAAATAGATGTGAACTTCCGTCTCTATTGATATCAAAAATAAATTTATACAGGGTTAGGCAATTGGAGCCAGATAGGAGCTGGACACTACTACCAGATCTTCTACAAAGGTGATACAGCAAATTTTGAGATAGGTGAAGGAGGCGTTGAAGCATCGAAACAATATCCAGAAGTTCGATATACCCGCATGAATGAATACATGAAGCAGTATTTACGAGAAAGCAAATAAGGGCTTAGTCAAGCTAATGTCTTTATAATATATATATAACTATGTAATAATAATCACATGACGAGTTATGTGTGTCCATGTGCCTTTTCTACCTCTCTTCTTCATTCAGAGGAGTAATACTTCATTCCATGGCTCTCATAGACACTCGCCTTTCCTAGCTAATGTAATAATGAAGTTGCCTACTTTATGTAATTTGTTTTCTTTCTTCAATATCGGCAAATATGCAAATCGGATCAAACATCGATATTTCGCCTTCTATGAAGCCTCGAACTGTAGCCATCTCTTCAATTTCCTCTTCAATCTTGGTACACTAGAATGCTGATAACTTGGAACTTGTGGACATAGCAATCTTCACTAGCTTATAGTCTATCATATTGAATTTTTTCAACACATCTTCAACATATTTCTTCTAACTTAAGCATAACTTTCCATTCTCTCCCTCCCTCCCTTTTTATCTACATGCCCAAGATGGAGTTTACTGGGCCTATATCTTTCAACTTAAACTCTTTTGCCAGCAGTCCCTTCATAGTATTGATTGTACTCATACTATTCCTAACTAGCAGCATATCATTAACATATAATGTTAAAATAACAAAATCGTCATCTAACCTCGTCACATAAACACAATGATTAGCATCACAGTGAATAAAGCCAAACTTCAAGGCATAGGAGTGAAACTTTCGGTACCACATTCTTAGAGATTGTTTCAGGTTAAATAATGACTTTATTCTGCTCACAAATGAAATTTTCTTTTCCCTTGACCACAAACCCATCTAGTTGCTTCATGTAAATATCCCCCTTCAAGTCGCCATGTAGGAAAGTTGTTATTACATTGAGCTGCTCTATCTCTAGATTGTATGCTACTGGTACAGATAAAACAAGTCTTATAGAATTTAATTTAGCAACTGGTGAAAAAATCTCACCATAATCGACTCCCTTTATCTGCAAATATCCCTTCATAACTAGACAAACTTTATATCATTCCTCCGAACTTTTGCACTTTGATTCATTATTAGCTAGCCGACATCTTCCCAAGATTGGATTTTTCATCTCTCTCTTCACCAAGAAAACCTTAATTGCAAACCTCGCTTCGATACCGGATGTTAAGATCAACGCATAATAACGAAGTAATCTGTGAAACAAAAAAGAGAGTGAGAAATTCAACTCGAGATTTTATCCTTGTCCACTCTTAAACTAGGACTACGTCCAGTAAAGGATTTCATTGTAATTAGCACCCCACATCTCTCATTACTTTTTTTTTTTAATTACTAGCGAAAAAGAGAATATAAAGTAACAACTATTCATGGTTCGCATGTCCAACTGATAGGCCTTCTACCTAAATAGTGTTACTTGTTGAACTAATATGTATGTCATTTCACTTTTTGTGCCTTTTTTGTTGGACTATGTATGTGTATTGGTTTATTTATGAAAGATTTTGTTGAACTATCATTAGTCCATTTATGCGATATATAGTTTAATTTTGATATTATTGTGGTAATTTCATTACTACATTAAATGATAAATATTTTTTATTTTATCAATTTTCATAATATTGTCCATAATTAAAGCTGGAAAAGCGAGCTAAATGGGCCAGCCCATTCCAATCCACATCAACTTGCGGGTCACGGTAGGCCATCCCACGATGACCCGCATATGTTGTGGGTCGAAAAGTCGACTTGCCTAGCCCCGCGGGCCAACTCACCGGTCACCACCACTGATGGAGATAGGGGACACACGGCCTGAACACACGCCCGTGCTATGATGGAGCCAGGGGACACACGGCCTGGACACACGGCCGTGCTATAGACCGTGTGTCCAATTCAGAGCCACAGACGTATACACGGCTTCCTCACACGGCTAGGAGACAACCGTGCTTCGCGACCGTGCCCTCAGACAGATTTCCACAGAAGTACACACGACCTCACACACGGCCGTGTATCGTGACCGTGTATAAAGATCGAGAATCCCACAGAGGCTGACACGGTTCCGGGCACGGCTTGCGGAACTTTCACAGAATCATATACGGCTTCGAGGAACGGCCGTGTGTGAGACCGTGTACTAGGCTTATCGCTTGCCCAGAAGCATACACGGCCTGGAGGCACGGCCGTGTATGCGACAATTTATAGACGTGTATTTTATTATTTATTTCCACGTGTACGCTTAGATTTTCCCCTTTTAGATATTTTACGGGGCCATATAAATACTCTTTTGTCAGATAGATTAGGGTTACGTTTTAATATACATTTGAATACACTTTGAGAGAGAGTTTTCTCTAATTCCCGGGTTGTGCGCAACCTAGTTTGCATCAAAGCGTGTGTCTTTGTTGTGTGAAACCAATCCAATTTCGGATTCGTTTCGTTTTAGCTTCCGCACTGCGTCAGTTTGGTATCAGAGCAAGGTTATTTTCTGCGGAGATGTCGGCTAATGACGGTGTTGATGGCGGTCGTGTTCTTGACGGTGTTCAAGATGCGAGGTTTCAAGGGAACCATCAATGGGTTCCTAGGGTAGAGTTCGACGCAATGCATCAGAAGGTCGGGCGTATGGAACGGCGCCTTGATGAACTGATCGAGCGTTTCGATGCTCTGATGGTTGACCCCAATAGGGTTGGAGGCGCTGGCAGAAATCCACTACGTGTGGTGGAGGAATTCGGGGGACGCGTGATCCGACCTGTCGTTGAGAACAGGTGGGGACGTGTGGAGAGTGAAGAGTCCAGTGAAGAGAGTGATGATACGTACGGAAGTAGACCGCGGCGAGGACGTGGTGGAAGAGGCAGTGGTCATCGGATGGCTCCTCATGGAAACTATCCTAGAGAAGTTGATCACAGGAGGAACCGTGGGGGTTATGATCACGGGGATGGCGGAGACTACCGGTTGAAGGTTGATATTCCTTGGTTCGATGGTAGCCTCAACATCGAAGGCGTCCTAGATTGGTTGGCGGAAGTGGACCGGTTCTTCGACTACATGGAGATTCCCGAGGATCATCGGGTAAGGCTGGTGGCGTGTAGGTTGAAGAGTGGTGCTTCAGCATGGTGGGAGAGATTGCAAAGTAGGAGGCAGCGGGAAGGAAGGCATCCGGTAAGGTCATGGTATCGCATGAAGCAACTGCTACAACATGACTTCCTCCCGCCGGATTACGAGCAGATATTGTTCCAACAATATCAGCGGTGCCGCCAAGGACAACGTTCCGTGCATGAGTATACGGCGGAGTTCATGAGGCTGGCTAAACGGAATGATTTGAGGGAGAGCGAGGGTCAGCAAGTTGCGAGGTATGTGGAAGGGCTAAAATTACAAATCAAAGATAAGATTGGGGTGGCGATGGTGAGAACCCTCGTTGAAGCAAAGAACTTGGCTCTCCGAGCCGAGCTTGTGTTGCAAGAGCAAGGGAGTAGATACGGGGGAGGACGGAAAGGGTATGTAGGCGAAGCTACAGGTGGTGGTAGCCGACCGATACTTGAGAAAAGTCGAGTTACACCATATAAACCAACGGAGGACATGTCTAGGAGGGAGGAGAAAAGTGAGGGGAAGAAGCCGATGGAGCCGAAAGGAGTTCAAAGACAGAACAATCCCTACGCCAAACCCATATTGGGCAAGTGTTTCCGATGTAACCAACCGGGTCATCGATCAAACGAATGCCTAGCGAGGAAGAGTGTCAACATCCTCGATAGGGAAGATGATGAGGAAATTTGCTGTGAGCCCGATGGAGAGGGAGAGTACTATGAGGAAGAAGAAGAAGCAACGGAGCCATCATATGTAATTCGGCGTTTGATGCTCACTCCAAAACAGGAAGAGTTCACACAGAGGCACCAATTGTTTCGTACACGGTGTACGATCATGGGGAAGCTATTTGAGTTGATTGTAGACAGCGGCAGTTGCGAGAACATCATAGGAAGGGAGGTTGTAACACAACTGCAGCTACCCGTTGAGAAGCACCCGAATCCTTATACTATTGGTTGGATCAAAGCCGCCGAGAAAATTGAAGTGAAGGAGAGATGCAGGGTACCTTTCTCAATAGGGAAGTACCGGGATGAAGCCTTCTGCGACATTGTAGACATGGATGCTTGCCACATCTTGTTTGGGAGGCCATGGCAGTTTGACGTGGACGCGCAACATACGGGCAAAGAAAATGTCTACCGGGTGGAGAAGGAGGGTGTGAAGTACACCTTATTACCACTGAAGAGGGAAGGACGTGCTAAAGGGAAGAAGGTTGAGAGTCGCTAATTCTTAACCGTCACTCAATCCGAGAAGGAAGTGATGGACGACTTGAGGGAATCGCGAGTAGTACACGCCCTCATTGTGAAAGGAGTGACTGAAGGAGGGGAGGAACTTGAGAGAGAAGTGCCAGGGGCGGTGAAGGATCTTCTTGAAGAGTTCAAGGAAGTGATCCCAGACGACCTACCCGAGGGACTACCTCCTTTGAGGGATATTCAACACCAGATTGACCTGGTGCCTGGGGCTAGTCTCCCAAACCTCCTGCATTACAGAATGAGTCCCAAGGAAGCCGGGATTCTCCAAGAGAAGGTCCAAGAGCTTTTGGACAAAGGTTTCATCCGGGATAGCCTAAGCCCATGTGCGGTTCCGGCACTGTTAACTCCCAAGAAAGATGGGAGTTGGAGGATGTGTGTTGATAGCCGAGCTATCAACAAGATTACCATAGGGTATAAATTCCCTATACCCCGCATTGAGGATATGTTGGACCGTTTGAGTGGCGCTACTATTTTCTCCAAGATAGACTTGCGGAGTGGGTATCACTAGATTGGAATCCGTCCTGGAGACGAGTGGAAAACGGCATTTAAGACCAAGGAGGGGCTATATGAGTGGCTAGTGATGCCATTTGGGCTGAGTAACGCACTGAGCACCTTCATGAGAGTAATGAACCAGGTATTGAAACCTTTCAATGGTCGTTTTCTTGTAGTGTACTTTGACGATATTTTGATATACAGTAAATCCGAAGAAGAACACTTAGAACATCTAAGGTGTGTGTTATCTACATTAAAGGCGAATAAGTTGTTCGCCAATCTAAAAAAGTGCACCTTTATGTCAAGACGACTGTTGTTCCTGGGGTTTGTTGTTAGTAGTGAGGGAGTGATGGTAGATGACGAGAAGGTAAAAGCAATTAGGGAATGGCCTGTTCCAAGAACTGTAACGGAATTGAGAAGCTTCCTCGGCTTAGCCAGTTTCTACAGAAGGTTCATTAGGCATTTTAGTACTGTTGCTGCACCCTTGACCGAATGCCTAAAGAAGGGAAAGTTCCAATGGGGCGAAGAATCTAATTTGAGCTTCATGAACCTGAAGCAGAGATTGTGTAGCGCGCTTGTACTAACTCTACCAGACTTTGAAAAATTGTACGAAGTGGATTGCGATGCTAGTGGGGTCGGAGTAGGTGCAGTACTATCACAGGAGAAGAGACCGATAGCCTTTTACAGTGAGAAGCTGTGCGAAGCAAGGAGGACTTGGTCTACCTATGATAAGGAGTTCTACGCCGTGGTAAGGGCCCTTAAAGTGTGGGAACACTACCTGGTCGGGAAAGAGTTTGTTTTGTATTCGGATTGTGGGGCTCTTAAACATTTGAGTGGTCAAACCCGAATTAGTAAGGATATGCACGCCAGGTGGATTGAGTTTTTGCAGAGGTTTCCTTTCAGGTTGATGCACAAGTCAGGTGTGCAAAACAAAGTCGCAGACGCCCTGAGTAGAAGAGCGAATGTCCTGCTTACTTTGAGTACAGACATTGTCGGCTTTGAAAAGCTAAAGTAACTGTACGAGAACGATGGCGACTTTAAGGACACTTGGATTAAGTGTGCCAACAGGGAACCGTGTGACGATTACCATATACATGAGGGATATTTGATGAAAGGGAACCAGTTGTGTATTCCCGAATCTTCTTTGCGGGAAAAGCTTATCAGGGACTTGCATGGTGGAGGATTGGCGGGACATATGGGTAGAGATAAGACATTAGCTGCAGTTACCGCCAGATACTTTTGGCCTCGGTTGAGGAGGGATGTGTACCGGATTGTGGAAAGGTGCTACATTTGTCAAGTGTCTAAGGGGCAATCCCAAAACACTGGTTTATACACTCCTCTCCCCGTGCCTTCAAACATATGGGAGGATTTGTCGATGGACTTCATACTGGGTTTGCCTCGTACCCAACGAGGTGCTGACTCTGTGTTTGTTGTAGTTGACAGGTTCTCTAAGATGGCTCATTTCATCCCATGCAGGAAGACCGCCGACGCACGGGCTATTGCACGGTTGTTCTTCAAGGAAGTGGTGCGGTTGCATGGAGTCCCAAAGTCTATCACATCAGATAGGGATAGCAAATTCCTTAGTCACTTTTGGAAGACCCTCTGGTTTATGTTTGACTCCTCCCTGAATTACAGCAGCACCGCTCATCCTCAAACCGACGGACAGATCGAGGTGACTAACAGAACCCTCGGAAACCTCATAAGAAGCATCTACGGTGAGAAACCGGGACAGTGGGATCAAGCATTGGCTCAAGCCGAATTCGCTTACAACAGTTCTGTCCACCGAACTATTGGAAGGTCTCCATTCTCGGTGGTATACACAAAAACACCACAACATGCACTAGACTTGCTCAAATTACCCAAGGACATGGTGGGCGATGTGGCAGCTAAACATATGGCGGAGCAACACCAAGCCACTACTGAAGAAGTTAAGCGAAAGATAGAGGAATCCAACACACGGTACAAAGGGGATGCAGATAAGCATAGACGGCAGAAGCTCTTTGCAGTTGGCGATCAGGTAATGGTTTACCTTCGGAAGGAGCGATTCCCTGTAGGGAAGTATGGGAAGCTTCAACCCAGGAAGTACGGTCCCTATGAAGTTGTACGCAAGATCAATGACAACGCATATGTTGTACAACTCCCGAAAATATGAATATATCTTGCACTTTCAATGTAGCGGACTTGTCACCTTTTCATGCCGATGACACTCCTCTATATCCGGATGAGAACTCGGGGTCGAGTTCTCCATTAGTGGGGGAGAATGATGGAGATAGGGGACACACGGCCTGAACACACGGCCGTGCTATGATGGAGCCAGGGGACACACGGCCTGGACACACGGCCGTGCTATAGACCGTGTGTCCAATTCAGAGCCACAGACGTATACACAGCTTCCTCACACGGCTAGGAGACAACCGTGCTTCGCGACCGTGCCCTCAGACAGATTTCCACAGAAGTACACACGGCCTCACACACGGCCGTGTATCGTGACCGTGTATAAAGATCGAGAATCCCACAGAGGCTGACACGGTTCCGGGCACGGCTTGGGACACGGCTTGCGGAACTTTCACAGAATCATACACGACTTCGAGGAACGGCCGTGTGTGAGACCGTGTACTAGGCTTATCGCTTACCCAGAAGCATACAGGCCTGGAGGCACGGTCGTGTATGCGACAATTTATAGACGTGTATTTTATTATTTATTTCCACGTATACGCTTAGATTTTCCCTTTTTAGATATTTTACGGGGCCATATAAATACTCTTTTGTCAGATAGATTAGGGTTACGTTTTAATATACATTTGAATACACTTTGAGAGAGAGTTTTCTCTAATTCTCGGGTTGTGCGCAACCTAGTTTGCATCAAAGCGTGTGTCTTTGTTGTGTGAAACCAATCCAATTTCGGATTCGTTTCGTTTTAGCTTCCGCGCTGCGTCAACCACGCTGCTTGACAAATGACGACGATGACGGCGACAATGAGGAGACAATGGATCGACGACTAAGGTTTGAGACAATGATGAAGACACCATGGTCCATGACATTTGACATAACTGAGCCGAGACTGAGCAGTGCCGTGAGTCCATGACCGTGGTCCGACTCCGTGAGCTACAGGACGACGTTGACTTGATGACGTGAACGGAGAAGAAGGACTCGATGTCAATGAGTGAGTTTTTCCTTCTTTTTTTCCCAGCTGAGGGACAGTGGAGGTGGACACTGAGTGAGTTTTTCGTTTTTTTTTTTTCCACAACTTACTTCGTCGGCCAAGAAGAGTAGAAGAAAGAAGACTGATCCGGGAGAGGTGTGGAAAGGAAAGACCGAAAGAGAGAGATGGATGCTGGACGGGATGGTTTCGAGGAGAGAGATAAGAGTTAAGAGATTGAACTGCTGAGTGGAGTGCTGAACTGAAAATGAACTCTCGTCCCGTGACCGTCTCCCAGCCCCCAGGTCCCAGTCCCAGCCCAGTCTCCTACTCCTAGTCCTAGCTTAGACGACGATGACTGATGGACTGAGTGACGAGCGACGACTAACGAGATACATCTATGATTGTGGCTGCACTGCACGTCTGCACCCCTACCCTTGCCCTGTCCGGCTATCCACCTATCCCTAACTCCTTGTTTAGTCCTTTTTTTTTTTTGGCAAAGTGCGGGCCATGCAGGCCAACCCGTGCCCGCACAACCCTCGCGGGCCACGTAAGGCGGGTCAAAACGGCTCGCACCAGTTGCGAGCCAAATTTCCCTAACTCGACCTACAAAAATTTACGGGCTGGCTTGCACGAGCCGCCTCGCATTCTTAGCTTTATTTATAATATTGCCATAAATTATTACAATATCATTTATATTATTTTAATTAATAAAGATTTATTAGTAGTTTTTTAATCAATTAATATTTAAGAAAAATTCATTGTTTGGTTTATATATTAATACTAGACAAAAAAATCCTTATGGTACTAAACTAAAATTTAAAAATTTGTACTATATATTTAATGGTACAAAAATCTATTTTACAATACAAAATAAATATATCTCTAAAATTTTAAAAATTAATCTCACACCATATTTATAAATCATAAATGGATTCCATCTTTCTCTATCTCTCTCTTTGTATAGTATAAATTAAATATATCATAGAAATCTATGTCCAATATTGTGCACACCAAATATAGTTGGAGAGAATTGTATTATTTTGTTTTTCTTTTACTATGTTGCTCCATTTTCTTTGTACTAACTTGCTCCATTAACTAAATGCTACCTAAGGATCTTAATATATATAGATCATGTTCTTAATATTAGTAGTTTTCTGTTTAATTAGGTCCTAAATTTTTAAGAATGTTCAATCAAATAATAAACCAAGCAGCCTTTCAGTTAAATGTGCTAAAAGATGAGATTTTTTTTTTTTTTAAGAGAAGATCAACTTTATTCATTCAAATGTTTGTACATCATTTTCTAATACAAAGCACTTCTTTGTTATCTAATAAAATTAGGCCTTTGTAGTAAGCATCTAGATGAAAGAAATTAGATGTCATAAAATTCGTATTGGTCTTTCTTAACTTGTTAGCAAGATAGTCTGTCGCTTTATTTGATTTTCTATATATATGCTATATTAAAGCTTCTAAACTTTGCATGAACTTTTTTATATTTTAGATAGTATAAAATATGTACCATAGATAATTTGTATCCGCTTCAATCAAATTTGCTACTACCAATGGATCGACTTCAATTTGAATATGTCGAAGCTTATATTGGTAACATAACATCAAGCCTTGTTATATGGCCATAAGTTCTGCTTGAGTTATGTTTTCAAACTCCATCAAACTACCAAATGCGAACAATACATTACCTTCTTCATCTCAGACTATACCTTCACTAGTGGCCTTACCATAAGATGAAGATGCATCTATGTTGAGCTTTACAAAACCTACTTGTGGTTTGGACCAGGTACATGTGTTGAGTTTTTTATGTTTGCTATTACAATCACAAATCGGGAAGATTTGAAATGCAATTGAACTTTCCGATACTACTATCCCTATCACCCAATTTAGATTTCTTCTACCTTCATGTTTTTGTTCTAGTCTAAATTTCCAATAGAACCATAGAAGAAAAGCAACAATCACAATTACCTTTTCATCAACTCTTTCGAATTTTATACTCCACCATAACATAAATAGACCAAATATTCCAAAACTAATCAATGAAAAGAGATTGTATAGTCTTGAGAGTTACTACCAATATTCTCTAAAGACCTTGCATTCAAAGAAGCAGTGATTAATTGAGTCACTTACCTCTTGAAAGTTCCAACATCATGAAACTAACTGTATTCCTTTCCTCATTAGAGCCTCATCTATAAGAATTGCTTTTTCCTATAGATTCCATAGAAATATGGAAGTTTTAGGAGGAATTCTACTATTCCATGGATTAGTGAGATAGGTGACTAAAGCATTTTGTGATTACCAGATGAATTTCCATGTTTGCATGTTCAAAAATTTCCCATCCTTTGATAACTTCTATTTAATGGAAACATGATATTTTGGAAATCTTTGCAACTTAATCTAAGCTTAACTATTATTGTAATAACTCCTTATTCTAACCGCCATTTGATCTGCAATCACCAATCTTTTCCATGCATACAGCTTGTGATGGCATTAGATGATGAAAATTAGTCTTTTCAAACCAATTATCTAGCCAAAAGTTACTGTCTCCTTTCCAAATTCCAAAGAATATATGATCTTTTGCCAATTCTCTTGCTCTAGTAATTCTTTTTCCAAATCGGTGAATTTGAGTTTTTTTCCTTTACTAAACATGGATGTGAGTCCCATATATATTTAGAATGGAAATAATTGGCAAACAAAGAATCACTCGATCTCAACCACTACCAAAGCTTCTTATCCAATATTTTAACTATGTCTTCCAGTTTTCTTATACCTAGGCCCCCTCTTCAATTAATGTGCATACCTTCTTCCATTTAATCTAGTAAATTCCTTTCTGATTTTCAAATGTCTTCTAGAAAAATCTTGCAAAGCATCTTTCTAGATCCTTAATTGTAGAAATAGGAGGTTTATGTGCTCACATCACATGCAGAGGAATGGAATTAAGAATGCTTTTGATTAAAATCAATTTGCCACCTTCTAAAAGTGAGAGATTAACTTAATTTTCATTTCTATTCTTTATTTTCTAGATTAAGTGAAAGAAAATGTTCTTCCATTTTCTCCCAACAATCAGTGGATATCCCTGATATTGTAAAGGAAAATCTCCTCTCGGGAATCCTAGTATTGACCTTGCTTTAATTACTAAAGGAGAGTTATCTTCTCCTATAGTTAAGACAGCACTTTTGTTTCTATTTATTCTTTGCCTGATATATTCTCAAACCACCTTAAAAAAATGTGCAACTTCTTAATTGATTTTCTACAGCCATTAATAAATAGAATGCAATCATCGATAATGGCTAAATGTGATATGCACTTGAAATTACCTACCTAAAAAGTCATCTCTGTGTTTTAGCTAATTAAATCATTAAGTCCTCTTAATAATACTTTTGAATAGATAACAAACAACAAAGGTGATAGTGGATCTCCTTAGCATAAACCCCTGGATGATTTGAAGAACCCTATAGTGCTACCATTAATATTCAGAGAGAATCAGCAGTTGAAAAATAGTCTAGATATCATATGGCAAAAGGATGAGTAAAAACCAATACCGTTCAATACATTCATTAGGAATGACCAATTTACTTAGTCATAAGCCTTTTCCATGTCCAATTTGATTACCAAATTTCCACCTCTTACTTTCCTTTTTAATGAATGTCAAAGATCTTGAGTGACCAAAATGTTTTCCATGATATTTCTACCTTTTATGAATCTTGCTTGATTTTCTACTAAACACTCTAAGAGAAAAGTATTTAATTGAGCCACTAGTATCTTTGAGATTATTTTGGCAAAACAATTATAGATACTGATGGGTCTTAAATCTTTCTACTCATTTGGATTTTCTTTTTTTTTGGATCAAAACAATTGTAATTGATGTGAAATATCTTTGATGGTAGTGTCCTTAGAAGAAGCAATTTATTGCTTCTATGATATCTTCTTTGATAATATCCTAACTAACTTTATAGAAAGAGCTACCAAATCCATCAAGTTCCACAATTGCATTATCATCCAATTGTTGAATGATTTGCCAAACTTCCTCCTGTTTTGGACAAGAAATTAACCGATTTTTCCAATCTTCGGTCATCCATTTCTTTAACCAATTTGATTTTTGATATTCTAGGACTTTCACTTGTTGGAAAATCCTTTGAAAATATTTTTCTGTTGATTTATTAATTTCTTCTTAATCTTCCACCCATTGCCTAACCATATCTTTCATTCTAGTGATTTTTTTTTTGTTAAATTGCCTTTCTTGAATAATTGCATGGAAATAACGAGAATTCCAATCACCATCTTTAAGCTATTTTATTCTTGCTTTCCGCTGCAGAAGATTATCCTCACTAGCTAAAGAAAAGGACTGATTAGCTTGAGCTTTGCGAAGTTTCAATTTATTCACATCAATTTTCTCTACTTCCCATTTTTTGTTCCAACTCATCCATTTTCTATTCCCATTCTTTCACTCGATTGAAAACATTTCCTACTGCTTTTTGTTTTGTTTACTTAATTCTTTCTTGAGCTAGATTAATTTTGTTTGTAGTTTAATCAAACCACCACAATCCACATTAAATTCCTTGCTCTTTTTTATTACATCCAGTATTCCTCTTTTGAAGCTCTTTACACCTGATAAGCAAAGGACTATGATATGAACATCTTTTGTTTAGATGGATCACTATAGTCAATGCTCCTCCCATCGAAGATGAATTATGGAATACCCCATCAAGACATTGCCAAATTGTTCCTCGGATCCATGTGAATGCCGAACCCATGAAGGTTGGTTCCTCTAGTTAACATTCCACTACTACTAGGTTGAAATCACTCATAACTTTAATCGAAGGAGCATTTCCCCCTTTCCTTTCCTTTGCCATTCTGATGCAATTAAAATAATCTCTCACCATCCACGAATGATCACCATGCTTTGAAAGAGTCTTCAAATTTGCTCACAAATTCATTCTCCATGTATTGTTGTATTGGCATACACTGCAATGAAGAAACTTATCTTGTTAGCTATTGGATTCCAAAACTAAACTAAAAGTATTTGTTCACTGTCCCATGTTGTTTGAACTTGACTAATATCTCTCCAAATAATCTAAATCTTTGAATTTTTATTTGACAGCCCTCCTTGGAATTTCAACTTTCTCATTAGTAACTACAATTTCCCCACTTATAGCACTAGTTCTAGGATTGTTAGACATTTCAAGTTATGAATTTTTCTCAATTTTTTAACGCTTCTTATTGATCTCTAGTTGTTGATCCCTCTAATATTCCAACACATAAAATTCATGATAAATCTGCGTTCTTTATGGAGATTCCTTTACCCAAGTTCTTCGCAACTCTACTTAATTAAATGTTTTTACTTCTCCTCATACTTTTATTGACAATTGTCCACTCCTCATGTTTTTTCACATCCATTTCCACCATCCTTTCTTCCTCAAAACTAACATGTTCCAATTGTTCTAAATCACTTTTAATTCCAATATTCTCATCAACACATTTTAAACTAGGTCATGTTTTTTGTTCTTTCTGCATTCTCCAAATAAATCATTTCCTCATTCTTCTGTGTGTCTAAAATGACAACTAGAATTGGTTCTAATCTTTTGAGGATCTGTAGATTCTTATTTTGTTTATCCCAATCTATCTCTGAAATACTTTCTTGATGCATTCTATGATCCTTCTCTTCATCCCTACTCTGAACCTGCATTAATTCCTCTTTTGTAACCTCTAGAAATTCTTTCTCCACTGCATTCAATTTCACTTTATATTCCATTTTCCCATGCCCTTTAGTTGTATTAAGATTGCTTTTGTTGTTCAATTTGCATCCTTCCTTTGAGTCACCAATCTTGCAACATGCCATGCAGTATTTGGAGACATCTTCATAAATTATTTGTTGGTAATAGCCCTTTTTTCACTGCTAAGCTAAATTCTATTTTTGAGATGCTTCAAAATATCTAGCTCAATTAGGATTCTTTCTACAAAAGGATGAACTAAGGACTTGGTTACTTCGTCAGTTTGCAGTAGGCTACCAAAAGTAGATCTAATGGTGAATAGAATAGATTTCTTAAAGTAATGAACCTTCAAATAAGGAAGAGTAATCTAAATTGGGGCAATAGGACGTTTGACTTTGGGATCAAATTCCTTCGTCCATTTAAACAATCTCATGGAATAAAAACCTATTTGCCTAACCAGTCTTTTCCAAACCCTAGTGTAATCTTCCTCTAATTCAAATTGAATTAATATATGCCTTTCATCAATTAGACCAACATGATAGGTACCTTTCAAACCTAATGAAACAAAGAAGGTTCTAATTTTTGAAATTGAAGGTCTTCCTTTGGAGAGTTTTCCAACTAGGGCTAGATTCAGTGATGAAGCAAGATTATTCTCCTCTTCCTCTATGAATAAAATCGTTGGTTCCCCCTTGAATGTTGTTGAATTTTTGAAAACATGATTCTCAGTGTTTTCGTTCTATTTCAAAAGGGGTGCCAAAGATGATTCTGTCTAATTCGATGAAGAAGCCATTAGGGGTAGCCATTGTGAGCCTAGTAGTTCCATCACTGTCATTGTTGAGATCCACCATTGAGAGCCTCCAGCAAGCTTAAGGTTTGTTATATAAAAAGATGAGCTTGGCAGTGTCCCATTTGATTAGATAAAATTAGGAATATAGATTATTCAATCCCATTTCTAAGCTTTTTGGGTTTGATTTTACAACAATTGAGTAAGTTATTTAAATGGTCTATTAATTCAAATTCAAGTTTCATAATGTTTAGAATTACTAACTTGCGAACCTAACTAATTGTTTCCAAGTTGAGTTTGAGTTGAGTTAGGAAATAAATATTATTTTAATTAAAAAAATAAATATTTTTCTTGAGTAAATTGAGCTTAATTGGATCGAGATCGAGCTTGAGCTCAAATTCATTGAGTGCCTCTTCAAATCTAGCTCAAATTCATAATTACAAACTTGACCAAGCTCGAGCTAACTTTAAATTTTAAAATTTTGGGTCAAGCTAAATTTCGACTTTAGCAATATATCATTAGTACCCAACTTAGCCTCATCCACATCTCTAAATAATGTTATTTCCGTATAAAAAAAAAAAAAAAAACTACTTTACTACAGCCTTTTAAAGTTTCCAACGATCCTTGGATATTCGAATATTATCGTGATGAAAATGAACATAGGAAAAAGATTAACAAAACTTTATTAGAAAATGATTCATCATATTCCATCTTGATGGAGAAGAGATGGTGATACAATTTGGATTATGAAGTCATTCCTATAATTTAATCTATGTTTTGTCTCTTTTGTAAAGTAATGGTTTGTATTTTTTTTTCTTTCAATAAATATATTACTTGTGTTGTTTAATTAAATTTATTTAATAAAAATTTTACTAAATTAATTATTATGGACCATTCAATAGGTGACATGTACCTTCAATTAACATTAATAGATAATGGTAAAATACCAATGATGTATTTACTAAATTGAATGGTCAGTTTTCGCTTAATAACACAAATATATTGCTTCGATTGCAATGGACATATTTATTTTATACCAATAGTATTTCTTGCGAGCGAAACAAACAAAGCAATAATAGATGAATACAAGTAAAGGGTCTTCCGTTTTTTGATACATGTAAGCACATCAAATTGGACTAGTATTGCAAAATAATGAGTAACTCGAAGGGTCATATATCAAAGCGACGACTTTAGTTGAAAAATAAGCCATTTCATACTGTCTGGTTCTTGGACAATAGAGACTATAGAGAGAGAGAGAGAAAGATTGGTGGAAGTGTCTTCCAGGTCCGACTTCAGCCTCAAGATATACCCAACAACAATGCAGGAAGAATTTTCCGAAGCAATGCAAATAAAATGAGAACTCATATATAGACTTTTCTTATTTGGAGAAATTTCAATATAAAGATAAAAAAGAAAAATGATTAAGATTTTTAAATTATGTATGTTAAAAGTAAAAAAACATATTTATAGCTTAATGGTATAGACGCTGATCTTCCAAATAGAATTTGACCAAGTTTGAATCCTCCTTCTTATAATCACTAAAAAGAATGGGAATGGTAGTTTTATAAACTCTTGCTTCTTTACAATTTCCATTTAGATGTAATATTTCATTAGATCCATTGTATCATGCCTTTCCTGACGCAGATAATGGAGTACTAGAAAGATAGTGCCTGCAATAATGCATGTGGCTAAAGAAAAAATAACTTTAAATTCAGAATTTTAAAATGGTGTTTATTTGCTGCATGAAGAAATTGGTTAAAATTTCCACTAAATTTAACCGTTTGAAAAAGTTGGGGTGTATATTTGCATATGAAAGTAAAAAGGACTTTTTGGTAGATCTTGATATGTTATTTACTGTAGTGATTGATATATTTTCTAATTTTATAAGCAGGTATATTCAGTTTAAGATAGATGCGACATTCACTCTCCTTTGATGTCAAAATAAATATACACGGGGTTGGACAACTGGACCAAGATAGGGGCTAGTTTTCTACAAAGGTGATACCACAAATTTTGAGATAGGGGAAGGAGGTGTTGAAGCCTCCAAACAATACCCAGAAGTTCGATATACCCGCATGGATGAATACATGAAGCATTATATATGAGAAAGCAAAAGGGCTTAATTTAGCTAATGGCTTCATAATATATAAATTATGTAATGACAATTACATAATTATAGCATTTGGATTGTAGTATTCAGCAGTACAAAAAGAAATAGATAGTACAAAATACCACACTTGATATATATAATAGTTTATAAGAATTTTTATAATGTTTATTATTTGATTATACAAAGTACTATACTAAACAGGATATATAAAATATTGGACAATGATTTTTGTATTTTTGTCTAATAAATTTAATTTTTATACCATAGTTTAAATTATACAAAATATAAATATTTTATTTAGTACTGTAAGATCATTTTTGTTTAATAACCAAGAAAATGTGTAAACCAAATAAAAAATAAAATATTTTATTTAGTCTAATATCGCGAATCTTTAATAACCAAATGATACTGATAAATCATGTGTTTGTATACTAATTTACCTCTCTTCTTTATTCAAAAATGTGACAATAGGGCAATCATTTATGCCCCTATTCCATGGTTCTCATAGACACTCGCTTTTCTTAGTTGATGTCATAATGAAGTTGCCTACTTTATGCAATTTGTTTCTTTCCCTAATATTAGCAAATATACATGTCTTTTTATGCCTATATCTTTCTCTATATCCAATTTTGTATACGATTCAAAGCCACATGAAAGACATAAAAGTGTTAAATCTAATTTACCCAATTTTAAATATCTATACTAATATATAATTCCACCAAAATCTCGTCACCAACCCCACATCCACAAACATTACTACTATCAAAACACCACCATTCCCACCCTAACCAGTCTATTGCTATGGCATGACCCTCCTCAATTCCAGTCAATGTTCTTCCACCACTTCAAATATCAAACATTAACACCACCTCAAAACCCTCGTTGTCTTACTACCACTCAAGGTTGTCAAGCTCAAATCGCTAGGGGTTTGTAAAATCAAAACATGGAATCAAACATAGAAAGTAAGTTTTTATAACCTATATAAAATTGTTTTTAAAAACTATAAATGTGCTTATAGTAGTTGCATAAAACTGGAAAATTGTTATGAATTGAAGGGAACCTAACCTTTCAACTCATCTTAAATTCTTGATGGCATTAACTAAAGTAGATAAATTTTCTTGTAAATTTTTTAGCAAGAGTTGGAACTTGAATGAAGGTAACAAACGTCAAGTAGTGGACCCGAAGAGAGAAAATGAGGAAATGAAATTGGAATGGGACAGGGAAGATGATATAACACCCTAATAGTTGATATTCCTATAGAAATTTGGTTGTTTTTTCTTTTTAAATATAAAATTCTACTAATTTTAACGTGTAGATTTGTGATTCTACTAGAGCTCACATGGAAACAATTTTAAATCTAATATAACTCAAAAAGGCCTCCTAAAATCATAAATCCATTGAATTATGCTAGTAAAATGGCAATTTTGACAACTATATTACCACTACAATACTAATGCTAGCAACCACCCTAACACTCCTTTCACACCAACACCAATGTAGTGGTGGTATTAATGGTCAAGGTGGTGACTATATGTCAAAGGCCTAATTGCAATAATGGTAATGCTATTATAGTGGTGCTAGGGTATTGCATTAATAGTGATTGTAGTGATGATGGTAGTGATATGAGGGTGAAAGTTGTGGGGTTATTAAGGCAATGGTAGCCATTATGACAATTATAACATTCTAGTATAAAAATAGTCAATAGTCAAGCTAACATATAACTAATAGGTCTTTTCAATCACTTGATTCAAAAATGCCTAAGTACTGTTTACTTGATATTTACTAACTTAGCCTTAAAATTGCTATCAATTCTCTTGTACAATTCTTATGGGACTTTGCTTACATTAGGTATTACAATCTCCCTCTTTAAATACACGACATCTTCATTGTGAGACCTCACAGTTGGGCTCAATTCATCTTCACCACCACAGTGCCCACCCACCCCCCAACTTCTTTCCCTTTTCATTGTTTGATTTGGTTCATTCTCATCACCCTCTACCTATAAGCCATCTTAGAAGTTTACCGAAAGTCATATCCCAATGACACTATATGCCCTCTTTGTATCTCTTCTCCAAAATGGGTTGAAAAAACGTACCAAATCCCATCTTGATATTGCCAATTTGTAAACTTACTGGTAAAGAATCTACTCTGAAGCTATTTATAAAGCCACAATCCAAAATAGTGAACAACCAATTGCGATCAAGTTTATTCAACACTTTAGATGCTCTTTCTTGCTTTCCCCTTTACTTATCCTCTCACCTATCATTTTGCACATCACATCACGCATGTCTCACTACTTTGATAGTTTTGCCATACTTAGACAGTTGAAAATCATTGGTCTTTTTTCCAATGTCATCCTAATCCATAGACCCATAAAATAAGTGTTGCAACTATATAGCTTAACATTGTAATGCTAAAGAGCATTGTTGCAACATTACAAATTAACAACAACATAGAAGAGCATTGTTGTAATGTTGTGGAAACAATGTTGCAACATTAACGAGCAAAGTTGCAACGCTACAACATAACGTTGCAACATTAAAGAGCAATGTTGTAATGTTGAGCCCCAACATTGCAATAGGTTTTGCCCATTCACTTCATCAAATAGAAGAGCAATAGAATTATTAACCCTCACTCTTTTTCATAAAAAAAAAGACCTATTATGTTGTTTATTTGGTGTGAATAACTATTTGGTGGGGCAAAAAATCTCACCAAATATTGAATAAATATTATGTAGGGGTACCTTATAAATAGCTATTCATTGTTCATTTCCCCCCAACTACCCTTTCATCGTTTTCTTGCTATCTTCTTTTTCTTTCCTACCATATCGACACTATGCCCACAACAAACTCACACCAAGCCCTCGAGCCACACCTTACCATAGTCTTGATACATTCACCACTGCTAGCTCGCTAGTAGGACCCATGAACTACCAAAGTTGTGCTATGGGCATTATGATATATAGTTGTTTTTTGCTTTCAATTTAGTAATAGTATAAATTGCAAATGGAAATATATATGTCAACTAACATATCTCATATTTAGCACAACCATTTCAATGACTTCAAAGGCCTTTATTAATGGAGTGATTGCGTGAATGTCAAATGTGCTCTATCTATAAATTGTTTTGCCTATCTAATGAAACATGTTTGAAAGTGCTTTTTGTGTTCTCTTTTCTCTAGAAGCCTACTCCAACAAATTTTACACATTGATGGCCATATTGGTTAGCAACCATAGTTGGTTGAAAATAATGGCTGTTGATCATGTTTGGCTATAGGTGGTGGCTAAGGTTTAGATTTAGATAGTGACTATAATTGGTTTTGATTTAAAAATATGTAGGCATTCTTGTAAATTTCACTATGTTCCTTATCTATTCAATATGTAAATTTTTGTTCAAGTAAGCCAAGTAATTGTATATTACTTATCTATTTCATTCCCATTAAATTATAATTCAATTAGCTATTTATTCCAAGCGGTGAAGTGAACAGGCCATTTAGTGAACTACCTTGAAAATATGTGGGCTTATAAAAGATTTATGTGTGGGAATGGGTTTACATTTTGAAGTCTTAAGGAAATTTTCCTAAGATGTAGGAATAATAAAGCTCATTCTTTACGTATGTATGTATGTATGTATAGAATCAAGATACATCATTATCTATCACATATTTTTATTTCCCATTTGATCTAATTCTTATAGTTTACATTTAACGATTGTCACTATGAAACAATCAAAGGAACATAGGTTTATTAACCCCCTGTAATTGATTAATTGATACAAGAGCCTAATCTTTGCAATATGAATTTGTAGATGGAGGGTTCCGATAGGAATAGTTACATGAGTATTACACGAGTACCACACTATGCATGACTTCAAAAAAGTGATGTAGATATGGCACATGACAGGATGACTAGAGAGAAAGTAGTAGGGAGGAGAAATAGACAATTTTAAGAGTCTCAAATGCACAAGTGATAGATAAGGGAGTTAAAGAGACCTCAAGCATCAACCTTGCAATTCTTAAACAATGGAAACCGGTTTTCACATAAACTCTTATTTAATCCTTGAGAGTAAAGAATTTTCAGTGGAACACCATGTCTCTGATCTCTAGAATCTCCTTAATGAGGAGGAATGGTTGAGTATTTATAGATTCTTGAACCTAATGACATCTGCCAAATCTCTTTAGTGATCAACGAATGAGATAGAGTTTGCTCATTCTAAGGTTACCCTAATGAGTTTACTATAGGCTCAACGCTAGTAACCTTTCTCATAAGTGCATGAGCTTGCCTAAAATGATTGGATACGGACGACCAATTCAACGATCCTTGTTTCAAACCTACCAAGCGAATTCTCCTTTAATCATCCCAATATTTGGATTGAACTCACTAGGCCTATTACCTAACCCAATGAGTCAAGCTAAATGATTAATGAGTTTAGCCTAATATTAATATAATAATTTTAGCCTTCTACATTTTGCCTCCTGATCAAAGTCCTTCAGATTTAGTCAAAGGGGTTTGAGCATTTTATGTTCAAGTTGTCGAATCCATCATTGCATTGGTGGAATCAATGCTTCTTCTTCTTGTTGATGAATTGGAATAGAGTGAATTACCTTCAACATCTTCTTTATGAAATTCTCTTCCACATATACTTTATGTGAAGACACATGCCACACTATTGATGAACATTTGGGGAATTCAATAGGATAATGTGATCTAACCATATTCTTAACATATGCATCATTTTTATAGAAGCTATATATGTAAATTACATATATAATGATAATTTTTTTTTCAAGTATATAAGAACACCAATAATGGAGCAGAACCTAACAAATCACAATCAAATCTTTGAATTTTTTTTTCTTCAATCATATACCATGTCAAATTAGCTTGGTATCTCATGTAAGAATTTCACTAATGCAAACTTAATATATTAACTGACACAATCATATAATGAGATCCTCATTAGCCAAGTAACAACAATAAATCCCTTGCATTTTATTATTATTAATTTTTTATACATAAAATGTAATTCAAATTACGCTATTTACTCCTTATTCACTAACATGCACATCACAAGATCTAACTACATTTCCCTCTATACCTAAGCATATCAATAATAGAAGATTGTCAAATCTTTTTCTTCCATCTTTCAAATCTTCTCAAATCAATTAAATCCCCCCATTGAATCAATGTTAAATATCCTCAAAAACTACCAAACTCTATCAAATTCCAAATTTAAATCTTTAATCTCTATCTTAAAATCTCTTTACGTTGGATATATATATCCTCATGTTAGCAACTTTTTCTTCCCATTCCAAGTTTGAGTCGCTCGAACTGTGATTAGCTAATGAACACAAATGAGTTGATAGCTTGAATCTCTATACTTTACATGTATGGAGAAAGGCATTGAGTCTCTATTCATCTAATCCATTCTTTGTTGTCAACTATGAGCCATATAATTGAAGAACATGGGAAACGCCTTCATCTTATCAAGTAGGTCAAGAAGCTTAGAATGCTACACTCCAATGGAGATAAGTGTTTGAGCAAACAACTATAGTAACCTACAATCTCTTCTCATAGGAGTCTTTGTCCTTCTTCTCCATTGCTTGTTCACCATATGTGATTTTTTTTTCTTTCTCTTTTTTTTTTTTGTCCGGTTTCATCTCATATTTTCCATGTTAGTCCTTTGACAGGTTGTAGGAGGTCTATATTCTTAATTACTTAGAATACGAACATCCCGTGATTAGATTTCAGACATCAATGGCTATGACTTCTCGAACTCCTCAACAAGTAATCATAGTAGTAAATTCAACAACCCTTCTTCTTTTTTAGTATGCCTGTACTCTTTATTTTCATTCCAAAGCATTGTATTGAAATCAAAAAGTTATTTCTCTTAATTTTATTTTTCTCTCTACATGATTATTGCTTATTTGCTTATACTTGCCATAAGTGATGCTAGTCACAATCACATGGAATTTGTTTAAGCTATCATATCGCACATCAGAGAGAAACTCTCACTTGCTAGTAACAATATATTAAATGGTTGAAATGATAAATCATGCTTAAGCAGCAATAGTAGTACTTGTTGCATAGTTCTAACACATTAACATTAATGGTTAAGAGGATATTTCCTAATACATAACCATTTATCACTTATTTCTAAATTGCTATACACATTTTGTGGGTTAAGTATTTCATTACGAATTTGGGAGCATTTGCTTTGACTATGTAACAGCAATGTAAGAGGTGGTAGTTAATCATGTTTGTGTGCTAAGGAGATAAATCTCTAACTTTGTAGCAACAAGATAAGTAAAGAGTAGGAAAATAGAGGGAAAGAAATTATTGAAAAGGCTTTGATAATGCAAGCCACATATATTATTCATAATAAATTGCAAGTATATCGTTGATTTCACATAAGAAATTTTTTAATGTATCGAAAATTGATAGGTACAGTAACTTTATCAATTATTGGTGTCAAGTCTAGTTTTTGATCATTTTCCTCAATTTTAATGTATACTAAATCATACCCAATTAATATAGATTACTCAACTAAACCAAGAAAAATTAATTTTTAAAAGGAGTCACAACCAACCTAAGTTAGAAAATAAAGTTAAGATTATTTAGGTAAGTTAATCTTAACTAGCTACTAGTCTACAAATTTTTCTAAAATATTTTAGAAAAATATTTAACCAGAAATACTATATTCGGGAGCTACCCAATTAAAACCTAAAAAATTACCATATAGAATTCTCAAAAATATTTACTAAAAGACCTTTATATTCATATCTTTATTTTTCATGTATCTGCTACTATATATTATGATATACCATTTATTATCATTATTTTTGTGTTTTTATAAGATTTTGAATTTTTGCTAAAAAACAAAAGTTTAAAGTTTGCTATACAAGTCTTTCTAAAGATTTTATTATGTCTATGTTAGTACCCTAAAGTTTTTATTCATCTACTTTTTTCTAAATTTTTTATTTTTAGTTTTTATTTTTATTTTATTTAATAAAGTTTCTATTTTATTTAACTTTATTAAGTTTTTATTTTTTTATTTTTTTATTTTTTCTTTTATTATCTTATTTAATTATTCCTAACCTAAAGTTTTTATTTTATTATAGTTGCTCCGAAAGTGCCTACATACCTACTAGCCAAGATCAAACCATTCATAGTTTGCTTTTTCTTTTATAAAAATTTTAGTTTATTGGTCATTTTTATTTAATGAAAAGCATCGAGTTTATATTATTTAATCATATTAATTTTATTAAGAAAATACCTAGATGGCCTAGATTATTAAATGATTATTTTTGAAAAACCTAAGATAACCTAAGTTTTGGAAAAACCTCATATTACATTTTTATTTTTTAAAAAAAAAAAACTCTAAGTGATAAAACCCTAAAATACTATATCTTAATATAAAGCATTTTTTTTATTTTTTTTATTCCCAAAAAAAAAATTATTTTTGTATTTTTTATCTTTTTTTACTTTTTATTGAATTTTTGTTCCTAAATTTAATTTACACTAAGATTTTTATTAATTTAATTTAATTTTCTATATTTTTCATTTTTATATTTTTATTTATAAGATCCTAGCTTATACTAAAGATTTTTATTTTTATCATTTAGATTTTTATATTTTTATTCTTATTTTTATGCTAAAGATTTTTTATTTTATTTTATTTTATTATTTCATTCTTACACTAAAGATTTTCATTTTTTTATTAACATTATTTTATTGTTTGTCATCGATCAATAGTATACACCACGACAACCTAATTGGTGCTTTATTATTTTCAATTGTTTTAAAACTATAAACAAGTTAAAAAGAACTTAATAAAATAAAATAAAATAAAATAGACATATATAAAAATTAAAACAAAAAATAAGAGAAAATGAAAATAATAATTAAAAAATATATATCGCCAACTGGATTGCTAGGTAAGACGCGGGTCAGGTCACGGGTTTAGATCGAGTCGCGGGTCGGGTTAGATCGGATCGAATCAAGTCACGGGTAGCCATCAGTGATGGTTATTCCAAGCACTCTGGCAATCATTGAGGGTGGCTAAGGAGTGTTTTCCTAGGTTTTTGAGGTTGGGGAGTTGATTTGCGATGTTGTTTTGCCTAAAAACTAGCTTAAGGTAGTGTTTCAAAGGCGGCCAGCAAGTGGTGGTGACAATGGTTTTTTAATCTCCCTAAACCAAGTGTTGTTGAGTGCAAAAAAGGAGCTTTTCCAAATCCTCTCGTCGCAAAGAATCCCCTAGTACCCCTAATTAGCTACAATTTAGTGTGTAATGTGAACTATCCTAGAGAGAAGGTGGTGGCTGACAGTGGGTATTTCTAGAGAGAGAAAGCTCAAGACCGAAGCTTACAGGTGTGTTTTTGGTGATTTTTTTCCAGCCCCCTTGATTTCTAGTGCTTCTACGGTATTTATAGGCACCATTAACAAGATTGGAGGAGATTGGATTGCAACAAATTGATTTTTAGATCAACACATGTAACATACCTCTCGATTTGATTTAATCCATTTTCAATTAAAGATTAGTGTTAATCCTTATTTACAATGTAAATTTGATGGGATTACGTTAAGGAACGAGTTCATTTTGCATAGATTTGCTCAAATCCTCCTTCGTCTATCCTCCGTAAGCTCTGGCGTCTGTCTGAGGAAGAAGATCACATGCCTCACATGTGCCTTCTTCAGCCAATAACTTGTTGCCACGTGTCCACCTGGAGGAAAAAAATAAAATAAAAATGGCACAAAGTGCCTCAAGTGAGATTTAAACTCATGACTTGGGAGCTTCCTCACACGCACTAGACCAACACACAGACCAATTGAGCCAACCCATTTTCTCAATTTATTATTGCGATTAATTTACATATAAGTTAATGGTCCTAATTAATTTTTATTGATTTGAGGTTCCTAAACTTAATTTAGAGCCATTGGTCCAATAGAGCATATACCTTTCCCATTGGTCTAATAGAGCATATACCTTTCCCATTGGGCATGGGAAAGAAAGAGCTAATGCAGAGCCTCATGGTCTATCATTTCTTAGTTTCTTGTTGACTCTAAAAGTCTCAACTTAAGCCATGCTGGTAGATATTGCTCATTTCTCAAATTTTCCATTTCATCCTTGTTGCCTTGCAGTAAAGTTGTTAATTCTTCTCATGGTCTCAACAACTACAAAGAAGGAACTTAAGTTAAGATTTTCCAAGGGAACTGCATACTCAGTAAGCATTCCTTTGATATAGATCTTTACTAACTCTCTCTCATCACATATATCCTAGACGTCCAAGGTGTGCTCTTTGAAGTGCTTTATATAATCCATCAAGTCTTCCTTCAAATTCTATTGTGTTCTTCCTATATTTGTTATTGTGACCCATTCCCAAGTAAAGAAGAATTTCTCCAAGAATAGCCTACACGTAAACCCCCATGAATCAACTGACCTTATAAAGAGATTAGCATACCAGGCATATGCCTTTTTAGCCAATGACTTGGAGAATTCTTTAAGCTTCAAGTCATCATCGAGTATATATACTTCCAAGGTCTCAATAAACTTGAGTAAATGTTTTTTGGTAGTCCCTTTCTTGCCATTGAACAAGATGAACTTAGGACTAACATAGTCCTTAAGGTAGGGTTTTTCCATAATGTGCTAATGATAAGGGAGTCTTAACTCCGCTACTCCCATGGTTAACTTTGTTTATATTTTTTTTAAGTACACGTCAAAGTCTTCCTTTATTACAAAGGAAGTCTTTAGAGCATATACTATAAAAGCGGGTGTAGGGATAAGTTGACAACTAGATTCACCGAGAGCATTAGGAAGGGGAACGCGCGAGCATAGTTGTCAAAATCATGAGTTAACTCGCACGTTTCTACGATTTTACGAGTTGGTCAGTACATTCCTAGTCAACTCGCATGTAAAGTAAATATATTTTAAATTAATAATCACGAATAGTGCAAAAATTTACCTAGCAATATATAATTTTGAAGGTTTTTCTTGTTATAGTATCTTCTTTATTATGTACTTTTGGTTAGTAGTTATTTGTCATTTTTTAATATTACTCTTTTCTAATGGTATATCTTCGTTATTAATTTTTATTTATTAGTAATTTCTTAAAGTCACAATTGATTTTTAAATTTTATCTATTATCTTTTAGCTTTTGTGTATATAACTAGGTGAAACTTGTTTTATACATAACTTATCATTTTAGAAATAAAATATCTATATTATACAACTTATGCTCAATTATCTATATTATGACTTTTATTGTAAATTTGCAATTTATGGCTAAAATAAATGCTCAATTTCCTTATTTCTATTATTCATTATATTTTTTAATGATTATTGTAAGTAAATTTATAATATTTGAAAGTTATTTTACATAGGTTATAGAAACTTACGTTTCTATGTTCCGTTTCTACATTCCGATTTTATGGACCCCTTAGCGATTCTACGTAAAATCGCGATTTCGACAACTTTGCGTACGAGGGTAAAGGTCTACCGAGTTGGACTCTCGTATTCCCTCCTTTAAACATTAGGAGTTGTTCAGCTGTAATGTTTAGTGAAGGGGTTTACTCCTAGGAAATGTTCTCCTTCAATGGGAGGATTAGCTAGAGGAATTGCATATAATGGAGTTACATAGACTACACCTTACTACACAGTAGTGCTGGTGTTTGGTGAAGCCACACCTTGTTGGGCGGCAGCAACGGCAACCAACCTTGTCACAAGAGAAGCAAGTATGGTCATGAGTTGATTTAAAGCCCTTGTGTTCTCTTGCATGGTCAACATCATTTATGTAGGATCTATTAGAGCCTCAAGTTGTGAATTTCCCTAATTAGTATTCTACAGTGATTCAAGTAGATCTACTTTGTTAGTTTAATGTTACGATCTTATTCTTGAGAAATATTATCAGATAGTCCTCTCTTCCTATGAGGTGTCATTACTCTTTTATCACTTAGCTCTGTCTACAGTGGAGTCGCCAAAATGTAGATGGGGGGTTTCGGTAGGAGTAGTCACGTTAGCATCACATGTGTACCACACTACAAGTGACTTTAGAGAAATGATGTGGATGATGTAATGACTAAGGAGAGAGTGGCAAGGAGGAGGAATAAGAAATTTCAAGAGTCTTGAATGCACAAGTGATAGATATGGGATTTAAGAGGACCTTAGGCATCAACCTTGCAATTTTTGAACAATAGAGACCATTTTTCGCTTGAACTCTTATTTGATTATTGAGAGTAGAGAATTTTTAGTGGAACACTGTTTTTTCTAATCTTTGGACTCTCCTCAATGAGAATGAATGGTTAAGTATTTATAGACTCTTGGATCTGATGACATCCATCAAATCACCTTAGTAATTAATGGATAAAATGAAGTCTACTCATTTTAGGGTTGTCCTAATGAACTTGCTATAAGCCTAAGACTAGTAGCTTTCCTCATAAGTGCATGAGTCTACTTGAAAAAAGTTGGATGCAAACAACTAGTCTAACAATCCCTATTCCAAGCCTACCAAGCTAATTCTCCTTCAGTCATCTCAACAGTTGAATTGGACTCACTATGCCCTATCACTTAACCCAATGAGTAAAGCTAAATAATTAATAGGTTTAGCTCAACATTAATATAATAATTTCAGCCTTCTACATAATCAATTTGATTTTATTACCATACACATAAGTAAGATTGGGTGGTCCTTAAAAAAAGAATTGCTTTTCCTTTCTTTCATTTAAACTGAATCTATTAGACTTAATTTATTTTTTCTAGCTCTACTATCTCTCTTAGTCGAGCCATTTCCTTTTATGATGCTAAATATAATATTATTTTAGACTTTAAAGATATTTTTATGTTATTTTATTATTTTTCAGTATTTTATACTTATGACTTTATTATTTATTCATATGTTATTGGTCAATATTAGTAGTTATAGGTAGTTAGTAGTATTAGCCAATATTAGCAGTTATATGTCGTAAGTAGTATTGCCAATATTGACAAAAGTCTTATTTTATTTTATTTACATCTATGCTTTCGGGATTGTGTAGGAAAAACTATAAACATTTTATGTTATATAGTGAAAGGGAGTTTTTGGCAATCATAAACATTGAAATCTTAATTAAGTTCTTTGCTTTGTACAAACAACATCAATAGCAACTCTTCCTTTTTTATCCTGTTAATTGTTTTCTACTAATTGTGGCAATCAACCCTTCTATTTCTTTAATCTATTAATAACTTGGTGTGGTACTATACTTAGTTTATCACTATGATTGTTATTAATAGATCAAACACATGGACTTTACCGCTTCAATCAATGAAAATAGCAAACCGCCTTATTATTTCCTAAACTAAACTAATTGATCTATCTGATTCAAAGGTTGTAGCAACCAATTCAGCTTAGGCCTAGATGAATCATGACCCATTTGTCTTGGCTCTAATCCATAAATGGCAACACACTTGAGCCATTGGAGATAAAACCATGGATAAGACCTCTTGATCCTATTCATATGCCCAACTCACTCTACTCAAATTGCACTATCCTCAATCATTATTCACAAAACCATTAATGAACATTTCATTTTTTTTTTTCTTTTTCTTCTTCTTCTCCTTTTAAGTCTAACTTAAATTTTTTTTTTAATAGTTGGATGATATTTTTGGATTTTATGAGATTTCGATGTGATCTCTCTAGTTGAATCTTTGCTAAGTTGTGTTGTTTATTTAGAAAATAAACAAAAATTGCGGTTAGCACTATCTAACCTCATACCAACAATATTATATACCAAAACCCTATTCAACATGGCTGCTTTTGACGAGAAATCGATGAATTGATGACATGAATCGATGGTAGATTTAAGAATGACCATGGTTCAACATTTTAGGAGGAATTGACGGTAACTTTATTCTATTATAGAATATCCATTTCATAAATCATATGAAAATTTAGGATTTAAATTTATTCTATAATAAATTGAAATTTATTGACAAGTCTTAATTTGATATGATAATAACAAACACAAATCTAACAATAATTAGTGATACAAACATAGAAACAAAATAATAAATTGACATGACACATAATAAATAAAAAAGATAATTAAGATACGTATAACATAAACTAGTAATTCATAATTTCCTCTTTCAATTTATAATTTTAGCACTGGTATACGAACTTGATATAAAAAATAAATTATAAATCCAAATTATCCATATGAAATGCCGTTCCTTAGTTGAAACCCATCAAAATAAAATAAAATAGCTACTCCACTTAAATTCAATTAGAGTTAAAAGATGAGCATTGGCTCAGACCTGTAGTGAGTGCACGCACATGTATTATACAAGCTCAGCTCCATGACCTTTAACACTGTCTTCTTCCAAAGGATATTCTCAGTCCCCCCCTAGAAATCCTCCTCTCGCGGAGACTTTGAAACGTGGCAGATGTCTCCTTTTCTCTTTGCTGGTATCGATTGGACATGAACCCTCATTATCTTTCTCTCTCTCTCACATTGATGTGAAAGGCCGTTTTAGATAAGGAATAAATACTATAAAACTACAATACAATGTCCTAATGTCCATCTTTGTACAATGCATTCGTATTCATGGTCCTACTCCTACTCCCCCACGCATGGACTTTTCTGCCAGTCTTATGGTCGTGCCACGTGACTCCTCGAATATTCCAAGTTCCATCATTTGCCGGCGAATATTCCATGCTGGCATCCCACGTGTCATCGTTCTCCTGCTTCCCTTCTCTCTTTGAGCCTTACTTCACCACCTCTTAACCACCGTTAGATCTTCGGAAAACCCCAATCCTCCACACCCCAAGTCGCCAGATCCAACGGCAGGATCTCGAAAAAGGTCTCACTACACCCTTGTAGGGCACAGCATTAGGGTAATTCCCACTTGTTTAATGTTTCTCGTGGGCTAACATGTCTCCTCAGATTCCTCGCCGAGGTTCTCTCTTCATGTTCTTAGTGGGTGTGTAATAATTAATCATATAAGCTAAAGTATTCCCTTAATTTAATAGGTTCGTTTTATCTAGAGCACACAAATCATCATTTCGAGTGAAATAAAGTAGGTAAAATATCATAAAAAAATCTATTATATTATCATTACGTTATTAATTTATATCATAATTATATCTACATATCGTGTGTAGTTTGAATGGTGTTTATTTCTAGAATTATATTTTTAGTCATGCGATATTTTTTATGTTAATAATGCTATGTGTCGAACCCGAGTCGTAGGACGTCGTGTTTGCATACAGAAAAGTATCGTAACAACAAAGATTAACTTTGGCATGTTGTGCTGTTCTTGCCTCTATTTAATGCTACCATAATTCTGTAGGTATTATTTTTCTCTTCCTTTTGGGTTTGAAATATTTTTGTACGCAAGCAAGTTGTTTTTTCATTCAATGAATTGGATCTCAACTCTCATCTCTTGCAAATTTGACTTGATTCTCTTCAATAGTTTTCTTTTCTTTTCTTTCTTTCTTCATGATCTCCACCTATTCCACATTTTAACATTATTATTTTTTTCCAAATAAATCCAAAACAAAGGAATCACTTCATAAACACTCAACCCTTTCCCTCCTATGTTCTTATGCCCTTTAATTCTTTGATCATCCCCAGCTTTTCTATTCCTCTTTTGCTTTTGGGACCTAAATAAATCTTCTTCCTTCTTCTTCTTCCTTCTCGTCCTTCTTTTGTCTTCAAGACTAAAAAAAAGGGAAAAAAAATAAAGAGATTGAATTAAAGATTTATTCGATTCCGCCCAGAAAAGGAGAGAAGGGTAAGAAAGTTAAAGTTGGTTTGATCAAGAATTGGAATTCTCTTTAATGAGATAGAAAAACAAAAAAGGGATAAATAAGGGAATATGTAATCAACATATTGAAGGATATATAAACAGGCACATGGTGGAGAGGCGTGGTGTATTGGGAAATACACTTAGATAAAAATGTATGGTGGCGGCAGTAGCGGCAGCGGCGGCATTGGTGGAGGACTTGGTGGTGGTGTAGGGAGTTATGGATATGAAAATGGGGTGGTGATGACAAGAGATCCGAAGCCGCGGTTGCGGTGGACGGCGGATCTTCACGACCGCTTCGTGGATGCGGTCACTAAGCTTGGTGGCCCCGACAGTAAGTCCATTAATACCATAAGTGAATTTTAATACAACCACTGGAGATTTTACTGTGTCTTATTTATTTTAATAATTCTTAGATAATCGAAATTTTGAAGTTCCTAAATTCATGGATTGTGTTGACAATATTTAGTAAAATATTCTTTGTACCTTTTTAGAAGCTTCAATTTCCTTTTTTACTTTATTTTCTACCTTTCATGTATTCCTCTTGTCAAAATTCTTGAGTAAATACATACTTTGCTTTGCAATTGCTTCACTCGTTATCATCAAATTAGGGTAAATTTTTTTTTGAAAGCATCCACTTCATTTAACACCATACTTATTAAGGGTGTAATAAATAAATTCTTTGCATTTTGTCATATTAATTATAAACTTAAAAAAATACAAATATCTATATGAAAAGGTAAAAAAAAAAAAATTGCATTTAACATTACAATAAGTATCTTGATGACACTTATTAATATATATTTTTTTTCTGTAGAATTGATTGGACTGCTAGAGAAAGAACTACATCAAGCTTTTGTATAGCGTACGTACATTTTTAAATTTTTATTTACTAGTTCATATAGAATTTTCCATAGGGAATAAGTCAAGACACAACTCTAATTTTTAAGAAATATATTCATGAAAATGTTCAATCATTAAATAGTAATTTTAATGAAAATAATTTTTAAAGGAATTGAAAATTATCTTCTTTTTTTCTGCCAATAGATCTTTTTGGGTTTTAGTAAGGAGAATATCATCGGATGTCATGAGTGAAAATTATCAGCAATGAGTTTCAACAACTTGGGGATGTTATTGTTCTCTTTCAAAGGAAAATTGAAAAGAAATCGACAATTAGAGCAAAACCGCGTCTGGGTCCACACTCATACTCTTCCAAGTATACATGATTAATTTTATTTTATTTCACAGAGGTATGAGGACGAGGATGAATTGGCATTTTTAGATATCTCATGAGTTATTCCTTTGTGGAAACATCAAAGATTCAATCAAATTAGTAACTTTTTTGGATGTGACATTTTAAATAAGTTAAAATTGACACTTGTTATATATATAATTAGATATAATTCCTGCTTTCCTAAATGTAACTTTTTTATTTTTAATAGTAGAGAATAGAACCTCTTAAATCGGATGGGCTTCCAGAAAAACTTGCTTGCAATGTTGTCAAAGTCTGAACACAGAATAAAGTTGAAATATTACGTATTTTCTAGAGGAGAATCTTTTCCTCCATCCTCGAAAACAAGGTATGAAATATATTTCATTTTCATCAATCACATAATCCAAATGGCATATTGTCAGATTCAACGAAAGTGCGAAAATTCCTAGAAAAACTCATGTTTCCTTTCAAATCTTCACTAACCACATGTCCTTCCCACAGTAGACTGAGTCCATCCTACAAAAATCGAACATCACTTGCTATATAAGCTATTGTCACAACTTCGCTATTACTTGACCATCATCAATCATTGTGTAACCCTTTTAATAGTTTTTAAAAGAATTTCACATTAGATGTAGGAATTTTTTTATATAAGACAGCTACAAAATTAAAGCTTACATGTATTATAGAATATTAATATGTTAACAAAGATTTTAGTAAAATAATTGATGAAACTAGTGGAATAACTTATTTCTTCCATTGCATAAAGCCCTATTACTTCCATTAAAAAGCTAAAAGTTTTAAAACTCAAATAAAAAATAATAATAAAAGTTTTAAATTATTTAAATATTCAGCTAATCGAAATATAGTTATATAAAGGAGACTGAAGATTACTTTTAAAACATTTTGTCTATCTATTTGATTCCTTTTACAGATTCGCTATTCTATTAAGCCTTGGCATTACCCCTTATAACGTAGTCAAAACTATGTAGACCGTACAGCATATAAAACCTAGTACTTATCATTTCATTCTATTAGAAATTGTGAGATATGGGCAGTAATTATATATTTCTGCAAAGCACTGATATACTAGAGCTCTGAAATCATATATACACAGTAAGAAGATAATCACTTGCAATAAATTGTTCCTTTTTATGATATATATAAGTGTGGTAATTGTGAAATTTAAAGTTAAGATAGCGAAATCGAATTGAATTTTTTTATATAAAATACAAGCAGCCTTGGTTTCATAATCCCCATTATTTCTTGTAAATGATCTATTCGATAGGGTATGGCTAATTGTTTTTTTTCTCTATCTTGGATAATAGTTTGATTTTGGAATTTTACATCTATCTTTAATCTTTATCAGAGGCAACTCCAAAGTCTGTGCTGAGGCTAATGGGTTTGAAAGGCTTGACGTTGTACCATCTAAAAAGCCATCTACAGGTACATGAATCAACAATAGATTTTCATCTTTTCAGTTTCTTATCTCAATTTTTATTAATATCTCTTTTTTAAATACTGATATGTATATTTAGTGATTGTAAGGCAATTAATGCATGGGGCCAGTTCTTTTATCTTTATCTCTCTCTTTTTTTTAAATTAATCTTGAAAAGCTCCTAGATCTCCCTTTAAGAAAGAAAAAAGATTTATTAATATTAATATGCCATGTATTTAGATTAGTGGTGAGTAAATACTAATTATTTTCTGAACGTGTAATAGTAATAGCAGTATCTTTTTGAAAAATTATTATTTATATTTTTATGTATTAGAATTTTATTAATGCTTGTGTATTCCTAAACAAAGCATATGATGTGTTGGTAAGAAAACCTCATCATTTATTAGCTAAAACAGCAGCATGCATAGCTTCATGCCTATTGTAATGGTCATTTTGATTTTTTTTTTTTTTTTGCCATAGTTAATTTTGAATTTAATATTGGATTTTATCACACAATAATTTAGGTATGTGTGTGTGTACATGCATTTTTTTTTTTTCAATTTTTAAAACTCAAAAGATCTTTGCAAAATATGAAAAATAGTTACTCTTATAAATAATAGAAACGGTATGGTTTTACTCCATCTTATGATAGCATTATAACAAGATGCTTCTTCAACATCCTTTATTAATTAGCATTTATATATATCCATTTTTTTTCTTTCTTTTTTTTCCAAAAAAGGGTTATTGGACACTTAACAATGAAGGAAAATATGTTTATAGATGTGGATCATACTCAGGTATATGACATTAACGGTTGAACATAATTTTCAGAAATATAGGCTTGGGCAGCAGTCTCGAAAGCAATATAGCAAGGAACAAACTAAAGAGAACAGTGGTGAGACCATACTTCCTACAATATTTGCTAATTGTTGTTTTAGGAGTTAGATTAAAAGTTTATTATTTGATAACGACAAAAGCTTGCAATTCATCTAACTTTTATATATATATACATATTTCAAATTTTGCATAATCCAGTGTTTGCAATACTAGGATGTTAACAGAAGGTGCAGGTCAGTGGATGGTGCTAGTTATATGTTGTTTATGTTGAACATAATGGCTTGTAGTAGAAGGAAATCTTCTCGGGAAAATTTTGTGCATTTAAATTTATTATTATATATTTTGCTTGATAAGAAAATGTTTACATAAGTGCATTTTTCATTTTTAAAAGTCCAAAAGGGTGTTCTAAAAAAAAAAAAGTATATAAACAATCAATCAAGGAGTGTGTTTTCCTTTGAATCGAATAAATCTAAGGGAGCTTGGTGACTTAATGGTATGATTTTCTTATTAACATAAGAGTTGCCATGGGAAACGATGATTTGTGGACATTTAATGGTAGTACGTAGCTGTATTATCTTGGATATAACTTGTCTATATGAACACTAAAGTAGTGTACGTACCTTTACATTATTCATATTAGGGAATTCATTTGTGCAATTCAGCTCCCCGGCGACCAGTACTAGCTCATCCTCAAGACTTGATAACCAACAAGGGTATGTATGTTATGTATAGTATAGTCATATAGATAGTTTATGAAACATATTCATGCATATTGTTTCTCTCAAAATACAATAATGTCTATGTGATTGTATTTCACGAAATTCATGATTTAAACCAAACTACAATAAATAAAAAAATGGTTAAAATTATTACACGTTATCTTATTTTAAATCGGCTAAACGAGCTATTGTTATTTTCTCCCACCATCATTTACTATTAAACTATTATTTTTTAAAATAAATTTAGATTAGCTGTATTGGATCTATTATTCATTATGGCCACTTTAGTTTACTATAATAATATATTTGACCATTATAAAATGTTATTAAATTAAAAAATTCAAGACATGTTTGGAATTAAAAAAAAAAAAAAAGAAGAGTAAATTAGACTATGATATTTGCACATCTACCCCTAGCTAGTAAGACAAATAGGTAATATTAATTGAAATGTTGGGTTGAACAGGGATATCCCAATTGAGGAGGCATTGAAGTGTCAAATAGAAGTACAGAAACGCTTGCACGAGCAACTTGAGGTACATGCTTTGATATATTGATTGAATGATCTTCTTATTTCGTATATAACTCCACTGGAAAAAGCAATTCCAGTCGACAAATATTAACACATACGTATATATAAAAATGTGAAGTTTATATAAATCCTATAATGCTGCAAGCGTTAAACAACATTAATATTCATTTAAGAAGAGGTATATCTATCGGTTAATAATAATATTATTCCCTATTATTTATAGGATAAATTGTAATTAATTCTATTATAATTGTTCCATGTATGCTTAGTCCCTTAGATTTTAAAATGAATGTTAGAGCCATAAAATTCATTAAAAAAGTACTTTTAGATCCCTCTATGATTATTTTGTTTTTAATAAAAATATTAAAAATTAAAAATACTAAATTAAATAAAAATAAACTAAAATGGTGAACATCCTTTTTTTTTTTAATATTTCTTAAAGGGAATGGTCAAATATTTTTGTTTTGAAAATTGAGGATTTAAATATTCTATTTTAAAGGGAGTTAAGTATACAATAAAATTGACCTTTACTTGTATATGTGGAGTAAAAAATCCTAGTAGTATTGTTAAATAATTTCAATGAGCACAGATTTTTTTTTTTTTTGTTTAATATTTTGGTAAACAATGAGCATAAATGTGTTGTCATAACATTAATATTTCTTGCAAAAAGGTGCAAAAGAAGTTGCAAATGAGGATAGAGGCCCAAGGGAAATACTTGCAAGCCATACTGGAGAAAGCCCAGAATAGTCTCTCCCTGGATGTGAACAGTTCAGGAAGTCTAGAAGCCACAAGAGCTGAATTAACCAATGTCAACTTGGCAATATCGAATCTGGTTCACAATATGGACGAAGGAGCTGGAAGAGAAAAAACCCTAATGGACATGAAAGACCATTTTCATCAAAGGACCAGTGGATCATCATCAGCTTTTCATATATATGAAGGAAGAAGACATGACAACGGGGTCGTTAACATTGAGGAGGAAAAGGGTTTGCTCCGTTTTGACTTAAACTCGAAGGGTGTCCATGATTATTTTGGCAACAATAATGGAGCTCACAACCAGTTGGAACGCAAGATGCTGATGTAGGAATCCGAATTTATATACAACTCCTTTCGCAGAAGATGGCAATACTTCTATATGTTTAGTTAATACTAGCTGGTGGTGGTGATGAGAGCTTTGTTCATTTATTATGAACATTGATTGATAAGTATAGTGAAAATTTAATCATACATTGATGCGATCTCTACTCTTTTATTATAATAGGTAAAACTAAGACTAATATTACATTTTATCTTGGAAGATGTTTTCTTTTAAGAAAACAAATATAAGAATCACGTGGAGATTTCGATTTAATGGAATATGATGCAATGAGTAGTACCATAGACGGATAGATATAAAGGCTAGTAATTAGGAACCCAATAATTCCACCGGCATATTTACATAGACCCCTCATTGATGACTAAACATTGGGGCTTTATACCTTTTCTACAAGGGACCATTACACCAAATTTACCATTTCTTCCCACATACTATCAAACTATATAGTGAAAATCCGGTCACTCGCACAAGTCCAATTGCATTATATCATTTCGCATGCACAATTGGACTCACACTTGTGTTATAATCTCACAAAGTGACCCACCTTATCTTTCAAACACATATACTAGTTGTTTTGACACATTATCTTAAACTTAACTTACCTTGCAATCGAGAGATAAAGGCATATGAAGTGTCTTCATTTTCAAATTATATTAATTTAATATTTAAAGTTTTATTATTTAGAATTTAAATGTTTATATTTTGAAATAAGATATTACGTAATATCTCTATTAGACAATAAATTTCTAAAAAATAAAACTTTAAACACCCTAAATCCGAAAGTAGTGACATTTTGTATACCTTTTTCCCCAATCAAAAATGATCTTATCCGCAATTCTCAAAATTTTCAAGTCTTGTCATTCAATGTTGCAAAATATTGTTGGTCCCAATCAAGCAATCAAGAGGAGGGGGATTGATTGCTAAGTAAAAATTATAATCATTTCAAAACAAAGAAAAAAAATTGCTTTTTTATTACTTTACATGAATGGCCGATACTTGATCTTTGGTGCAATGAATTAAACAATTAATAAAAATAAAAAGATAAGGAATGAGAAAATTAAACAAGGAATTATAGTGGTTACACCTTATATGTTAATCCTTTTCTCTTCTCCAACTTCTTTGCTAGGGATCCGATTGCTTCAATAAAAAATAAAAATAGTAAGAGTACAAAATACAACCTCCTTGACTATAATCAACACTACTCTATCTTCCAACTTTAACACAAAACTGTCATAGATCTAAAGTAGCCCCTCTCTCAACTAATTCAAAAGATCCCAAAAGAAGAGTGAGGAGAACAGGTAAAATTCTCAAGTATTTTGTAGAGCAAAACCTTTTATGTTTTTCCCACTAAGGTTATATGTTAATAGTAATAATATAAAAATAAAAGAATTAGCTTGAATAATGATCCTAATGAATGCTTTTGTTTTTTGATATTTTTCTTTCGTAGTTCCCTTTCTTGAGTTTTAGTGAACAAATTAGATACTTGTAAGTATCCAACAACTAGCTTCCTGATTTTTTTACCTTCAGTAAAATTTTGACCTTTGATGAACTAAATATATCTCTTTTAAATAAAATATGCATTGTATCTGCTTTTTTTCTATTGTAGAGCCTTCTAATACTTGTTTGAAATCCTCCACAAAATCTAGATAAATTTGAATTTGCAATTTAAATCCGCATAACATCCGTTCAATCTTGTGCTTAAATCTCTGGTTTGAGATTGGTCAAAAACATAGCCCTGTAATTCTCGTGAAATTCTCCATCAAATCCTCCACAATATCTGCTAAAACTTCACCCCAAAAATGTATAGATGGTGGCTATTTGATTTGAACTTGAAATTCCAAGAATATCTTTAAGAAATTCAAATTAAATCATCCAAAATTTGAATTTAAAAAAAAAAATGTATATATAATCTGGAATTGATCTAAAACATATCCCTAAGGATTAAAATTTTCTCTTAATTACATTACGCAGATATAACATGAAGTTTGGATGTTGACCTGTAAAACTTGGGATGTAACAAAATACGAACTACTCTGTTTTCGTCTTCGATATACTCTGTTTCTGTTCACTTTGGATGCTCTGATTTTTCCTTAAAGAACTGACTAGATGCTATGAAGAGTCTAAGCTGATCCCCGTGGGATCGATATGGAGAACACGAGCTGCTCATTAGCTTGGACATCTTGGCTTGGAGACACATCTACGAGTTGGATACGGTTGCTTGGGCGAGGACTGCTTTCTACTTTCAATTTACTACGTGAAGCTTGAAATTGAAAAGCCGGAGCACATGTTCACTTTGACAATGGAAATCATGTTGGATCGAAAGCCCCGGTGGAAGCTCATGTTTAATGTTGTCTATGCTCACATTTTGAAGTTGCTGCACTTCAACTTAAATATGCTTAAAGAGACAACATGAGCTCCCATCATAATATCAATAATAAAAGAATATACTTTTAAACCTATAACGTTGAAATTAATAATATTAGCTTGTAATTTGAACATGTTAACAATTGCTATACACTTAGTTAAAACATGTTTATACTTTGAATTAAACGTGACCATCCATCGTAATAAAAATGTAACATTTAATTAAAACAAAAATATTAACTCCACACTTGTATTATGATCCCTAGCTATACATGCAAATTTAAACTATTAAAACCTGATGACGAATGAACGTTTCTTTCCAATAAGGCAAAATCATGCTGATAACACTTCTTCCCAATAAAGTAAAAATCTTGTTGAGAACATCTTACATGTTACCTTTTATATCATCTTCTATGAAATCTAAATACGGAGTGTCATATTGAGAAATACTTTTAACATATTTTACTATCATCAAAACCAAATTATAAGACTTACGGTATAAACTAAAGAACTTAATATTATCTGACAAGAAATGATGTTGCTCGAGCTAATTAGAGATGCAAGAATTAAAAGACCTCACAAATTTTACCATCAAATGCTTGAAATTGTTTGAATTATTTACATGACATTATTTTACTAATCATCATTCCTAATGTTTTATAAAGGTTGAGTCAATTTAAAATGTAAAAATTTAATCAATAAATGAGTTGTTCAAATGCAAAAGGAACAACATCAACTAGAAACAATTGTACTAAATATAAAAAATCTTATTACAGCTATTTAGAGAGGGAGAAATTGAACCTAATCTATATCATTTGGAGACCAATATTCATACCACTAAACTATAGCGACCTTAGTATAAAAATTCAATTTTTCAAGTGTTGATCTTACGTCTTATTAGTTGGAAGTTATTGATCCCAATAAGTAATTAAGAGGGGGGTAGATTGATTATACTGTAAAAACTTTCTAATCAAACAACTTCATTTGATTACTTGTTTGTAGATATTTGATTTAGATTACACTTTCGTTGGCAACAAAATTTGTAAATTCAAAACAGTAAATAAATTGCAGACGCTAATAAAAATATAAATTGACAATAAGAGTTAAGAAAATCAGGTTGTGATTTATAATGGTTCCACCTTATGTGTTAGTCCACTCTTCCAGTCTCGACCTACTAGGATCTTGGTTGTCTTTATAATTCATTCAACTATATCAAAAAAAAAATTAAGATTGTTACAACAATCAATCACTCTTATGGTTACTTCAATATAGCCTCTAATCATTTCATCTACTTTGTATCACTTAACCTCTATATTCAAGCTAATACACAAAACTATAGGGAAATGGATACAAACAAAACTTCGGAATGGAGCTTTCAATCTACAAGGGTTTAACAAGTATTATCTTCTACAATATTGGCTCAAAGTTTTAAATAATCAAAATATTAATTTAGCACGTTATTCAAACATTTCTCCAAAAATTTGATATTTCAATTGTTGTTATCATGTGTTGTGTTTTATCTTATTTGCCTTGCTTCATATTTATAGATAAAGTCTCAACTTTCAAAACTTAATTTTCTCCTTAATCTCAGCTATCTTCATAATCTCGTCTTTAGTTTTCTCAATTCAAATTTGTTGTACTATAGATCTAGACAATAATTAGTCTTAAATGTTGTCAATCTCTTCTTAATGCTCCAAAATCATATTTTTTTTCTTCAAATCAATAATTGATTTTCCATTTAAAGCTACCTTCTAGAAATGTTATCCCATGATATTTTTGCCTAACTTTAATGGAATGAGTCAAATATATTACCCAAACATATTTAACCAGTGAAGGTAGGTCTTGATCTATAATAAATTATTTCCCTTTTTTGTTTTTGATCTTCATAGCCAATATTTTCTTTAAAGTATTCATTATTATGACAGTCACCATCACTAGTTTTTTCCTCGAAATCAACTTGTTTTCTTTTGAATAGGTCAGAGTAGAAATTTTGAACGTATTCTTCTAACTTCTTGGTTAAGTTCCCTTTCAAAATTAACGTATAATCATGTTCCAAGTAGCTAAATTTCTACACACTTAGATAAATGATCAATAATATGCAATAAGCTTTTACCTTTCTCAAACCCTTGGTATAGAGTTTGTTTTCCCAAAAACTTGTTTACTTCTTTATATTTATTTTCCAAAAAACTTGTTTATATTTTTGTTAGCTTCAAAACCTATTCCCTTACTTCTTACACAATGTAGTGAAGATGATTCAAATAGGTGGTTCATCTTCTTGCACAAGGAGATTAAATCATTTTATAACATTTAGCACTTGGGATTTGGTGACTAAACCTATTGTCAAGAGATTTGTTAGCTATAATTCATTTACAAGAAGATATAGGGGGTTCAACCCTATGGACACCAAATACAATGCCTAATAGATGCAAGTAAGGGCTTTGATTAGGTGTAGGGAGTTTATTTCCATGATGTTTATTTCAAACAATAAATGTCATACAACTAATTACTAATATCATAGATAGTCCACAATATATTATACTTAAGTAAGATATGTAAAGGCTCTCTAAACACTCTAATGAGTTTCTAAACCAAATTTAATTTATAAAATTGTGATTACTTTGATTTCAAAAACATAGTTGATTTATATTATGAAAGGGTAGATAACTAAAATGGAATTCATGTATGAAAAGCAAACCTCATCATAACTAGTAATCAAATAGGGCATATGCCCAAAATGTCCAAAGTCCATGAACCATTCTTCAAAAGTCCATAAAAGTCTAATCGAGTCTAGAATAGTCTTTCAAATCCAAAACAAATAAAATGAATGATCTATCCTGAATATGAAGTTGGAATCAATCAAGCACCTAAGCATCACTCCTGTAGTCCCATTGATCATCATCAAATCCATAAGCCTAAAAGCCATAGCACATATCATCTTTAAAATCATCATCACTAGAAAAATGGTAAAAAATAAGGAATAAGTTAGAAGAATCTATTATAGAATAGCCACAAGCACATACTTGCATGTCATACATACCTATTCTAATAAATTAGCAAGAATTCATTAATATGTATTATTTAAGAATAGCAAACAATACGGTACTCATAACTTTGAATACTCTTGAGAGCAAGGATATCTAACCCCATCACAGTAGGCACCAAGGGATTGTTATGGCATATCTAGCTATCATGACCAAAATTAAACCATAACCTTCAAAAATATCATACAAGGTTTCCTCTGAACACTCAATTGTCATCATGATTGCAATCCATTCCTACTGTCATGTACATTGTCCAGTCGACATCTCTTCACTTCCATGAAAGCTTCGTGCAAGTACTAACCTATCAATTACCCACCACACCACCTTTGTAGCTCAGGTGTTTAATTGTTGTATCATTCCGATATTCTGAGCCGTAACCCAAAACTTAGTTTGAGATTATCACTCTCTAGAATGGGTAACCACACATTAAACATCACATAGATAAATTAGATTGAGTCTACGTCTTAGTTTATTTTAATTTCCTAAAACTAGTAAACAACACACGACTATCTTGTACTTATAGGCTATCACTAAGAACAAACTTCCATTAGTTAATCCTCCAACTCAATTAATGATTCATATGCAATTAAGAATACAAATCATTACTAATTAGTATTAGTGTATAAGTAGTTAATTTGGTTAAACTTAGTTTCATATCAATTAAGTAATCAAATACCATTTAGACCAATAGGCTTTAACTTAATATTTTATTAAGTATAATCCATTAAGTTAGTGGATCTATTTAATATTACTAAATTGACTCGCAATCTTAGCCCAATTATTAATCACAATTCCTTTTATAATGTCCATTTATTATTCTTAATCAATTAGTGTCTTGACTTAATTAATTGAATCAGTTTAAGGGGTACTAGATCGATTAAGTATAACATTGAATCAACTATAGATTAAATTTAGATTTGATTCAACTTGGAGGGGATTTGGTGTTAAACTAATTAATTGAATTATTTTATTGATTTATTTCATTTAAACTAAGTTGGATATTGATTTTAGGTGAATCAATTTGAGACAAACTAAATAGGTTCTTTATGAACTAGTTTTATGAAGATCAAACTTTTTCATAACATAACTTTAATCAAAACTTTGATTCTTATTTTGCCCCATTTGTTTCTTAGTCTAAGTATGTAAATATTTAAGTTTTATAACAATATATAAATGTTTTTTTTTTAGAGTTTTTGAGTATATCTCACATTATTAGTGTTAATGAAACACCTTGTGGTCTCATATGAGAATTAATCTTTCATAATCACCTCTTTTGTATTAGTGGATTCTCTTTATCTTACACCTGATTTTTTATCCCATAGTAAGGTTTTCTTAGTAAATCTCACTATTCTTATTTTTTTTTCTCCTTATTCTCTTATGTCATGTTTGGTATATAGGAATGATTTGATATAAAATATAATAGAATGAAATCGAGAATGTAACAATAAATCCATTCTTATATTTGGAAATGTACATAAAAAAGAATGCCTACACATTAACATTGGTCAAAAATATCTTTGATTATTTAGATGTCATAATTAGATTAAAGATTAAATAAACAATTCTCAATTAATGGTAACTCATGAAGGCAGAATGGGTGAAAAGGAATCTCGATTTCCCTTTAGGTTGGAGTTATCAATTTTAAGGAATCGTGATTCTATATTTTAAAAATCTTTCCAAACATAGAAAAAGGAATAGAATTAGAAATCACAATTCCATTCTGGATTCATTCCTCCATAGTAAACATGACATTAATTTATTTATCCTATTGTTTATGATTACTAATTTCTTCCACTTACTCAATTATTCATAGCAAAATATAAATTTATTAGGAGCAATTACCATAACAATAACAATTGAAATCCCTTATAAACTATAACAAGTGCCTCAAAAGTCAAACCACATGCTAAAAGACCTAAAAGCATGGATGGAAGGAAAGAAAGGAAAGAGAAGGAATTGGTGAGGTTTGGAAAAGTATGGAAAATGGAGGAAAATAATTTTGTAGTGAAAAACTTTTCTTGGATCTTATAAAAATCATTTTTTACAAAGAGAATTGGGAGGAAATTTGTCAAATTGACATATTAAAAAAAAAACTATTAATAGAGCAATACCTTAAAATCTTAAAGACTTTTTGGTATTTCAACAAATTAAAAAAAAAAATTAATCATCTTTCTCTCTACATTCATTCCTTTTATTTTTAAACAATTATTTCCCCTTCATCTTTTTATTTCCTTTCCAATTCTTTCTTCCCGTTTTCTTTCTTTTCTATTTCTCTCCTCTATCCCACACAAGCATTAGTGAGCTTATCTTTCTTGAGAAAGAATTTGCCATATCTTTTCTGACACCATGCCGGACGATACCGATCAGAGCAGTGCATAGGAATCGATCTCATTAGGATTCTCAAGCCCTTCTACTAGGGCTTGTAATGTAGCCCGCGCGACCCACAATAATTTTTTTTTTATTATTATGTAAAACAGGCGGCAGGCGGCCGACGGCCTTTTTCAATGACGGACAGCGGTGCCATCACTTTAGTCGACGTCGGCGTCGTCAGTTGCGGTCGTGGGTCCTCAGTCCTCAGTCGCCGTCTTCGCGGGTCGCGGTCGTCCTACACAGTAGTCGCCAGTCGTCAGTCGTTAGTCGTCGATCGCGGTCGTGCTGCACAGCAGTTGCCAGTCGTCGGTCGCGGTCGCGGTCACGGTTGCGAGTCCTCAGTCCTCAGTCGCGGGTCGCGATCGTGGTCACGGTCGCAGGTCCTCAGTCCAGGGGAAGTGCTGCGCTTTTCACTCGTTACCACTAAACGACAAAGCCAGGAGCGAAAGGAGGGACTTGAACCCTCAACCTCAGCCTTGGCAAGGCTGCTGTAGCGATCCGCAGATGTTTTCATCAGTCGCAATCCTCGCGGGTCGCGGTCGTGTTGCACAGTAGCCGCCAGTCGTCAATCGCGGGTCCTCAGTCCTCAGTCGCGGTCCTCGCGGGTCGCAGTCGCGGTCATGTCACAGCAGGTCCTCAGTCGCGGTCCTCGCGAGTCACGGTCGGCGACGGCGGCGGTGCAGGGCATGGCAGCTTGTCATGTCGTCCTCATCATGTCCAGGTCCAGCAGGTCGTGTATGTCCAGCAGCAACAGGTCCCTCCAGCGTCCAGCCGGCAGCCGTTGCACTTGTGCAGAACTACAAAAGTTTCGACGGGTTGGCTCACCGCCCGCAAGGATTGCCCGCCCTGCCCTACGGGTCAAAATTTTTTTGCCCACCCCGCATATTTTTGTGGGCGGGGCATGTCCACGTCCCACCCCTACCTTCTACCCCAAGTTTTGACGTTTATCATTTACGCGTCGACATAAATAAAATAACTCCGGTAAAGGCAATTTCTTGACATCCACATGCAAAAGTCCAAACATGAACAGAAGATGTGACAGGTTCATTCGTAGTCTTAAACCGCCCAATTCTGTTCACAACAGTCTCTATCGTATGAATTATCGCTGGTCAACTTTGCGACGGAGCACACAAAACCATTGTTGAGGGGGTGGAAATCAGCTTCTAAGAATACTCAACCCATATCATATCAATACGACCCACATGTGGCAATTATAGGGGTTGGGTATTCTTGAAGTTGAAGCACGAGTCTAAAAAGAAAGAAAGGGCTAGAGTTAAGACACTGATTATGCATAAACTAAGTGCCCAGAAAAAGGGCTCTGCCATTGCCATGTGACGTGCTTACTCTGCGGCGCTAGCCTAATATTCAATACAATAAAATCATCCATGGCATGTCATGAAAACACCACAACTGATATTAATTATATTGTTGTGACGCTTTAATTACTGATATGATCACAATACGGTTAAAAACGCAACTATAGAAATAAAATCTGAATCTAATACGATATATGATGTAAAATATATAATTATAATATAAAACATCATGATTATAAAATAAATTAATTATTTATAATCTCAATTCAATTCCATATATTTTTAATACTAACCACAAACTTAAACACCATATAAATCACAAACCTAGTCAATTAATATGAATTACGAACCCCACATTGCTGTAAATATCTTATGGTGGATTATTTATAAACAGTAATAATTTTATCTATTTATAGGACGTCGTCCTCTCACCATTATTCATCTTCCAAATCAGTCCAAACAACCGTAGGCAAATGGCTTCATTCTCTCCAAAATTCTTCTTCATCAACCCCTTCTTCTTAGTCTTCTTCTTAGGGAACTTAATACTAATCGTAACACCTTATTGCCATGAGAGATCCTTGTCACCAGAATATGAAAATTACCAAACCCTGAAACCAGAAAAGCTAACTCACTTCCACTTCTACTTCCACGATGTTATCGAGGGACAAGACCCTACCACAACCCAAGTCGCCGGACCAAGAATCTCGAGAACAGCCACCGAGTTTTTTGGCGGAATCGTGGTGATGGACAACCCCTTAACCATAAATCCAGACCGGCAGTCCAAGGAGATTGGTCGAGCTCAAGGCATTTACGTCATCGCATCTCAGACTGAGGCCGCTCTTATGATGACCCTGAACTACATATTCACGGACGGCAAGTATAAGGGCAGTACACTTTCTTTGGTCTGCCGGAATCCGATATTTTCGTCACCGAGAGAGATGGCGATCGTCGGTGGAACGGGTGTTTTCCGGTTTGCTCGTGGCTATGCTGTGGCCAACAACCATAAATTTAATTTCACCGAGTCTTTGGATGCTATTGTTGAGTACAACGTTTACGTCTATCATTCTTGAATCACGCAACTTCTTGTTTGGACTTCCTTAGGAGGATTCCATTTTTATTACCGAAATGATAGTGATTAAGAATGTTGTTTACGAAGTTTATATTATGAGTAGAATATATGCTAAACCTTATACCCCGTGTTCATACTTCTATAATACATATTACATATATTTTCAATACTCTTTTATTATTATGTCAACACTATAACATATAGCTATATATTTTAATTATCTATATGTTATATAATATGGTTGCAAACCAAAATACTTTGTATTGAGCTTTAAATATGGTTACGTATAGTTAAAAAGCGGGTGCCATCCTGTTTCTAGGTATACGAAAATGTCCCTACGATGTTACGAAACCTCGAGAAATTTTAAAGGCATGTTTGGGGGAATTTACGAATTGTAGGCTAATTATATGCATCTAACTACAAAACATAGACTTACGTTGAAATCCCTCGTAATTTTCTTTTAAATTCGAAACATCAATGGACATCGTGAATTTCTCAGTATAATACTTGAAGTTTAGAGAAAAATTATGACACACATGAGGAGATATGGAAATTCTTTAGAATATTATGAAAACAAAGGAAAACTACAAGACAAATTGAAATTCCAAATTTTGAGGAGGATAAATAGAATATTTTTTTATAAAATAATAATTACATAGGACAATAGCAGATACAATTGAAATTATAAAAAGAAAGACATTTTTTAAATATGAAACATAATTATAAAATATATATTTAGAAAGGTTGATTATTATAAATTTTAATATTCATGACATGCTCTATGAAGAAATACAAAATTTATCTCCATAAGCGTGTATAAAGGTATATAAATGTTTCTATTCTCATATTTAGACGATTTAGTATTTAAAATTTTATTTTTTAGAAGTTTAATACATATATTTTAAATACTAAATTGTGATATTTTATATACTTTTTTTCTCCATAAGTGTAACTATGATACATTCAATGGAAAATTATAAGAAATACAATACTAGACAAGCAATATGACTGAAATTACGTAGTTTCTGTATTGTTTTGTCATCTAACTTGTTAATGGATTTATAGTTATTGTTGTTTATGATAGCTTGATATTTAATTAGCATGACATAAGCATATTGATTATGTTTACCATTGGTTCTAGGTTATGAGCTCGATAAGCCGTAAACTTACTCTATGCAGAACCCAACAAGTTACTGATAATGTACTATATATAGGGGAGTACAAACTTGAACATGATTTTGAGGTTTGGAATTATCATCAAGAAGATTATGAATGATGATATGATAGAAGTGGATGAGAAGGCATGCTTGATTTTCTTAGAGTGCCCTTATAGATGTTTTATGGTGATAATATTAGACTCCATTTCTTATAGTTTCAGTTACTTAAGCTTTTGTCGTGAATTGTGCTCTTGATGTAATATAGTTGAACAACTAAATGTTTGTTAAGGTGATATAATGATAGGCACACGATGAATTTTTTTGGAAATAGTCATTCAGAAATAGTGCCCGTCAAGTTCAATAGGGGTCAAAAGCTGTCAAAAACCATCAAATTCAAAAGTATCATAAGAAAAAGTCATTCAGAGCAAACGGCTAAGCCGTTTGGGTCAATTTTTTATGACAAATTTGCACATTTTCATTCCGAACTAGAAAGTCAAAGAATCTTATCCAGATTAAAAAAAAAATTATTTCGATCTATTTAGTTTTTTATTATATTTTTACTTAATTTCCTTATTAGTTATAAGGTTTTTAACTTATAAATACTTGATAGATAGTGTAATCAAGGATTATTCTTTAATTATTATCAATAATATGAGTCATTTTCTCTCTCTTATTTTGTTGCTATCGCTTTACACTACATCATATTATAACTTAAGGATAATTATACCTAATTTTCTAGGTAAAGTGTAATTGAGTTAGGTTTATATCTCTTACCTCACGATCAACATATAAGTAATGTGGAAATCCTTAACCATCATTTTTGCTTGTCTTACAATCACATATTTTTCCTTCTTTGATTTATTAACCAAACACCAAAGCAAGTTGAAATCCCGTTATCATAAAAAGTTATATTTCAAGATTAAAATTTCCTTATCTTTCCACAGTCACCATGAATCCAAAAGAATCTCTTAGTCATCGTACTCTAATACTTCTTTCTTGACCTCCTCAAACAATTTATTGTAAATCAATTAAGATCTTATTATAGTTATGGTTGCAAATCAACTAAGTTGTTTGCGTTCAACTCACTTTGAGCTTAACTTAGCTCAAGCACGATTTGTAAATGAATATTACTTGATCTCAAAATGAAACTTGTTTATTTAAAAAAGTCAAGTTCGAGCTCCTATTTTTATATGCATGTGTGTACACACGTGTGTGTATGCTCATGAGGTTGGACTTGTGTGTAGACTTGATAATATAATACAAGCTTGAGCTCAAGATATAATTTTCAAAATCGATAAAAGTTTGGCTCAGTTTGAACTCTACAACTTTTTAAGTGAGTCAAGCTTAAGTCTCTCAAAGCTCAGCTCAACTTGTTGCAATACCAAGTATAGTAGAATAATGTTTCTCAAGAAATAGGATTTCTCACGTTAGAAATCTAGAAAAGATTTTGCATGGTAATAAAAGGTGGGGAGAGAGGGAAAGTGGAGAAAAGACTCAATAGTTGATATATATCATGTGTTACACACACGTTGTGTATAAATACTAATAAAATTTTGATATATATAAATTATGTAAAACATAGATGATAATTATTTTAAAATTTATCAATTTTACTATCATTCATGTTAAAATTTTATTAGTATTTATGCACTACGTGTATGTAATACGTGGTGTATATTAACTAATAAATCTTTTTTCAGGAAACTAAGTGTTATGTTTGCCTAACTGACTCTCTAGATTTTTTGTCAAAAGGGTTAAGTTATGCAATCTTTACAAAGAAAGAGATCAAGGGTAGAATTACCCATTTGCCCCTTATTTTAAGTGATTTCTAGGGTATTTCAACTATGAATCACATAATTATACAAAAAAACATTTATACAATATGTGATTGACGAAATTCATATAAAACTTTTTTAAATGAAAAACTAAGATCTAACTACAACATACTTTTTTAAATCCAAGTACACTGAAAAGTTATTAACTCAATGTTTCTAAAATAATGGAAACTAGCCAAGAAACATTATACAATATTTTATTGTTATAAAATGTTTTTTTTATTAATATTTGTAATTTTCAATGATGTAAATTATCCTCAATGTTAAGGAATCCATTTAAGATCCCTAAATGCTACGTCAATTTATAGAAGAAAAAAAAAACTCTCTTATTTAAAGATCTCTCTACTTTGTTTCTAAGATCCTTAAAAACAGTGTTGTTAAACCGGCCTAGATGGTTGACCCGAATATGTGAGGAGGTCAAGGAATAAGAAAAAGAACTAGATAGAGTAAAAAATTGAACTAGAGTTAAACCGAGTTGGACTATAAGGGTCAATTTGAATTTGATAACATTGCTTAAAAGAAATTCATTAATATTTATTAATATTATTTATATAACCTGTAATATAAAAAATAAAAAATAATAATACAAATTTAAAAAATAAATAAATAAATAAATAATTCAAGTTCAAGCTCCTATTTTTATATGCATGTGTGTGCACACATGTGTGTATTCTCATGAGGTTAGACTTATGTGTAGACTTGATAATATAATACAAGCTCGAGCTCAAGATATAATTTTCAAAATCGATAAAAGTTTGGCTCAGTTTGAACTCTATAACTTTTTAAGTGAGTCAAGCTTAAGTCTCTCAAAGCTCAGCTCAACTTGTTGCAATACCAAGTATAGTAGAATAATGTTTCTAAAGAAATAGGATTTCTCACGTTAGAAATCTAGAAAAGATTTTGCTTGGTAATAAAAGGTGGGGAGAGAGGGAAAGTGGAGAAAAGACTCAATAGTTGATATATATCATGTGTTACACACACATGGTGTATAAATACTAATAAAATTTTGATATATATAAACTATGTAAAACATAGATGGTAATTATTTTAAAAGTTATCAATTTTACTATCATTTGTGTTTAAATTTTATTAGTATTTATACACTATATGTATGTAATATGTAGTGTATATTAATTAATAAATCTTTTTCAAGAAAGTGAGTGTTATGTTTGCCTTTTCTGACTCTCAAGGGTTAAGTTATACAATCTTTACAAAGAAAGAGATCAAGGGTAGAATTACCCATTTGCCCCCTATTTTTAGTGATTTCTAGGGTATTTCAACTATGAATCACATAATTATACAAAAAACATTTATACAATATGTGATTGACGAAATTCATATAAAACTTTTTTAAATGAAAAACTAAGATCTAACTACAAGATACTTTTTAAATCCATTTACATTGAAAAGTTATTAACTCAATGTTTCTAAAATAATGGAAACTAGCCAAGAAACAGTATAGAATATTTTATTGTTATAAATGTTTTTTTTTAATATTTGTAATTTTCAATGATGTACATTATCCTCAATGTTAAGGAGTCCATTTAAGATCCCTAAATGCTATGTCAATTTACAAAAGATAAAAAAAAAAAAAAAAAAAAACTCTCTTATTTAAAGATCTCTCTACTTTGTTCTAAGATCCTTAAAAAAAGTGTTGTTAAACTAGTCTAGATAGTTGACCCGAATATGTGAGGAGGTCAAGGAATAAGAAAAAGAACTAGATATAGTCAAAAATTGAACGGGGTTAAACCAAGTCGGACCATAAGGGTCAATTTGAATTTGATAACATTGCTTAAAAGAAATTTATTAATATTATTTATTAACCTGTAATATAAAAAATAAACAAAAAATAATACAAATTTAAAAAATAAATAAATAACATCTTTAGTGTCTCTCATAAAGAATTCTAAATATTTATAACACTTCTCCCTAGAGTGAAGGACCTCAAAATGAGGTTCTCAAATCGTAAAAATGGTGCTAAGCCCTTTACAATAAGGATGGTCGAATAAATTTTTTTTTTTTTTATGATAAAAAATTATACAAGATTTACGTGTTGACTCTCACATGTTTCAACAAGTTGATTGTGAATTTTTAATGATATGTTTCCTTCCAATGAGGAAGACTTTTGCATCCGTCTCCACCTTTTTATGCTCCTCCTGTCGTATCCTTGTTGGCAAGACACGGACGGAAATACAATATGAAATACAATTCATGAACGGCGTGGTATGTAAGAAGGCTTCCCTTTTATAATCCATGTGGTGTCGTTCATGGCTCAGCATCTGAAAATTCTTTTGAAGATAACATAGCTTTACATGCATCGCTGTCCTTTTCCTACGTAACGTAATTTATTCTGGAGCACATTTTCCAACAAATTTAATTTGCACGTTCTACAAACAAGCTGCGTGTCATCTGCAATATATATATATATATTTATTGTACGACTACAAAAAAATAAATAAAATTTATGTTCTCTAATAAAAAAATTAAAAAAGAAAAGAAAAGAAAGTATTAATTCAACTTTCATGACGTTAGAAATTAAAAAGTCATCCAATATTATTCAACGTTGCATATGGGACCGAGTGTTAAGACGACTTTCTGAATATATCATTTAAGTCATATGCGTGACAAGACAAGGCGAAGCCTCATCACATTGTCATCTTGCGCTAGAAACATCTAATATAGTACTATTTTTACTCATCAGCTTTAATGCATTTAATTAATTGATTGAATAAATCTAAGTATTTTTGAAATATATTATTTGGTACAAGTAGTACAAATACCAAGGTCAGGTAATGAGACCCGAATTCCAATCAAGAATAAATTTGTTCAAATGAAATAAGAATTTGGAAAAATGACGTGGTGCATGTAGTAGAGTTAGTTGTCCACTTCATTCAAATAGAGCGGAGCACTCTTGTCATTGCCAAAGTTCTTATTTCTTCTATCTTGTAATCAAGATTTTATTCAAACATTATACACTTTATTTAAATAAAATCCCTCCAACAATCTAAAAAATTTACTAGATGACAGTTTATTTAACGTTTGAACAAAATACCAGGGTTATGCATTTAAATATTTCTTTTTTAAAAAAAATTATGTAAATATTATACCCAAAATAATTATTCTTAAAATAGGTTTCAAATACGCAGATGTCGTTTGCGACTTTAGGGTTAGAAAAAAAATTAAACTAAAGGTGCAAACCTGGTCAATACCTTCAATACACTTGTATTGAAGATGTAGACTTCATCTGCGCCTTTAGTTCTACAATAATCCCACCGTCCAATTTTTTTTAACATCCACCATCCATCTAAAAAAAATCATGTGATAATAGTAAACAAAATAAAAATATATATAAATATAAAAATAGAGTAAACTAGTCGAGATCAAAACTTTTTTTTTTCTCTCTCATTCGTATGCAAGAAGAAGAAAAAGAAGAAATGATTCTATAAATAAGGGATTTGAAGTAATTAACCCAGGTTTAAGCATTTCCTCAACAAATAATCGATTGTAATATGTTTTTAAAAAAAAAGTTAAAGTTTGTTTTCTGTGTTTAATGTTATTATTTGAGGAAAATATTATTATAATGTTATATTTTGTAGAAAATGTTACTACTTATTATTAGTTTATAGTTTGTTAGATATAATTTATGTAGATCTTATAATACGTAACATATGATATTAATTTTTAAATTACTATGAGGATTTTTTGTTATGACGAAAAATTTGATATTATTTGTAAATATTAAATTAAAAATATTATCTATATTGTTATAAAAAAAATATTGTGATGAAATTTGTAATATTTGGAATGTAAAATAATTTTTACAATGTTGTAAAATGATACAAAAATTATTAAAAAATTTTGCGACAAAAATATTATAAAAAAAATAATATCGGACAAATTTTAAGAAAAAAAATTGTTTACAAATAATGGGAAAAATTAAAATTAAAATTAAAATGATATGGAAAAAAATTGTGCAAAATTTTTGTAATGTTGTTATTGAAAATTGTCATATTTTTTTAAAAGCTCATAATTTATATATATTGTGGATAGGAAAACAATGGCTGACTATATGAAATTGGTGATCTATACATTTGGAAATATTGTAGCTGGTAACTAAGGGCCGAAATATGACAAGGATATAGTAAAGAAATTGAAAATGAAGAAAAATGTCAACTACGATGAATTCTTATATAAAATATATCGTAGCATCAAAGTCAATCCAATCAAAGTGGGGGTTAAGATAATTCATAAGCATCCTATGTTCCATGAGAGCAATACATATTATGCATTGATGGCAATTAGAGATAATGAAGATGTTGAAAATTTTATTGAAACGGCTGAATCATATGGAGATCATGGCATACAACAATTGTATATCAAAATTTATGACGATTTAGGAGACCAAACACATGGGATCCGTACATGGTTCGTGTTAAAGCAGAGGTTGCAACTGGCCCCAATGTAGGAATAGGTGTTGAGGAGGAGAGTTCCAATATGCAAAATGGGAAAAGTGAGAACGAGAGAGATGAAGTACGTAAAGAAGACTCTCCAACCGTACATACCCACCGAGAAAGCCAATATATTGATCAAAACAAGCTGAACCACCAAGCATGGCAGTTAGAGATCTTGTTCTATACTACAACATTAGAGGTGATAGTGGTTACATTTATTTCAAATAGGAGCAAACTAATATTTGCAGTGGTTTGAGCAATAGTGACGATTTCTATAGAGGCATGAGATTCAGAATGAAAGCAGATGTGATTCAAGTAGTAAAGTCTTACCATGTAAAGAACCATTGTAACTTTACTGTTGTAGAGTTTAGTCCAATATTATGGTCTATTTATTATTTGAGAAGGGATGAAAATTGTAAATGGAGGCTTCAGGCCCGAAAGAAGAAGTTAGAGGTCATATTTGTAGTGACAAGATTCGAGAGTCCACACATATACAATAACTCACTGATTAGTCAAGATTACCCACAACTGGATTGCAATCTCCTTAGTAGCCAATTTGTAAATCATTTTAGGGACAATCTTAATATGAAGGTGGCCAAGCTGACTTTTGTTGTCGAACAAGAATTTAGCTACAAGATTAACAAAAGATAAGTTTAAGAGGGGAAGAAATGAGCTATCAAGTATGTGTATAGGAATTGGGAAAAGTCTTACAATGAACTGCCTAAACTTCTCAATGTGATTGAAAATACAAATCCTAGAAAACGAATTGATTAAGGGTGGAGTAAATCAACTACCCTTAGTGTATCTACTTTGAAATTAGTATTCTAGGCATTTGGGCCATGCATTGAGGCATAGAAATTCCTTAAACCAGTTGTTGCCATTGATGTTGCTTTTCAGTATAGAAAGTATACTCATAAGTTGCTAGTTGCTTATGGTGTTGATGGCAACAACTAATACTTTCGTTGGCATTCACTTTGGTTAATTAGAAAACGGTTGAGACATAAGACTGGTTTTTGAGGAAACTGAAGGAATATGTCGTCAACGATCATGAAAGGTTTGAAACCATTTGCCTCATATCAGATAAACACGCAAACATCAGGTTAGTAGTTGAAGAAGAAGCAAATGGATGGCGGTTTTGTCTACGACACCCTGCAAGCAACTTCAACTCAGCACATAAAAACATGCAATGCAAGAGGTTGGTCACAGACACTGGGTTGCAGGCATAATCTTGCAAGTTGAACTATGTGATGGAGTAGATGGTGATTATTAAGATGGATGTGTTAGACTTGTTTGAGAATGTGCTATTAGATATGTGGACGCTAGCTCATAACAGTTGCTATTAGTTTTGGTATATGACCTCCAATATTGTTCAAGGCTATAATTTCATGTTGAAGGGGGCTCAGAGGTTATCTCTAACTGCTTTAGTGAAGAAGATGTTCTACAACTACATAGGATACTTTGTCTAGAAGCATACAAAGGTATTAAAGAATATGACGAAGAGTAGAATTTTCACCAAATATGCAACATAAAAAATTGATGAATAGAATTCATGAGTTAGTAACCACAAGGTCATCGACTATAGCAAGCATGACAAAGTTTTTTAAGTCCTCACTGGTAGTCATCATTTCACCAGCGGGTTAAGGGGAGAGGGCCGAATGCACGTCGTTGACTTTACCTGCAACATATGCAGTTGCCAAAAGTGGTAAATATATAGAATTTCATACTCCCATATATATGTAGTAACCACCTCACTTAGGCTTGATATGATGCACTCTATACCCGATCGGTACAGATGGGCATATCAAGAGCAAACATATAGGACACACTTCATGCCTATAGACAACGAGTTAGATTGAGAGCTAGTACACTTCCCGTCACTCCGCCCAAAGGGAGACCTCGCACAGAAGAAAGGAAAATCGAGGTGGAAAAGATACTACATGGAGATGGACAATAGGGAGCATCCAGATCAAATCACATGTGGACTTTGCGAAGCAGGAGAGCATAGTAGAAGAATGTGCTCACGTCAACGTGATAATGGTAAATGATGGACACTAATACATATTTCATTACATTCTACATTGTATTTGTAATGTTAACATTAGTTTTTTTTCCTTATGCAGCTTAAGTGAATCCTCAACCACTTTATCCAATTGTTTTGACACAACAGAAGGGGGATGCTTGCTATTCTGTATATATACTTGCAATTTTGTAATTTATTGAGAAGTTATATTAAATGTTAATTTCTTTGTTAATTTGTTTTCACATATTTGAAGTTGTAAATTTGTATATTTACACATTGTACGTGTAATAGGCAAGGGGTAACATTATTTCTTAGACAAAATGTGTAGTAATTTATTACAAAATGTAAAAATACATCATCAACTTAATAGTTTCAATGGAACATATACATATGAAATGAACAACAAATTATCAATTCCTATCCCTATCTCATCCTATTTCTTTCCCCTAGTAAATTGTCTTGCTAGCCAAGCGAAGGAATTGGTTGGCCTTAGACGTAGAGCTAAAGGAGCTTCAAACTCCTATGTTGGATGCTGCGGAGGAGTATCATTGAACGCTCACCAAGGCAAAGGACTCCACTCTATAAACCGAGTTGATGATTCACCGTAGTACATAGGTTGTTTTCCAAACCTTTTTTTTTTTTTTGTGGAGTCGGCGATGTTGGAACAGGACCACTTATAGAATGCTGATATAGTGTCTCGTATTGGCTAAAAATTGGCTCCAAGCTAGCATACATCCATTGGAATCAATAGGCATTTGCCGATCCTGTATAGAATTTTCTTGTATCTCACCCTGGTTTTAACATCATAACCGTTCCATTGTCTATCGCTACACGAGAACCGGTTGTGCATTTACCTCCACCTCTTAGGTATGCTGCTGTTGCGACTATCTCAATCCCACCCCCCCCCCCCCCCCCCCCCCAAGTGAAGACCTTGAACAGTTATTCTCATGGTCGTGTCCACATCCAGCGATAAGTAGACTTATCGTAAGGTTTCACACTGCAAGCATGAACAAAATGTAAATTAAATAACAAATGGTCATGCAATTATTCACTTAGGGAGTATTGATGTCAATCGTACCTACCAGAAATCTAAACACAACCCTCGTACATCCAATCCATCACTGGTTGATCGAGCTATACCACTTCATGTAATTGTTATGCATACCACTAAGGCCCTCTATGTGAACCACTCGATAGAGTCGCTTTTCCTACATATGTATATACACTACATACTAGACCGGCCAATCTACATCAATCCTTCCCCGTAAGTCAATTTAATAGAGCTCTGACTGCATGTTTATCGGTTGTGGAATAGATTAGAACCCACTAAACTACCTAGCCACTTGGTCCGGGAACTGCTACTTAACAATACCGAAACAAATTAGTGGCACCTGAGCTATCCAAATGTACATGCCACCTTTGTAGAAATCAAGCAGAAAATTAATTACATCCATACACCTATAGGAGAATGGCAGCCCCTCTAATCTCTTATGCTGACGGCGGTGACGAGACATAAAGTTGGCAATATAACCATGCGAGACATGCAAACCCCTAGTTGTAAGTCCCAATAATGTCGAAATACTCAAACAGGGGTAACCACATCGTGTGGGTGAGGGAACTAGATTTATCGACAAAGATAAATCCCCCCAACAGCTACATTATGTAGGCATGCGTGTATCGATGGATTTGCTTAGCATCGGCATTAGGTAGGACTATCCAGAACATATCACAGAGCCATATATTAATGCGGGCCCCCCTACTGCTAGGCTTCGGCCTCGCCTGCAGCAATTCTTCAAAAAGCGCACTCTAATCAAGGTAACTACTTCCTGCAACTGCTTAACCATCTACAGGGAGTCCTAACTAGATCTCCACATCTTGCAGGATAATAGTTAACTCCCCTATTGGCATGTGGAATGTGTGTATCTCTAGCCGCCATTGCTCCACCAATGCTATAATGATGTGCTAATCTAGTGGTATACATGGCAGGCAGCTCACACCTTTGAATCTAGCCAAATACAAGTATGGCTCCATTTCAGCATCAAGAGGGATGGTGCACTCATCGTGATGGAGTGACAACTCGCGCCATCAAGCAACGGGGATTACTTAATCCTATACCGATAACACGTGAAATGTTTAACTATTCCTAATGCAACATAAACTAATTGATAAGTGAAAATTCGTTTACCTCTCCATCCAGACGGCCTATAATCGATGTCCCTCCTTCTGCATCAAGACTAAAGGATTCAAGGGTCTAGACTCCATTTATTATGCAAAATAAAATATATATTAAAAAATTTTAGTATATGTTACCATTACTATCAATATATTAATTTACAACTTATTAGCAACTATTTACCGTCTAATTAATAGTTAATTAATCACAATTAAAGTCTACACGTACTTTTACAGTAACAAATAAAGATATTATATATACAATCAATATCAACTTTTTTTAGTAATTAATTTTATGATGATTAATTAATAACATATTAATGACTAATCATCTTTAATTAATGAATAATTAATAACTACTTAATTTTATAACTAATTGTACCAAAATACACAAATTTTTTATATTTGCAAATAACACAAAATTTTTCACTAATTAATTTCATAACAATTAATTAATAATATATTAATGACTAATCACTTTTAATAAATGAATCATTAATAACTACTTCATTTAATAACTAATTATACAAAACCATACAAATATTTATTTGCAACCAAAACAAAATTTGTTGCTAATTATTTTATAACAATTAATTAATGAATAATCACCTTTAATTAACGAATCATTAATAACTACTTAATTTTATAACTAATTCTACATAAACATATAAATATTTTACATTTGCTACCAATACAAAATTTTCACTAATTAATTTTATAACAATTAATTAATGATATATCAACTACTAATTACCTTTAATTAATGAATCATTAATAACTACTTAATTTTATAACTAATTCTAAAAAAACATACAAATATTTTATATTTACTACCAATACAAAAATTTTCACTAATTACTTTTATAACAATTAATTAATTAATTACATATTAACAAACAACCACCTTTAATTAACGAATCATTAATAACTACTTAATTTTATAACTAATTGTACAAAACCATACAAATAATTTACATTTGTAACCAACACAAAATTTTTCACTACTTAATTTTATAATAATTAATTAATTACATATTAACGACTAATCATCTATAATTAATAGATCATTAATAACTACTTAATTTTATAACTAATTGTACAAAACTATTCAAATATTTTACATTTGCAATCAACACAAATTTTTTCACTAATTATTTTTCTAACAATTAATTACTTACATATGAACAACTAATCACTGCTAATTAACAACTTAATTCAACAACTACATTTACAAAAATACATATAATAACACATAAACATAATTCATTATAATTAATAAGAAGGTTTTTTCTAATTATTTTTCTAGTGATTAAATAATGACTATTTAAGGACTAATTACTTCATCAATAATGATTTTTTTATAATATTTTTCAAAACAAATAATTCAGACATTTCATTTAAAAAAATATTAAATTTTTTAACTAATTCATTTGCTACTATTAAATAATGATATATTAATAACTGATTAATAATTAATTAACAACTACTACTACTTCATTAAAAATTGTAAAGTACATATAACTACATGTTTTTTCTTTTTTTTTTCATTTATAGGAAGTACTATAATAGCTAAAAAAAATTATTTTTTTCTTAAGAAAACATATCGAGATCTTGCATTGATGAAGATATTTCTACACAAATACTTCAACAAACTAAAACCTGTGTGAAATAGAAACTATGAAAACAAAAATTTTCGAACAATGAGATAAAATGAAATTTATAGAGGAAATTGAAAAATGGAAATATGACCGTATGAACTAATGATTCATATTTATATTAGAAACTGTCGATACAAATTTTTTTTTCTATACATTACAAATCATATATCATACTATTATGTAAATTTGTTGTATCACTTTTATAGATTTACAGTATTACTTTTGCAATAATTTTATAGGTTTGCAGTCTTTTTTTCATAACTTTTATAGGTTTACAATATAAGTATACAGGATTCCATCATAGTAAAAAAAAAAAATTCTCAATACAAAAATATTGAGAATTTTAAAAAATCCGCGTTTTCGAAACCTATTTTACGAATAATTATTTTAAGTTAATATTGACAATTTAAAATAATAATATTTAAGTGCGTAACCCCAAAATACCATCTACAAAAATATTTTATTTACTAATTATTTTAACTAATGTTTTGACTTAAGCTCTCTATCGCCATCCATATCAAACGAAAATCCCTTTTGTGCCTCTCAATCGATAATAATCAAATCAGATAAGTGTTACTTATATGTTTAGAAATTCCAATTGTCATAACTGTTTTGTAATATATCCACCTGTTAGATAAAATGCACGAGTCAAAGAACTTGTCAAGAAACTAGAGCATAGAACATACATGGAGACCAAGTAAAATCTTCTGCATTTATAATAATAATAAGAAATTTATTCCATATACTCCGGCCCTAAAAAGCTTTCTGTTGCTTTTATGAATTCCAACAATTAATGTTTATAAATGTCTTGCCGCTCTAAAAGAGATGCAGCAAAATACTTTAGAATATTCTCTCATATATTGAGTATTTTATGTAAAACTTAACGTGAGAATAAGTTTTTGAAAAGCTTTTCTCGAATCATATATTACTCAATAAAATGTCTATCTCAATCCGATGAAGCGTTTTGTTTCATAAATTAGAAAATGAGGTAGTGATATATCCATCGTTTAGTTGTTTACTTTTGTCCGCCTAAAAACCCCAGCTCCTCTCGAGTTAAGCACAACAATAACCTAAAACCGCTAGCACTGCTGGTGGGTGAGTGAGTATTCCTATAAACATTATCTGCATATAAAATTCGAGACAAGACTACACAAGTGTCTTTTGTGTATTTTAGTCTACATCCGTGAATATTTACTGTTTTAACTTTGACTCGTGATCACTAGGTCTCTATTATATTTACTTTAATCTACATCTGCTTTAGCTTTTGCTATTTACTTTAATCCGCATTCATCACTTGTGGAGTTCCATCTTTTAGCAAAAGCGATTTGTAAGTTCTCCGAATATCTGAACTCGTTACATATTAAATATAAAAACACATGAATTTTTTTACTACGTTTTGTTAAAGATTATTAAACTTCATGCTTCGTTTTTTCATGCATAGTCGAACAATAGTATCAGTGCCTCTAGTGTTCATTACCTTGTGCTCTTTGTTAACCAGACTATTAATTCATATTTTTCTATATTTAGATCACGTTGAGGGGTTAATTTGTTTCTTAAATATCTACATTATCGCATGTTAGGTCAGATTATTTATAAAGTTTTGCTTTTATCTAACAAAAAAAATAGGGAAAATACAAGGGCTCTTTTGCGGTTGGCTCTAGCATAGGGCCAAACGCAGCTAACCTAGCTACGATTACACTCACTGAATGCCTAGCGTTTAAGAAAGCACCCTTCTCCAAGTGGTTGTAGTTTTGAGCATTGCGGCTATACGTTGTGCCATGTAGAGCGACCAATTCCTAGGTCGTTGAAGCGTCACTAGTAGCAAGAAAATGGATCAAATTGACCCACATCTAGGATAATGTACGAAAGCATTCATATGATATTTCTATTATGGTTGGTGGAAGCAAATGAAGGGTCAATGGTCGTGCCAAAGCTAGACTTCAAGGCGTATTAGGATGATGTGTCACTACAAGCGGCTAGCAATGGTAGGTAGATACTGGAGGTAATCTATATATGGGAGGTCAGCAAGTGGTTAGCTTCGAACTAAGTGGCCACACTAAGGCATGTCAACAGGTTGTGCCACGCATTACGTTGGTAGATAGTAAGGCAAGTTTTTGTAACACCCTAGCTAAGCCCCCTTTTTCTACTAATGGTGTTGGCGGGAGGCTTGCTTTTTGCTTGGAAGCATACTTGGAATCTTAGAGCGCACTAAGGGCGTATGAATCCCTTAAACGTGTGTGTATCAAGTGATGACCAGATTTGATCATCAATCCTCTGGAAATGTTTAGATCTAATTCACGAGCAATCTAATCCACCACCAGCTTCTTGATGTTTAGATCCTTCTGCCAAATCTAATCCCCCAACATATGCTTCATAGTTCAAACTCCAGAGGAGAGCTAATGTGACAATGCCTTAATATTGTCATTTAAACACACAAAATTGTATTGGTTTAATGTGTTTACTTCAAATAATTTATAGCTATAGTATAGTGGGCATGAGGTTAATTATTAGTTAGACGTTTACAATTGAAGTTCAGCTTGGTTAATTACTAGTAATGGGCCTAAGTAAGCACAATATAAATAATAATTGACAAGTTGAGGTTATATTATTCATAATCTATGGGAAAAATTAGGAGCACGTGGTGTACAATGAATGAATTATTGGCCTAGGAAAGCATTATTGTAGTAAATGCTAAGTTGGTAGCCTTTTGGCGTGTTAAGCCATGATAATTATTTATAATTTTTCATCCAGTTTACTTTATTTCTTATTGAGCCTATGAGTCCAAACAGCATAGCAAATAATTAATTAAATAAGGATCCAGTGAATAGATAGGCATACCAGCAACGAAGCCTAGACACCAGAAATTGCTCGAGATTCACAAGGTGGTTTATGTCGGTTGTGCAATTTTTTTCTTGATTGTATTTATTTATAAAATCATTTCTAATTCTTGGCTCAAGCCCAGCCCACCAAAAGTGACATATAATGGCCCATAATCATTAGGTGAAATGTAATGGTTTTATTATATATATGACGCACACTGCCTCACATGTGAAATGCAACGCAATAAACGTCCCAAACTCTTCATATAAGGTATCATCCACTTTTGAATTATACGCCTTACAATCTTGTCCTTGACTTTATTGCTTCTAGGTAATCACCTATCCTTGAAATGCTCCCTATCGATGATACCTAAAGTTAGGGTTCCAATGAACTTCAAACTGTTACATCAAAAAGCAACTTGATGATTAGAATTCTATCACCTTAAACTTAAAGCATATCAAAATCTCCTCCACTTATAGTGCTAACATTCTCACGAGTGTCATTATACATATCTAGGACCACATCAATCATAGAACACTCTAGAGGTGCTCCTTCATAGAATGAAAAGGCATCCCTATACCATAACACTTTACCTTGATGTGATTTGGTGTTATACAGGTTTTATCCTTGGTTCGACTACTTCTCTAGAGATTACCCATCTTAAGAGTGCTTCCTATTAATTTAGAGCTCCAATGAACTCTATACAAAAACACACACACACACATCAATTATTAGAGTTTTATATCACTATAATTTTTTACATTGAATTCTAAAACAACTCAAAATTTTCCTTCGATCATTGTAGCCAAAGTTTTTGCTCATACTTACCTATAGGTTTTGTTAATGAGTTACTTGTTAAGTTAATAAGTGGTATGGCAATAATTTACTGAGTAAGTGCATTGAGGTTGATATGGCAAGTAATAATAAATTGGTTTTCATTTTGAGACCAAATGTTAAACCCACAAGGATTGTTGAGCAATGACTATATCTGACATTCATTTAGTCAAATAAAGCATGATGTTAGTGATTGATTTATAAATTTGTGCAAAACTATAAGGCTATTCTATCAACCAAGAAATTAAGACAAGCAAACAAAAGGATGGTTTACTATATTGCCTTTAATTATTAGTTATGGACACATAAGTTTTAGCAAAACATTTTCAAAAAGTAATTGCAATCCAAAAGTGCTCTTTATTCCCCCAGGAGACATAATGAGCTTATTTATTTCATTAAACCATCTAAAAGTGATTGTTGATGAAAAAGTGATCACATTAGACATCTACAAATGACATATTGGTATGGATCGTGTTTTTGGTGAGTAGTGCTTTCAATAGTTCAATTATTGTACCTTGCTATTGAACACTATTCTAGTAGACTAAACTAGTTAATGGAATCAGAACCATTGTATTTAGCTAGTACACTAAATTCATTTAACTTCCATTAACTAACTTAGATTTGAGGTCAACAAAAGTAAAGACCACTAGCAACATAAAGAACCATTACACTAAACCTCTTATAACCTAGTGATATGAACATTAATTTCCCAATGAGATGGGCTAAGTTTAATCCATCCATTCCTTAATAATTGTAATAGTATTGCTTAATATATATATATGTAAAGACCATTTGCATAAAAACCTTTTTAACCTATAAAGAACCAAAGCTTTAATTATATCACAAAGCACAAAAAAGTATAATTAATAATACTAATAAAGAAATGAACACAAATAACACATACAAACACAAAACTTTCGATTAGTTAAAATCTAACAAAGTTTAAGAGAGAGAAAGAATATAACACATAATTTAAATGGAAAAGAGCAACATTATTCTACTAAAGATAAGCACAAAAAAGGAAGGATTGAGCCCACTAGTGCATGCTAATCAAAGTCTAAACTACGAGATTAGGATTTAAGCTAACTAAAAATTTCAGAACAAATGACTAAAGGTAATTAAAGTTTTACAAAGGGGATATTGAAATCAAAGAATCACAAGAAAGGTCAATTGATATAGTAATATGTGATTAAATTTAATTGATTTCTAATCTAGATGTAAATTCAGGAAATTGAAGGGAACAAATTAAGGAAAAGAATAACTAACATTGTGAATGGTTTATAATCATTGCTTTGAAATCTTGATTTAGATGAGTTAAAATTCAATGTATTGATGAATTTAGGGTTTTAAATTAAACCATCGAGGCAATTGTTATCAATGATATTGGGTTAATGAATGATGATAGGGAAGTGTTAAAGGATAATTATGGATCCTACTTTTGGACAAAGACTGACTATATTGAGTAAAAAAAGAGTTCTAAGAATGGACATTGTTGAACTAAGTAATCTCTTTATAAATTTTTAGTTTAATTGACCAAAGTGGATTTTGTCTAATGATAAAGGCAGAGATTGGAGTTTCTCAAAGTGGCCTATTTAGTGGACCAAAGTTGCAATTTCATCTACATATCTCAAGATTGATTGAACGAACTAGAGCTTTTGGGTCATAAACCTCTATGTAATGGTTCAATTGATTCTAATGATCAACTAAAACCCCTCATTATGCCTAGTAGTTGTTCTTGTAATTTAGTTACTATTTTTATTTGTGGATGTATAAAATGATTAATTAATTGAATTTGGATTAGGATTGTGTCAATTGATTGCATAGTGTGAAATAAAATAATAAATTAATTCAAAAATGATTTTCAAGTAATTAAATGAAGAGCAAAATTGGGAATTCACAATTCCAATTTCATAAGATCAAGTAATTATTCAATTACTAAAATAACCATAGCTTATAAATATCTAATTGAGGTTATTTTAGTAATTGGGGTTAACCAAAGCCTTAATAAGAAGGTTTTATAAAATTACCTAGATGACCTTGATCTCATCTTTAATAGCTAAAGGATAGATTAATAATTACCTTATTTAAGTAAGAGGAGGGAAAGTTGATTAAGATAAAAAGAGTGCATTTCAAATTAGACAAATTTTAGAATTGATTCCCTCTCTTCCTCTCTCTACTCTCATGCCATTAATGGGGAGACAAGAGGACTCCAACTTCTCTTCACTTGTTCAATTCAACTCAAATTTGAAGGATCAAGTACTATAGTAGTTTCTAAATCAAGATCACTAGTTAGATTGATAAGAAATTCAATTCATTTTAGTTAAAGTAATAGTATAGTGACTTTTATTCTTTGATTTTAGGAAATTTAAGGAAATTGAAGAAGCTCAAGTGGAGATTTAGTACTCCTTGCGATTCACGGAGGGGCTATTAGAGAACAAGTTAAATTTGATGGAATTCTTTAGCATTACTTAGTTATATCAATATATGTAGTAACTTTTTTAGATCTATTGGGTATAGAATAGATCTAACCATTGCTTATTAGAGGATTAGAGGAATCACCAAATTAAGGATCAACTAAATATTAGAGCTAATACTAGAGGTAGGATCTAATGATCTTTTGTTTGACTTGGTGTTCTTGTTATTTGATTGCTTTGATCCATATTTCAAATGTATTTAGAAACTTTGTTTTAGTGAAAATTAAAATTGAATGGGCTTATGTTGGTTTCTAGTGATAGTGTCAAATGTAGGATTGGATTAGATGTTTGATTTGCTTTTCCATATGATTAATTGTTTAATCCATGCTATATTATGTGATAGAATATGTTTTAATCAGTGATTGATTAAATGAGTTGAAGTAGATGAGCTTCAAGTGATCCATAGGGTGTGATATTGATCTTTAACATGTTAATTGATTCAATAGTGAAGTATCTTGATGATTCAATGAGGTTTATATGTTTTTGTGTTGATTTGAATTCAAAATTAGATTGAATTGAGCATGTTTCGAATATGATCATAACTCATTCAATAGATATATTTAGGCTTAGTTTAATTTTCTAGAAATTTTCTAAATAATTTGAATGTGATAAATTACAGAATTGATAGATGTCAATGATGTATATGTTAGATTCAATGTGTTCTTGAAATTGATTAGGTTTGATATTATATAATAAGCATGTTAATTAGATAACATGTTATTGAAGAATATTTTCTAGAAATTTGAAAATGATCTTGATTATAGACTTAATGTTCTTGGTGCTCATGACATGTTTAATGGATAGTCAATGTGTCTGTTATAGTATAAGTTTGATCCCTAAAGTCTAGTTGAATTTATCGAAGACTTGTTTTTATGCTTTATTTTTCCAAAAAATTCTTTTTTTTTTTTTTGGAGGAATATGAAGATATTCAAATGTTCATGATGAACATTCACAGCGTACAAAGTTAAGAACCATGTTTTGATCTTGTTTAAGGGTTAAAAATAATGAAAAATGTGTGTTTCAACAGAATTTGACATAAGACCATTATTAAATTAATTAACCTTTAATATAATCTTACTGCTTATCAAATCCTCAAAGTCAAGAAGATTTAACACAATAATTTGGATTGAAATCTTGGATAAGCTCTTGGAATAAACTTAATCTGATCTTCATAAGAGGCTCAAACTTAAAAAAAAAAAAAAAAAGGAGTTTGAAACTAAAAACAATAAAAATAATCAAATTATATTAAATAATAATAATTTTGAAATTATACTACATAATAAGTAATAAAAATAAACAAATAAGTAGATAAAGAGAAAGAGGAGATTAAAGGTTGAAGCGTTGAAAAGATTCACGATCGGGTCAATTAGCTCCCACCAAGAACTAGACGGTCAAATCAATTGAACTAACCACCTAATTATCCTGGACATTAAAATTAAAATATAAATAAAAAATAAGCTTATTTAGTTAATTAATTTAAGTCCGTCCGGTTTAGTTTTGAAATTAAATTGAGCCAACTTACCTACGGTTATTTCAGGTACGAGATTTGGACCAACATCCTCGGTTCGTGATCTTGGAAACTACAGATACATGGTACCTGCTGCATGCTTTGTGCTCCTGTCAGATACTTAACACGTCAAGTAAGCTAAAACCAAAGTGTGAATTTCCGATATATAAGAGAGAAGATGATCAAATGGCTCAAATTCTCGATTTGATTTCCCAAACATATGAGTGATTTCCAAATGCACATTTGAATGCTTGTGCTTGTCCAAACATTGCCTACATATCTGTTTGATTGTCCTGCTTCTGTATATTGGCAACGTAAGTACACGGTTAGAAACCAAAATCGAACCCACGTGAATGAAACCCGACAAGCCATACATGCCCTGAAGAATCTGAAAATCACCGACACACTGATTCAATGATTATCTATCAAAGCCAAATCTTTGCATGATCATTACCAGTTACTGAAAAAACTCTACTGGAAAAAACTCTGTGACAAGGTTCTGCAGCCGAGTGAGGGCAAGACGAAGGAAGGAGCAGGAGATGAGGTTCCTCTTTGAAGTAAGGCTGCATCAACGTGAAACCCAGTGTTTTAAGCACAGAAGCTCAGCTTTTTCATCACTTTGGCATAAGCTGGTGGGACAATAGCTGGTTGTCTAAGTCTACGCTTTGATTTTTTAGACTGCAGCAAACCATGAAGACCAAAAAAATCTGATTAGATCCAACAAATTGAAACAGAATACCATGCGAAGAGGGAAAGGCAGGTATATTGGAATATCCTGCCTTTCCACTATAGTAGTATCTCATGTGTAGTTTGTAAAACTGTGCTCCAACATTTGATTCTATAGCATGCAAAAATGAAATTACTGAAGAACCTGGAGCAGTCTTTGTCCACTTAAAAGAGAAAAGAAACAGCATTCATCATAAAACTGAGCTAAAAAGGCCTACATAATGAAATGCTGATGGCATCTCATTGCGTCAATGTGTGCAAATAGAACGAAAAATGTTTTGAAGGACAACTTTGTCGATGGATAGTAAATTCAAAGGAAAAAAAAAGATTAAATATTACCATAATTTCATTTGAGCCAACACTATAAGATGGCTAGTTTGTACTCATACAAGTTTATAGTGAAAATTATGCAATCAGAAAACAATGGTATGGTAGTTTTTCTGTAATTTAACCAAAGTAGTATTGTCACTAAGTCAAGCACCCAAAATATATAGTTTGGTTGTTAAGATCTTTCAATTACGAGATAGGAGTCTAGAGAAAAAGGCCCAAGGTTTAAAACAGACCACAAGCTCATCCTACACATCTGAGTTTTGAAAGCACCAGTAGAAAAAGCATGAACAAAATGCGATTTCAAGTTTATCTTAATGATACTGAGTAAGGCTGCAACTTTATGGAATTTCAGGCTAAAAGAAGGTAACCTATCTGTTAGCATATGCAAAATAGATTTGCATCTGAAACTCCTGGCTTTTCCCAGCAATCATACCTAAGCATTCTTAAGCATTGCAATCACTAAACACAATCTTCAAGCAAATAATTACTAACTAAGAATCCAGATAAGCTAACGCCCCTCATTACTCCTTTTCTTTCCAGGGAATCACATAGGCAAGAATTATCAAAGCATCACATAGAGAATCAGAAAGCATGATTTCCAAACAAATCAGAGCGACACAATTTAGTACCTAGACAAACTTATGCTGATGAATAATAGAAGGAAAATGTTAGCGGATCGGTTAGAGGACCTAGTCACTATGTTGTGAATGTGGTGTTCAAGTTCAATCCCCTTGGCGCGGGAATCCCTTCCTTGCTTACCTATGTTTACTAGTGGGGTTAAGGGCTCGTTGTGAGAGAACCCTTCGATCTCTAGAACGTGTTTTACTCAATCTTCGGATGAAGGGTGGTTTGGTGTTCGTGGGGTGTGGCGCTAGCTGGCGCGTTCTCCCTCCCGTGGCCTCTGTTTCCCCTTTTGTTTGCTGGCCTCTCCTCTCATACAGTCGTGCCAAATTCATGGCTTCCGAAAGACTAGAGGGCTGGTGGAGTTCCACTTCCACCGCGATAAAGTCCTTCAACCCACTGATGAAGATACCAATCTCATTCTCTATTGTGAGGGTCTCAATTTGCATCGAAAGCTGCTCGAATTTGCGTTGGTACTGATCTACGGTGGTCACTTGGCGCAACTTGGCCAATTCCCCCACCTTGTTGCTACGGATGGGTGGGCCAAACCTTAAGTCACACAAGTGTTTGAATTCACGCCAACTGCCTACCCGGTTCTCCCGTTCTAACTTCATAAACCACAACTGCGCGTCTCCTTTCAGATGGAATGCAGCAAGCTCTACCTTATCCTCGTCCTTCACCAATTGGTGCTTGAAGAATTGTTCATTGCGATTCAGCCAAGCGAGGGGGTCTGTGCTCCCATCATACCTCGGAAAATCCCACTTGGAATACCTTGGAACCGCCTGCCCTCTGTCCCTTCTCTCTTCTCCCCTCGGATCGCCCCCAATTTCCGACGCCAAATCTAGCTGCCTCGACCCTGTTCCTTCCTTCGAAAGGGTCTCCACTTGATGTGCCAGTTGCTCCTGGCGAGCTTCCATACGGGCCATTTGTGTCCTATCTTCTTGGTACATGGCCACGAGCGCCTCAAGTTGCTGCTGAACTTTGTGTAAGTCCTCCATATCTGGCTCTGATACCAATTTGTTGGCAGATCGGTTAGAGGACCTAGTCACTATGTTGTGAATGTGGTGTTCGGGTTCAATCCCCTTGGCGCGGGAATCCCTTCCTTGCTTACCTATGTTTACTAGTGGGGTTAAGGGCTCGTTGTGAGAGAACCCTTCGATCTCTAGACTTTGAGTTTTCTTTTCAAAAACACGATCTAGAGATCGAAGGGTTCTCTCACAACGAGCCCTTAACCCCACTAGTAAACATAGGTAAGCAAGGAAGGGATTCCCGCGCCAAGGGGATTGAACCCGAACACCACATTCACAACATAGTGACTAGGTCCTCTAACCGATCCGCTAACAGAAAACCTCTAGAGAATGACTGTGCCTTTCTAGTCAAAAAAGTAATCTACTAATTAAGAAATAATTTGAGGATTGCTGTCCTGGTTTGACTTTTTGTATAGACACATTTCCGTTTGCTACTAAAAATTGAAATAGTTTCACAATATAAAATCCAGATAGGAAAAACTACTAGCAAAAAGATCGAAATCCATGTAGGGTACTCAAAACAAATCCCAGTAGGAAAATCGATCAGAACAAAAGAACTACACCTCAGTACCTAGCTTCCAATAATTAGATAATATAGGAGAAAACGATCTTCACCAGATGTTGAAGTCTCTTTGGGATTGAAGGGTCTTCTACAAATATAAAACTATTGTAAGTTTTATTACTTCCCATGAGTGCATTTTTAACACAAAAGAATACAAAAAAGACGTAGAAGAATCCTTACTCCAAAGATATGAATTATCATTTCAATGTAGTCTCCCTTAAATCTGAAGAAACAAGGAAATATTAGATAATTGAGTGCACTAACTAACAACCAAATCCTACTTAGATAAAGAGGACATTTGTAATATCTATTAGATATCTCCAACACTCCTCATGAAGCTATGGAGTAAATATTTATCATTCCAAGTACGCATAAAATAGACTCAAACAGCTGTTTAGCTAGTGATATCATCAAGACGTCTGCTTCATGACTTCAAGTTGGAACATACATCGATTTGATTCCTCCATCCTCAATTTCAGACTTGTTAAGTTCTTGCCGATCCAAACATGTTTCATAGTCATCTTGGACAGGATTCTTTACAATGCTAATCATAGATTTACTATCCCTATACACACAAGTTTATGCAGGTGACAAATATGGATCCTTCACCAACCATTGTAACCAAATCACTTCGCACATACCCTGAGCCATGGCACAAAACTCATCTTCTGTGCTTCTTCGCAATACCACATCTGGCTGCTTGCTTCACCAAGTTACCATATTACACTAAAGCTTAATACAATACTTAGATATTGACTTGCAATCTAACATGTCTCCACACCAATCTGCATTGGCAAATGTTTTAAGTTTCCTCACATCAATCCTCTTAGAAAACAAATCCTTACCTGGAGTTCCTTCCAAGTACTTCAGGATGTGATTAACAGCTTCTAGATGATGCAATGGGAGAGCACATTACCAAACTAACAGACTCTGCTAGATCTGGCCAAGTCAAGGATAAGCAAATAAGCCTCCCAATTAGTCATTAACACTGCTCCTTCTTGATTGGTTCGTCATTACCTTCACTTTTGAACAAGTATTATCTCCTGAAGAAGATCAAGAACACACCTTCTTTGGGGAGATGCACATTCACTTCTTGCTTCTAGCCACTTCCATGCCCAAAAAGTCCCTTAAATCACCCAATTCTTTCACTTCAATATCAGTTTTGATCTGCTACTTCAATTTGTCAATTTTTGATACATATCCCCTATAATTATTATAATATCAGCATACAGTATCAAGGTGGGTTCTTACCATTTTGCTTTCACAAACAATGTATTGTCAGCTTGACCTCAATTGTACCCCCAAACTCACCAACGTGTCACTAAATCTCTTAAACCACACTCTTGCCAATTTTTGAAAGCCATAGAGAGATTTGGCGAGTCTGTATACTTCTACACTCTTCATCAGATCCAAAACCAAGGTGGAAGCTTCATATTAATTTACACCTTTAAGTTCCCATTCAAGAAGAAATTTTTCATGTCTAGTTGATGTAGAGGCCAGTCAAGATTAACTTTAGGTAAGATGATTCAGATGAAATCCAACTTTGCCCCTAGGCCAGTCAAGATTAATCAAAACCATAGGTTTGTGCATATCCTTGTATGACTAATCTAGCTTCATGCCTCTCCACACTTCCATCTGCCTTATGTTTAACACTAAATACCCCTTTACTCTCTATAGCACTCTAATCACCAAGTCAACAATTTCCCATGTGTTGTTTTAGTTATAGGGTTCTCATTTTCTCCATCAAAGCTTCCTTCCATTTGGAATAGCAAGTGCTGTCACAGGATCATACTTGTAATCATGCTATAGGGCAATTTAGGGTAAAATCTTCGCTAGAAATGCTCATCCTTTACTTTCTTTCCAAATTTACCTATTTTTGTAATTTGTTTAGGGATACTTAGAGAGAACCCTAAATACAAATAATAGATAATTGGGGCTACTTATGAGAGAACCCTAGATCAAATAAAGAAATAACAAACACAATTTTTCGGGAAATTCTGAACTGTCTTTTTTTTTTCTTTTTTCATTTCTGCTTAAATAGACCATTAAAAAGTGGTTACACAATATACCCCCTCTCCAACATATAAACACACTACTATACTACTGCTATATTTCCTAAGGTGACTGACACAAATGCAACTGCCCCTAACTATTGCACATAGACAACCCCAACCAACAAAAAATAAACAACAAATAATAAAATAAAATCAACAATTAACAAAATACGATAAAATAAATGCCAAATAGACAACATAAATAAAAAAGAACAGCTAACTAAATAATTAAATAAAAGAAAATAGCCAAATAACTAATTCCCTTCCTAGACCCTATGTTGGTACACGTGCTGGAATTTTTTTACTACTGCAGATGCTGGACCTGTAACACTGCCCTCCCCTTCAAGATGTGACTGACCTCAGGCACGAGCGATGGGAAGCACTAGCACAGCTCATCCTCTTGCCTGCATGGTTTGATAGTTCAATGAGCATGCTAGGCACTCAGGTTCCCCACTAGTTTCTTCCTCATTCTCCATACTTGCTGATTCATCCTCTAATTCCAGCCAAAAGTGCTTTTTACATTTATGGCCAATTGAGTATTGTAGCAAAAACTCGACACTTCCATTTCTCCCCTAATAAGCCACTTCACAGAAGGAAGCTTTACTCCAGACTGTAATGAGTTGTTCCCTCATTGCGCCACCATCTCAACTGTGTGCATAGTTGTTACCACTTCAGGAATCCCCAATTTTCATATAAACAAGCTAGGCTCATTGCATGAGATAAATCTCATAGATGATGGAGTTGAGCTTCCACCACTATGGCATCCTTCAAGCCACTAATGAAGATAGCAACTTCTTGTTCTGGCATTAATGGACTCACCCTAGCTGCTAATTGTTCAAAACGACATTGATACGCCTCCACACTTTCAGTTTGCCTCAATTTGGCCATATCCCCAAGATGATTTTCAAATGACAGTAATTCTTAATGTCCTCCCATGTTAGGTATGCCCTGTCCCCTTCTAAATTTAGGAGCCACAGTTGCATGTCACCCCCTAAAGGGAATGAGGCTAGCACCACCTTATCCTCTTCCTGTGTTCTATGATGTCGAAAAAAATGCTTGCACCAATTAATCCCTTCCATAGGATCAATTGATCCATCATACGAAGGAAAATCCAAGCAAGCACTATTGGGTCTCCTTTATTCTATCCAGTCTAGCACGTTGCTGCCTTCCATTGGTTCTCAATCACTCAATCGCAGCTTTCCAACTTCCCGCAATAATTCTTAGATTTGCTATATCAACTCCAGCTGCCTTGCTTCTATCTGTCTCTTTTCTCTTTCCTGTTCAGCTCAGTCTCTGTCATTGTCAGTTTGGTACATAGCCATGAAGGCCTCTAACTGCTGCTGAAGTGGGCGAGTTTCACCTTGTTGCAAGGCTCTATATCAAAATGTTACAAATCATGCTTGTAATCGTGTTATAGGGCGATTTAGGGTGAAATATTCACTAGAAGTGCTCTTGCTCTTATTTACTTCCAAATTTACCTATTTTTGTAATTTGTTCAGGGATATTTAGAGAGAACCCTAGATCTCATAAAGAAATAACAAACACAATTTTTCTAAAAATTCTAAACTGTCCTCTTTCCCCCCACCTCCCAGTTCATTTATGCTTAAATGGATCATTACAAAGCAGTTACACAATAATCCCCAGTTCTCCAACACACAAGCCCACTACTATACTACTGCTATGTTTCCTAATATAACTGACACAAACACACCAGCCTAACCATACCCACTACTTCAGTACTGCTATATTCTGTAAGATAACTGACACAAATGCAACTGGCCCTAGCTGTTGCACATAGACAACCCCAACCAACAGAAGATAAACAACAAATAAAATACAATCAACAATTAACAAAATACAATAAATCACATGCTTAATAGACAACATAAATAGAAAAGAATAGCTAACTAAATAATTAAACAAAAGAATAGCCAAATAACTAATCCCCTTTTCTAAACCCTATGTTGGTACATGTGCTGAAATTTTTCTACTACTGCAGATGCTGGACCCATAGCAAGTGCTTCCTTGATATTTCTCAAAATCTACTCACTATCAACACATGCAATTAATGTCTTACACTGACTTGACACAACAGAATTCTATATATGTCAAGTGGTTAGAAATTGGGTATTTCTTTTACCTATCCTAAAAGTAATAGGTAATTCATTCTCGTCCTCCTCCCTTGCACCATGGTTGTTTCACACTTCTAATGACATCTGCCCTCACCAAAGACAGTGAACCATCTCTGGCTTTGTTGAGGAAAATGGGCCATCTCAAGAACACTTGAAAAACATTTGTTAGGAAGATGATTATGGACCATGTGGGATCCTTAATCACAAGAAGACTGAGAATATGGAAACTCAAAGGACCCCTAGCAATTGCTATAGAACAAATAGAACAAAAAGCCATAACTGTCCATTCCAATGCTCATAAAACTCTTACATTTAAAAATCATTGCCTAATTTAAGGAGTGAAGGGCCAGGAAGTCCAGCTCTAACACTAGTTCCTATAGAGGATTGAAGTGGTTAAGGAGGAGCACCATTGTATTAGGACCAAATGCCCCCAAGGACATAAACCACTTTACAAAAAATATGTTCATACTTCTTCCTTGCACAATGTATGTAGCTTTAAGGAATGGCTTCCATGGGAAATTCAAGACCTCCATACACTTCTACATGAGACCATTTCCAACATAATAAAACTAAATAACTATTTTTGCCAGCTAGATAAATGAATTATCAATTTGTTCCTCGCAACAAAATTAATAACCCAGCATTGATTAGATGGTATTATAAATAAAATAGAAAATAACACAATATGAAATAATAAGAGATATAGCAGAAAAGATATTTTATTTCATTTAACTTTATTTTATATGTCACATTTGTCTCCTTTATTGCTATTGTCGAGTTTGTATAAATGCACCACTATTATCAAAAATAATACAAGCAAAATAATTATCTTTGAAGTTAGTCTAAAGTAGTTCTTCGAGGGAGGTTCTAAAATAGATTTCTCTTTAACAAGCCCTCAAAGCCTACTTTTCATATAAGTATCACCCATGACTAGACCTGTAACCTGTGCAGGCATGCCTGTAACAACTTAAATACTGTGACTAAATGTTTAAGAATCCATATCCTAACTATTATCTAAAGACACTTGTTAGGAAGTCAATGTTTATGTTTGTCATAAGAAGAATAAGAAACAGAAGCTTCAGCAGTTGGCATCTATAGTAGGATGCATGTTTATGATTTCACAATCCATAAATGTGTTGTGATGTGTCATATTGTGTATCGGTAATGTAAGTGCTGATGTGTATGTCTCTATTGGCAGTTATTGTGTGAAGTTATTTTAGGAGTTATGTATCAGAAAATGAGAAATTCTAGGAGAGTAGTAGATAACTGCTATGTTGTACTGCTATATATTGGAAATAATTAATAAAAGGGATTATTCCTAGTTTTTCTCAAAAAAATTGAAGAATGTAGGAGGAAAGAGATTAGTTTTTTATTCCTCTTCTTGCTTTTCTTTTTACATAGACATAGTGTATATATACACTTACAAGAATGCTATATTAGGAAAGAAAATAAACTCTCCTATCTAATATTTAATTCTGTAATCTAATATTTAATTCTGTAATAAAATCTCCTAGCTAGCACAATAATATTACATATATGTCAACACTCCCCCTCAAGTTGGAGCATAGATATCACACATGCCCAACTTGCAAACTAAAGTATGATAGGTCCTATGACACAACCCTTTAGTAAATACATCAGCCAGTTACTTATCAGATGTCACATGATGTAAGCTCAAGATGCCCTCAGTCAATTTCTCTTTGATGAAGTGTCGATCAATTTCTATATGCTTGGTTCGATCATGTTGAACTGGATTTTGTGCTATATTGATAGCAGCTTTATTGTCACAATACAAGGATGGTGCTTCTTTATCTAACAGATTTAATTCGTCCAATATTTTCTGTAACCACAGAAGCTCACAAACCCCTTGAGCCATTGCTCTGTATTCTGCTTCAGCACTTGATCGAGCAACTACACTTTGTTTCTTACTCCTCCATGTTACAAGGTTTCCTCCTACAAGTGTGCAATAACCAGTAGTGGACCTTCTATCACTTAGAGATCCAGCCCAATCTGCATCTGTAAAGCATTCTATCTGAAGGTGACCATGCTTGGCGAACAGCAATCCTTTTCCAGGAGCAGACTTCAGATATCTCAAGATGCGAAATACTGCTTGCATGTGTGATTCTCGTGGATCATGCATAAACGGACTCACTAGACTGACTACATATGCAATGTCCGGTCTAGTATGCGAGAGATATATCAGTCTTCCTACTAATCTCTGGTATCTCCCTAAATCAACTGAATCACCAACTCCAGCCTGCAGCTTGTGGTTGTTTTCAATGGGAGATTCTGCTGGTTTACACCCTATCATGCCAGTTTCTTCCAAGAGATTCAGAATATATTTTCTCTGAGAAATGAAGATACCTTTCTTTGATCTAGCAACTTCAATGCCTAGGAAATATTGTAGTTTCCCTAGATCCTTGATTTCAAATTCCTGAGCCAAAAGTTTCTTCAGTCGAGCCATCTCCTCTTTATCATCTCCTGTCATCACTATATCATCAACATAAACTATGAGAATAGTAATTTTACTCTCATTATGTTTAATAAATAGCGTATGATCCGCATTACTCTGTTGATAGCCAAAAGAGATCATGGCTTTGCTGAACTTGTCGAACCATGCTCTAGGAGATTGCTTTAATCCGTACAAGGCCTTTTTCAGTCTGCATACTTTTCCATGTGTTGTTTCATTATCAAATCCATGAGGGATCTCCATAAATACTTCTTCTTCTAAATCTCCATGTAGAAAGGCATTTTTAACATCAAATTGCTGTAAATCCCAGTCAAGGTTGGCTGCACATGATAACAGAACTCTGATCGTGTTCATTTTAGCTACTGGAGCAAAAGTCTCCTGGTAGTCCACTCCATAGGTTTGAGTGAATCCTTTAGCTACCAATCTTGCTTTGAATCTGTCAACCGATCCATCAGCTCTGTGTTTTATAGTGAACACCCATTTACAGGCTACCAGTTTCTTTCCAGGTGAGGAGGCGACAAGCTCCCAAGTCTCATTCTTAGTCAAGGCTTTCATTTCTTCAATCATTGCTCTCTTCCATTTGGATCGTTGAGTGCTTCCTTCCAATCCTGTGGAATAGACACAGACGAAATGGATAAGGAAAAAGCTCTATAGGAGGGAGACAAAGAATCATAGGAAACAAAATTAGAAATCGGATGTTTAGTACAGGCCCTGACACCTTTCCTTTGAGAAATAGGTTTATCTAAATCATCAAAAGACAACTCACCAGAAGAGGAGGATTCTTGGCAGCAGAGAGTAGGTTGCACAATGGCTTCTTCTGTCTTGTCTTTGTCTCTCCTCGAGTACCTCTTCAAATCAGGTTTGTCTAGACACCCAATTTTCTCCCCCTGGATAATAGTCTCCTTCTGACCATCATTTTCTCTTGGGGTAAAATCAGTAAGAGTCACAGAACTAGGTATCATCTCTTCCTTTGCCTTATTCTCCCCCTGAAGAGATGACTGGGTTGGATTGAAGTAGGGTTCAGTCTCTCTAAAAGTAACATCCATACTTACAAAATACTTCCGAGATTGAGGGTGATAGCATCTGTAACCCTTTTGTGTTGATGAATACCCAATAAACACACACCTAAGGGCTCGTGGATCTAGTTTTCCAGCATCCCTAATATGAACAAAACAAACGCATCCAAATACCTTTGGAGGAACAATGTACGCATTTTGTCCTTTTAAGGTTTCTAAAGGACTCCGATAGTCAAGAGCCCTAAGAGGCATTCGATTGATAAGATATGCAGCAATTAAAATTGCATCCCCCCAGTAAGGCTTAGGAAGATTCATGGTAAACATAAGCGACCTAGCAACTTCCAAAAGATGCCTATTCTTCCTTTCAGCTACCCCATTCTGTGCACTTGTATATGGACAACTAGTCTGATGAATTATCCCATGCGATTCCAAATAAGAACCAAATCTGCTATTGATGTATTCAGTGCCATTATCAGTCCTAAGAATCTTTATTTTAGCATCAAATTGAGTGCAAACCATCTTATGAAAAGACTGAAAACAGGAAAACACATCACTTTTAGCCTTAAGTAGATATACCCAAGTCATCCTGGTGCAGCAATCAATAAAAGTGACAAACCATCGACTACCAGACAAAGAAGTAGTTTGAATAGGGCCCCAAACATCAGAGTGAATAGTCATAAAATGAGACTTGCTTTTATTATTACTCAAAGGATAAGAGTTTCGAGAATGTTTTGCATATTCGCAAGCATCACAAAATAAAGAATCAGACTGAGTCTTTGAAAACAAACTAGGAAATAATGTGCGTAACACTAAAAAAGAGGGATGGCCCAAACGCCTGTGCCACTGCAATATTTCCTGATTAACATCCTTATTTCCCCCAAAAAAGGCCTGCTGAAGACTAGAACCTTGACCTCCATCCAACAGATATAAGCCATCGTGCAATCTACCACTGCCAATCCTTTCCCTGTTTGAAGATCCTGAAAGACACAATGATCAGGGAAAAACTCAATTTTACAATTGAGATTTTTTGTAAGTGCACTGACAGATAAGAGATTGACAGGAAATTGAGGGACATGAAGTACATAGGATAGTTCGATATGAGGAGTACAAAAAACAGAACATGTTCCAGATATTGGGGTGAAAGAACCATCGGCAATTCGGACATTATCTCTTTTGAAACACGGTGAGTATTCAACAAGGTTTTTTGAGGAGCCGGTCATGTGTCTATTCGCACCAGAATCAATAATCCAACAATTAGTATCAAGGGTAGCAGAAAAAGCATTACCTGATTGCACAAAATTGGATTTGACACTGGAAGAAGATTCTTGATGAGACAAAAGACGCTTGAGATGCTGAATCTCATCAGGAGAGAAAAAACCAGAGTGAGTCATCTCAGGAGTTGACTCCATAGCTTCAGATAAATTAGCCCGAGTAGAGTTAACCCGTTTACCTCCACGACCTCTTATTGGACGTCCATGTAACTTCCAGCAAGTCTCTTTAGTATGTCGTGGTTTCCCACAATAATCACATCGTAAATGATCTTTATGAGAACTATGTGTTTTCAGCTGCTCAGATGAATCACTGACAGCTACCAAACCAGACTTCTCAACCTGCGGGATATAGAGCATGGCACTGCGCCTGCTTTCTTCCTGTTGAACATAGGAATATGCCTCCTCAAGAGAAGGAAAAGGTGTCTTACCGAGAACATGAACTCTGATCTGATCAAATTCATTGTTTAACCCAGCCAAAAAATCATACACCCTTTCTTTTGCAAGTAATTTCAGGAACTTTACTGCATCTCTGGTACAATCTGCCTGAAAATCTTGATAATAGTCAAGTTCTTGCCACAAACCATTCAACTCAGAAAAATACTGGGAAATTGTCATTTCTCCTTGCTTCAACCCATGGACCTTGTTCCGAATCTCATAAATCTGAGCATCATTTCCCACCCGTGAATAGGTGAGGGTTACAGCATTCCATATCTTTGCTGCTGTGTCAAGCAATAAGTATGTTCTTGAAATATGGGGTTGCATGGAATTGATAAGCCAGGCCATTACCAAGGAATTTTCAGAATCCCATTGATGGTATAATGGATCGGTTGCTACTGGTTTAACTTTAACACCGGTAATATAATCCTGCATTCCCCTAGCTTTGATAAACAATAAACAAGACCGTGACCAAGCAAGGTAATTGTTCCCATCAAGCTTGACAGGGCTGATTTGCAGTGACGGATTATCAGTACTAATTCCAGCAATTCTCTTATCAGTTTCCATAATGTAAACAGTTAACCCAAGCAATTAAGACAACAGACTTAAAATAGCAAACTGTACCCGTAAACTTTCAAACCCGTACCCGTACACAAACTGGCAAACCCCGTATGAATACACACAGGGAAGTAATGAGCGCAACCTAAAGCAAAAACACTTGGACGCAACCTAAAAAAGAAACGAAATCACCTGGAAAGCAGTTGGAGGGCGTCGGAAAAGAAGGGCGAGCAAGACAGCGGAAAGCCCACGAAAAACGGTGGTCGAAACAGTTCGCACGCTCCTCACGCGCCGACGGCCGGCGAAGCTTCAGGTGGCGCGTGTGAGTCACACGCGCGGTTTCTGGTGGTCGGAGAAGAAGGGGTTGGTCGGAAAAGGGAGGCGCTCCTCTTGGGATGGGTGGTGTCGACTACTTTTGAAGAAAAAACCTCTTACACGGCGTTCTAGGGTTTCAAAAACAAACCGCGCCAGAAAAAGAAAAAAAAAAAAATTTAACCTAAAAAGTGGTTTTAGGCTCTGATACCATGAAGAATGTAGGAGGAAAGAGATTAGTTTTTATTCCTCTTCTTGCTTTTCTTTTTACATAGACATAGTGTATATATACACTTACAAGAATGCTATATTAGGAAAGAAAATAAACTCTCCTATCTAATATTTAATTTTGTAATCTAATATTTAATTATGTAATAAAATCTCCTAGCTAGCACAATAATATTACATATATGTCAACAAAAATACTATTTCCTTATAAGATCAATAGGTTCTCTCTAATGAGCCCATAATTCCTACGTCAATATAGGTAGGAGTGGAAGAAAAATACGTTGTTACACGCAATCCACTAACAGCACTACTTTCAGTTTATTCTTATAAGGATACTTAACTTAATTGCCCAATATGGAAGCTCTTCTGGGAGAATTCTTTTATGAAACATAAACAAAAAAGCACATCCAATAGAGGAACAGTTAGAGAAATTTTTTGGAATAAGTATTTGCACCACTATGAACTTCTTAACCTAAATTCCTTTGAAGTCAAAATTATTTTGCACCAAAGAAAAGGAGCTAAAAATACCATGAAAGAAACGAAAGCTAAGAGCTCAAAACTTTCATCCAATCAGAATGACAAAACCGTTTTAAAGGCTTGTAATATGTGAGCCAACATCTATAGATAGTTACAGGTGAAATTCTGCAGAATGGGATTAGAAGATATATGACATGAAGACAAGACACTCTCAAATTAAGACAGACATAACTGAATGTGAAAAGGCAGTCACTGTGCCACATGAATTTCCATCCATCTAATAGAGTTACATCTCGGTAACTACAAGTTGAAATGTAAATAAATTTCTCTGCAATTCTCCATCACCCTATCACGTATTCTTTTGCCAAGAATATTCCTCAAACATCTTGATAATGACAGTAGCTTTTGTATATTATGGTTCATCTAAGCAATTGGTAGTTGTCTAGTGTTCAATTCTCAATGACACAAGAAATATCTCATATTTGCTAAAAACATCCCAAAAAGAAGGAAAAGGAAAAAAAAAAAAGGTCCAAATTTATTCACCAGCATGCTCTGTATACACATGAATATTGAACATCAATCATATCTTGATATAACTTTTCTTCCTCGTTCTTTTCTTTTTTGGGCTAAGTAAAAAATAAATATGAATACCAATAAGAAAACTGAAGGCAAGGAAAACTCCAATTACATACAGCTTTTCTTGTGCTTTTTGCCATTTATCAAACAGTAGAAAGTTCTCTAGACAATCAAACTAGGACAAGACATAAACTTTCAGGAAGTAAGATACGACACAGTTGATATACAAAAATAAGATAGATATATCAAATTCAAAGAATCAAAGAACACATAAGAAAAGGCCAACCTTGAGATGTGCATTATGGCGTTTCCCCTCCTTCCAACGTCTAATATTCCCATCATTCATTGGCCTAAATCTTGACTTAAAAGACCTGATTAGACAAAATCCAACTAGCACTGCATTATTTACCAATAATCCAATGCACACATTACGTATAGTAAAAAATTCTATGAATATTAAACAATTTAAAACGTACGAGTAAAACTTCAATTTAATCTTCTTAACTTTGGAGACAGCAGGCGATTGCGGCTTCCTCTTCTTCTTCCGGTCTCTTGATGACACATTCCGCACTTGAACCAACTTCACAAAATCAAAACCACAAAACAGAATTCTCGTTCAGTCACTAAGGGCCAAGAGTTAGCAAGCATAGCAAAGCCTATACCACCACACATACTTAAATTTTCACTACAAAACAATACAAAAAGAGTTCCATATCATACACGTACGTTTCAACATACCGAATCCCCTACACATCATCAAAACCGGAAACACATTTTTCACTCAATCCCTTAACACCTTTTTTTTTTTTGGGATAATTAAAACTTTATTAATCCAAACCTTAACACCTTTTAGCTTTCACAATAAAACAACAATGGATTCAAATCTTTTCATCAATATGAAGCTCATCAAATACAACACATGATTTCCTTCTTCTCATCAATTCGAAGCTCATAAATTCCCCTTCTTTCATCATCTTTCGTTGGTATTCACCATATCATTTCCTTCGGACAAAGGCATTTCCTACTCAATTCCATAAAACCCACAACGCATACTAAAATAATGACATTAAAAAAACAACACAAAAATATTGTCTTTGCAGCTATATCAAGCTCAGAGATTTCAACGTGTATCATTCCCGTCACAAATTCATCAAAACGAGACACACATTTCCCACCCAATCCCATAAACCCAATATCAGAACTAAAACTTACCGAACAATAAAAAAGTAAAATCCTTTTATATACGACACGTTTCTACGATCCAACATATCATTTCCCTACATAACAAAACCCCACGTACACATGCCTTAATTAATCCCTCACACCCAATGCACGTATCGAAAAAAAAAATCCCAAGATACCATTTTTCCGCAAAAATTGTCAAATAGAGAAAGAAGTAAGCGACTTACAGAGAAAGAAGAAGGAGGTAAGAAAGGAGGAAAATGGGTAGCAAAAGATGCATTGCTGAAGATGGGTAGAGTATTAAAATTAAGGGTTTGAGTTTTACTTTGCGGAGGAAGTAAGGTTGGTGTCAGGGTCTGGCAAAGGAGGGAAGAAGAGTCAAGAAGACGGCAGGAGGAGGACGAAGATGGGAAATGAGAGTTGGATAAAAGAAGGGTTAAGGAACGGAGTTTAATGCAACATCGCTGCATCGTTTAAGTGATGACTGATGATGGCTACTGAGCAATGAATGAGTTCCAGGACAAGACGAGGAGAAAGATACTCAAAACCTTTGAGGGATCGATTCTCGCTGAGTCAGAATTTCGGACCATCAAGGCTTAGGTTTGTTGGAGCCGGTTCGTTTGCAAATTGCAACCCCTGCTGAGTCGATTAGACGGTTCCGGTCAGCAAATACAACCACTCTAGATCATTTAATCCGGTTCAGGAAGAGGTTTTTCTAAGGTTTTATTTCCACATTTTTTGACTATCATTTGCCATTGGAATTTAACTTCTTGATTTGCTTATCATCTCTTACTCCACTGCAAACCTGTCCACAAGTCAACTCATTAACAATATAAACAAGTGTACTCATAAGCTTACTCTTGAGCTTACTCTCTAATCAACTTATAAGTTTAAACAAGAATTCATACTAAAGTTATTTGAATAAACAAGCATTATTTTAAATCTAAACTCAACTCATTGACTAATTAAGCTTGAGTAGCTTGTGAATAGTTGTGTTCGTTTGCAACCTTAGTTTCATTAAAGGGTGAGCCAAAAGCCCAGTATGCTAGCTACCACGATCATATGCACGAGATAAGTAGGAAAACAACACATGCATTCATAAACACCAATGCAACAAGCAATCTATTTATTATCTTATTTAAGTAAAACAAATAATATAATCTTAGCATTCCAAAACTAAGTATTTCATATTCTCTAGCACACAATATAATATATGCATACATATACACAACATCACAACCTTGAAAGTTATCTCATTTTAGGTTCACTACTGATGTCAGCCATTAATATGACTAATCTTCGATAATTGTTCACAATGGTGTTACTTTCCACCATTACAACCCGATCACTGTAAAACCATCCTAGAAGTTGTACCCTGTAAAACCTATAGAATATAGAGTACCATATCAAATTTGTAAATTTTCTTATTCTTCCAATAAAGTTCAAGTTTATGTTATATTAAAAAAATAATTTATATATGATACTACAAGTTTTTCATATACAAACTTATGGAATCCGTAGAAAAATCTATGAAATTAAAAAAAAAAAAATTCTTACCTCCATTATTTTATATTTATGTGATCTTACTATTTACAAATAAAAAGGAATGAGGAAAAAAATGAAAAACGTAAAGTGAAAAATACAACACTAAGTTTAACCGTTTGAAGCTATTAACTTATAAGCTCGAAATCTTTTTGTTTTCTTTTTACTAAAATATTTATTGATCAAAAAATAAAATACTATTATTCATTATTCATTTATTAACATTATTTAATAATTTTTTATATGATGGATACAAGATATCTTGAAATATATACTCTATATAAAGTAGGCATAGAGTAAAAAGACCTCATATTTGCATCTTACCTTGTAAAAGCAAATTCTAGAAAATTTTTACTCGAAATATATCTTGTGGCCTTTAATACCTATTTAGAATCTACTTAATCAAGTAGGGTATGCATAGTTGTCAAAATCACGATTTTACATAGTATAAAATCGGTAGAATCATATAAAATCGTATAAAATCGATAGAATCGATAACTTGTAGATTCGTATATCTAAACTCATAATTATATCAAAAGTTTATACCTAAATGATTTTCCTTCCATTTTGATTATGAAAAACTTGATAAAATTACAAACTCATAAAATCATACAATTGATTCGTGATTTTAACAACCATGAGGGTATGGGTGAGTATCCTGTATAATTGGGTTACTCGCTCATCCCTATTAATTATAACAAAATATTAAAGAACAATAAAATAAGAGATAAAAGTTTTCTCTTCATTTTTTTTTAATTTTTATGTGATTTTATTGATTCTAGTATTTTGAAGTTTATACTATTTTATCCAATTGTAAAATAGTGAGATTGGGTCTTAAAGCATTTTTTTAAAGATTTTAAAAATTAAACCTTAAGTTCAAAGATAAAGAGACTAAGTATATATAGAGCAAACATGAGAAGATATATTTACAATTTGAACAACTTTTTCATCCATTTAAAAGGAGAACTACTTACTATGAGACACAAATGCTTGAGATTTTAGATTTGTTAGAAATGAAATAAATTAAATAGGCTTAAATGAAACTAAGATTAAAAGAAAATCAAGTAAAGACTAATCCACATAAGTTGATTTTTTTTCTTTTTATTTTATAATATGGTTTGGTTTGGTTTGAGAAAATGGAAATGATCTTGAAATTTGCAAGTAGGTTTAGTCTAATTTGGTTTGATTCGGTATAATTTGCACCCTTAACACCCCTTAATAGATGTGCTAAAATAGGTTGTGCCTTCACTTCTGCATTGTTATAACTATCTTATCCTATATTTTGATCAATGTAAAGATGGACATAATGTTAGATTTGGTCTACTTTTGATTATCTTTCAAAACATAGGATTTTATTTGGATAGCTTAGAGGGTGGAAATTAAAAGAATTTATTGAAAATTTTTTTAAAAAAGTTATGTTTGATAATCTAAGTGAAAAGTAAAATCGATTTCTCTTCTCTCCAAAATTAGAGAGAAATTGATATAAATGAATGTAAATGTATACAATTATAAATTTACCCTTTATATCAATGTTAATTAACATAAAATAAGTGTAATCTTATCAAACACTAACTTATTTCTTTTTTTTTTCATTAAAAAAAAAAAACTTTAGTTTCCCTCCATTCTTTTTTTCTTAATCAAACCAAACAAAGAGCCATGTCCTAAACTAAGGCATGACAACCAACCACATAACATACACATATCATAGTATGAATATGCAAAGGTTCAGAACACCTGCTAATATCTATGAATATATTAATTAAACCACGGATACTTTTTAGGGGAGTTAAATTAGTACATAGTACAACCTCCTTGTCAATCCAGAAATGACATGTCAAACCATAATCTTACTAAGTCTATAAGGAAAATAACATATGAGAAGATTAACGTTTAGAGTCAAATTTAAATAAAGGATTGAATTTTTAAGTGATTAAAATAAAATATCAACATTATGTTAGTAGTTTAAATTGATGATCAAACTTTTAAGTGATTAAAATAAATGATTAATATTATAATAAGTGATTTAAATAAATAATTAAAACTAAGGAAATTGTGAAATTTTTAGTCTTCTATTTGAACCACTTATCATAATACTGATATTCTATTTTAATTATTTAAAAATTTAATCATTTATTTTAACTATTTAAAAATTCAATTAATTATTTGAGCTTAAACTCAAACATTGATCCATTTGTATGTAATTTTCCTCTTAAGTCTATAACAAACTCAATGACTTATTACATGGCACATAATCTAACATGTAGTTTGATACATAAATATATGAGAGTCATAAATTCTCTTATAGTCATTGACGTACTCAAAAGAGTTATCACTAGTCCCCCTCCCACTATATGGGTCATACATTTATTATTTAATAGTAATATTTGTACTTAGAAAACATGGTCCCATTAAGGGATGAGCACAAAGCCTAGTACGATAGCTACCATAACCAAATGCACATGATAAGCAGGAAAAGAACACATGCATTCATAAACACCAATACAACAATCAATACATTTAGTATCTTATTTAAGTGAAGCAAACTATACATGACATTCCAAGTCTTCAATTATCTCAAATCTCTAGCACACAAGATAATATATACATAAGATCACAACCTTGAAAGCTATCTCATTCTAGGTTTACTACTGATGTCAACCATCAATATGACTAATCCATGATAACTATCCACAATGGTGTCCCTTTCCACCATTACGACCCGATCATCACTTCTTCTAAGGAGAATAACTTGCATTAGAGTAGCTAGCTTGTCTACAACCCACCAATCCACAAGTATTAGTTAAATGCTTGAGTTACCATTGCACCACCCTAGCCCACTACCCCTATAAGATGATTTAGTGGCCATTCCATGATCTCTACTTTTGATACCTTAATGCTCTAGTCCTCCTTGTGTGGAAGCAAACACAAACAACATTCAATTATATGATTTCAATAGTTTTAGATTAATTTTGGTTTGTAGTTGTACAAGCACGAGCACAAGTAGACACTCTTGGTAACTATATACCTAGATAGTGCTCATCTAGTTAAAACTTGTAATTAGAAAGCCCAGTTCTTAAATAAAACAACAACCAACATGTCAAGCACTTTAATTTACTAAAAAATGTAAAATTCATACTTTTATCATTGAGTTCACACTTAATTAGGTTAAATAAGGCTTAAAATAGGTTAAGAAAAGTCCCTTGAGGTTAGTCTAGTCAACTAGCAAAAAATTGGGGGGCCTCAATTGACCATAGACAAAAGCACAATTGACTGCGTAGTCATTCCAAGTCATCTTCTACACAAACGCTTAAGCTTCATTTATACACTTCCAAAAAAAAAACAAAAGCCCACATTAAATAAGTCATAATCTATTCACTTATTCCAATCATCATCCATAATATGCTTTCTTCATAATTCTTTCTCAAAACTTCAATTACCATTAATCGGTTCCATATTGGATACACATCATAGAAGAACATAAAAAACATGCCAAGGCTTTCTCTATTCCAAATGCAAATATAACCAATCCTTACACTTCTTGCCTAAATATTTTATGACAAAAGGATCTTCATCCTTATCTTTTCACCCTTACTAACACCCCACATTCATCAATAAGATGAAAAGATTTGAACTTCACCTTAAACTTAATAAAACTTTGATATAAATGGAGTACCATGTTGCACACCTAAAACATTTTAATTATGTTTTTCGTCAACTAGAATTTATTTTAGACTCTAACCTTAGGTGTTTAGAAAGACAGAAATATTTGCAACTTCTCTAGCAATTTTAAACCACAACTTCACCACATGAGTTAACCATACTACCGTTAGATTGTTCTCTTCTCATTATTTTTATTTTCCCCCCTTTAACTGTATAGAGTAATGAACTAAGAAATGTGTTTATTATATATATATAAATACCACTTGTCAACATTTTTTTTGGAATATTCCATAAAGACTGCTAAAAAAAAAAAAAAACAGACAAAGAAAATTGAAGCATTTATATCCATTTCCTTCAATGTCTATTCTATATTCTTGTATGAACATGACACTTCTTTCTATTTTCATTCATTTCTTCTCATTTCTACTTGATTCCACCCATTTCTCTTCTTAAAAAAAATGCCAAACAAGGTGCCAATTCAAGTCAATGTTAATTCATTCCAAACAATCAAATCCTGATAAGTCTTGTATACCAAACAATCATATCAATATAAAAAGCATACTATTTTCATATACCCTTTTAGTGTAAAGTTCAACATTTAATTTTAGATTTAATCTTGGGTAAAATTTATTGCTTTGAATTGTTAATGTTTGTTGATTAATAAAGTTTGTAAAGTCTTTTCAGAGGCATTTTTAATGAGTGTGGAGTACCTGTAAAATCAAACCCATATGTATTGTAACAACCCTAGAAGAGGCATAGTAGAGATGCTTAAAATTTTTCATATCATGTGTGTACTCATAATATGAAAATCACTTTACAAGTCAAAAATTGTAAAACTTTAAGTAAATATTCACTCACTTCATTTAATCATAATACATATAATTGATAAATATAAAAACATCTACATGAGACCAATAATCTACCATTCGACAAGATTGTAGAAAATCAAAATCTCCTATTAAATTGTAAAATTGGGGTATTTACTACTTTGAAAGACCTAGGTTTAAATGAAATTTAAAAGAAAATAAAATTTAAAATAAAGGTAAAGCAATCCAGTTTTTCAAAATCAATTAAGTTGATTAAAATAGAAAGAGAATTCTCAAATAGGTAATTAAAGATATGTTTTTGAAATTCAAAACTTAATTTAAAGGTAATCTTTTTAAATTTAGGAGTAGAAATTTTAAAACAACTGTCTTGACCCTAAGACCAATTTTACCAAGATTAATTCAAAAAGAAGATGAAATATCCCAAATCAAGAAGTAAAGTAGTAAAAAGGAATGTAAGTAATTAAAAAGGAGTTTGAAGTGATTAAGTAAGGAAGGGTAATTTTGGTGATTAATAAAATCAATTATAAAAGATAGTCTATGTGATATAATTAAAACTTATTAAATTTACCATAGTACTTATTTGAGCATTTAAGGGTGTTGTGCATATCTTAGAATTTCAATTGTTTGAGTAATAGAGTAAGGTTAAGAAACTATATAGTTACTAAAATAATTTTAATATTGTATTTAATTTTAGTAGTGGTGCTTTAGCAATGTGAATCACTTAAGAGATAACAAGTAGCTGGATATTAAAGTATCAATTTAAACTAGCTACACTTGCTTAGCTAAGAATACTCCTTTAATGATTAAGCTACTTGAGATATTTAAGGAGGTCAAATATGTGAAATTTCTTAAATACCAATAGACTTTACTTAATAAGGAGGGTTAAATAGATTATTTAAATATTCAAAGATATACCAGAAGAAAATTTTTTCAGTGGCCAGATATAAAATGAAAATGTGGGCTTTACTGTAGAAAATTTAAATAGTTTTGCTCCTATGGAATATTAGTCCTTGTATACAGCCTCCGATTGTCATGAATGAAGCTGAAGGTGGATGGCGCATTGTATTCTTTAATTTTTTAATAACAACATAAGATAATGTTTAGAAATAATATAATTTATGATGTTTGTTACCTATTTTAATTTAATTGAAATTCTATTTACAAAGTTATGATGTAATTATATAAATATATGGTGTGAAGCGGAGTAAGTTATGTTATCTTAAGTTAATATAAGCCTCGTTCAATTTATCTAATACTTAAATATATTTGTCATTAGTATAAGAACAAAATATACTCGTTTTGTGTAATGCTAGAGTTCTGAAATTAGCTTTACTTGATTAATTATATACGAAACAATTATATTTACTTACTGTGACTTCAATATAGTTTTGGTGATTTATGTCTATCATGCACATTTCTAACATCATGGTGTGCTACATGTATTTTCCGGTTTCGTTAATCGAATATTGATGAGTTTAGTGAGCAATGTTGATTTAATTGACTGAATGTCTTCCAAAACTATAGTCAAATATCGGATACTTCATTCTGTTATGGTATATTTTCAACTTATGTGATGCACGCATGTGAATTATTGAGTTATTTATATAAATATGGAAACCCCTTTAGTCTAGCTGTATAATTACTCTTAGTGCTCCATTCTTATGAAATTAAATTGACTGTTGTTATATAAGGAATTAGTTATACAAAAATTCAGGTAATAACAACAAATCATTGTCACATTAAGTTAATCAAACTCATTCGCGCATGTCTAAGATAACATCACTAATATTAAACTCATGATATACCTATGACATGTTAATAAAATACATTAATGTATTTTAATGCAATAATATTGTAATAATGAGCAATTTGGCCTATGTATTATAATAATAACGGTATATAACTAGTATAATAGATTTATCCAATATAGGGCCTATTTGACTCATCTTTTTTTTTTTTTTTTGTCTATTTGTCATATGTTTCTTATCCATTCGAATATGGGTATTTGCTTTAAAACAAATGAAGAAAATATTAAAGAGATAATTATACAAATCAAATATAGATTAGACATAGATCTAATACAAATTAGAAATAGATCAAATATAGAAAAAAAAATTCAAATAGGCCCATAATTTAAATTGGACCTACTTAGCTATAAAGCATATTGCAAATATCATCACTATTTTATTAGGTAAACCAATTGATTTACTTAATATCAAATACTTAATAAAACTAAATGCTAGACTGAAATTAAGTTTAGTATTGGAGTAAAGGTTAACTAGATAATGATAACCTTATTGGCTCTTAATTACCATTAAACAGTTCACAAGTCAAGAGATTTGTAAAGCATATCAATCTGTAGTTTTAGCTCTCGACGGTACAAGTACACAATAACATACATGTTACTTGCTAGGATATAATAATAATTAGACTAACAATCAAACTGAGCTAGGTAATTGGATGTTGCTTATGTGTGATTGACTTGAATTAGTGAGCGATGTTTTAGGCCTAGACTAAGGTTGCGGTCTCAATTCAACAACCTCGGTACTTAGGTACTTAAGTTATTAAGGAATGGTTTAGTAGGTAGCTAATAAGTATAATCGCATGGAATAATGGATACAGTAAATGGAGAGAAGGAATATGGGGAGTCTTAAGGCTTATAGGTCTCAATGGATGAAACGATATAACTAAACTGTGGCTAGTGACAATTGCACAATAATAATGACACTTAGACAAGACTACTAAAGTTCAGTTTCACAATATTGAGTCTAATTATTCTCGTCAACCTTTGGTTATCGTTGCAATGGTATTGGACCTTAGGTCTCTTGTTGCGTTATTCAAAGTCATGAGTACTCTCATATTATTTGTTTACATTAATAAAGATAATTATAAATTGAGTGATTGTTAGTTGCATCAAAATTCAATTATCTAATGCAAGTTATTCTCCTTAGAAGAAGTGATGATCGGGTCGTAATGGTGGAAAGGGACACCATTGTGGATAATTATCATGGATTAGTCATATTGATGGTTGACATCAGTAGTAAACCTAGAATGAGATAGCTTTCAAGGCTGTGGTCTTGTGTATATATGTATATATTATCTTGTGTGCTAAAGATTTGAGATAATTGAAGACTTGGAATGTCATGTATAGTTTGCTTCACTTAAATAAGATACTAAATGTATTGATTGTTGTATTGGTGTTTACAAACCCATGTGTTGTTTTCTTGCTTATCATGTGCATTTGGTTATGGTAGCTATCGTACCAGGCTTTGTGCTCATCCCTTAGTGGGACCATGTTTTCTAAGTACAAATATTACTATTAAGCAATATATGTATGACAGCCAAGGATTTGACCCATAGAGTGGGATCCAAGCTGAAGTTAGCTAAAGAGTAGCATGCCTAGTCTCATGTAGGACTTTATAAATAATTGTAATTGGACTTTCTAAATGAACTTTTATATTACTTGTTACTCTTTGAAATTGTTATTGACGAATTAGGAATTTAACATGTATTTTTCCTATCAACATGAATTGAACAAATTGAGCAAGTCAAATAGCTAAGTGTTTTTCTTTCAAAATTAATAAATGATTTTAGAATTTAAAATTAGCCTAGAAACCAATATAAGTTATAAGAAGCCTTATGTGTTTCACTTAAGTAAACCACATGGAGAACTATTTTTTCCTTTTAGGTTTTGAGACATGATAAAAGGAATGTATAAGTTTTAGATTTCTCATCACCAAATCAAGTTCAAACCAAATAATATTCTATCATATACCTACTCTTTAGGATCTAAATATAAAATACTCATCACTTAGATCCTAACCCATTCTTAGCTCTAATATAATCTGTAAATGAAAAATGTTGGGATGTAAGCTACCAGTGTTTAGTGAGATTATCTCTTGTACTATATCACAAAAAATTAGCAAATAAGGTATTTGACTCATAGATTCAATATCCATTGCAAGCTCAAAGCTCAAGCATAATTTATTAATAAAACTTTCGATCTAAGCAAATTATTCATTTTTATATATTTTCTTGTCTTTTGAAAATAATAGATCTAATAATACATAAATATGCCCAAAAGTATAGATGTGAGAGAGTCTATTCTCACCCTTAAGTGGTAAATTCTCAAACGAAGCCCCTATAAAAAAGATGACATTTCTTGGTATCAAGTAGTTTTTAGAGGTTGGAGCGATGTTACATTAGATGAAGAATCACCTGCGTATAGCCTCTCCATATCACCGCGTGATATTAATGGCCTTGTTTATGCAAGTCATACAATACATGTCCAGTTTATTTTTAGTTTCAATAATTATTAAATATATTATGGGGTGATCAATCAAATATAGCAAACACTCAATAAAGATGTAATGCAAAGGGATGTAACACCTAATATCTCATTTTCATATAATAAAGTATTTTTCACATAACAAAGCAATGCAACTAATATCAAGCACACATATATCCCATTTTCCCACACAATTTGTTTTTGTATCATTAAATTAATGTGCAACTATACTGCAAATACAAACAAGTGTGGTAATCATAAAGAGCAACTCACTTGTCCACAGTGATTCTCAAGTAGTTGCAAAAAAAAAAAAAAGTATCCCCAAAATCAATATCACTTAAAATAATATCAAAAAGGCAAAGTAAGGTACTCCAAATTGTAACTAACTAAACCAATCTTAATTTCACTTATTCCCAAGGTTAAACCAAAACTTTGACTTATTATAATTTCATCGCTTTAACTTCATTTTTAGTGAGTAAGTAGTAGTTTTACATTCAAGGAGCTTCAATTTACTAAGAAATGTTATAACTTAGTATAGCTAAGTCTAGCTTGTTTGATGAGTTACATCCGATGGAATTTTCCCATTTTATTTAATTATTTTCCAACATTATAAATAGTAATTTAATTTAATTTTATACGTTAAAAATCATTCGTTAATTTGTGGATCATATCTTTTATATATATAAAAGCTCAAATAATGGGGCTTTGCCTTATTAAACATTCCTATGATGTTCTTAACTTTCCATATTATTAAAACCCAAGTGGCCTAAATATATAAGGTCCATTCTACATGCATTTAAAGGTCACGAAATGAAGGTATAAAAAAAATGCATATCCATATACATAATTAATTGTTATAATTTTATAGTTTGCTTAAAGTTAATATGAGTAACTTAAAAGAGGGATGTCATGCCTATTTTTTTTAAAATATCCTTCATCATATATAGATGTCTATGTAAATTTCAATCTAAATCATTAATGACATGCCATTTAGTAATATGGCAACCGTGCATTATATTCACTTATGTCTTTCCTTGTATGATTGCTTCTAATTTTTCAAACAACTTAAAATAATACAAGTTCTTCCAAAACAAAAATTTACAAAAAGATAACTTAGGTAATCTTTATAATCCTAGACAAAATTAATAGTATAAAAGAAAAAGTAATAAATAATACATTCAAATCTTTAATCTTCATAATGTAATTTGTCTTTTATTTAATTAATATCTAAAATGCCGACAACGATGGAACTTTTCTCTATAGAATAAAGAAAATATTTAAATAAAAAAGTTAGTAATGTGGAATATAAAATAATGCAATGAAGTTGAATAGTTGACAAAAGGAACAAAAAAATAAAATTTAATATAGGAGACTTACTTGTTTTATATCTTTCAACATTTTCAAAGTATTGTTCCATAGAAAGGCAGCAAGAGAGAGGTAACATAAAGTCATGTTACCGGGAGATTAAAGAGAGGCAACAAGCTTTAAATTAAGAGTTTGTATTAAGCTTGTACTATTTCTTTTTAACATAAATATATAATATTATTATTCTTTTTTATTGAAAATATAAAAGATTATTTTTCATTCATTAACATATATTATATTATTTGATAAAGTTTATAGGAGAAGTAAAAAGCACCCTACAATCTATACCATATGCCATAGAGTATAGCTAGGTTCAAGATAACTATAGAATATAAAGATATCATACCGGTACTTTATCCTATGGGAGAAGGTTTGAAAAATTACTACCTGAAATTTATCCTATAATTCTCAATACTCTTTTGAAACCTACTTGATCAAACAAGATATGTGTGGATACCTTGTATAATAGGGTTGTCCTCTCACCCTTACTCATTAATATTTTTCATTTATCATGGTTATCATTATTTACTTCTTCACTTAATGACTATATTTCTTCAACATCTTTTAATTATTGTTTATTATGAATTTATTTTAATAAACAACTTTTATATTTATTATATTTTATTGTTTAATTTTTTTCATTTTGGAGTATTTCAATTAAGCTAAGGAGGAAAGGAAAAGTTAGGAAGGAAAGAAACTAAAATGAAATAGTTAGAGAGGGAAAAAAGTGAAGGGAATGCTTTTGCTTGTATATGAAAGGATGGGAAGAAAATTCATATAGTGAAAATTAATTATATATATTTTTAAATTGATTAAAATAGCAAAGAGTCCTTGAAATTTAAAATTATCTTTTCATTTAAAGGCTATTTTTGTAATTTAGATAATTTTCTTTAATAGAATGATTTTTGTCAATTCCATAAAAAATTTACTTTCTAAATCTATTCCATCAATTTTTGATGCTATTCTAAATAAGGATGATGAAACTTATTTTCATCAAATTCTTTTTTCTTTTATGTTAATGGTTTTATAGTCTAGTGGCATAAATGGATCGGGTTCAATTCTTCCAATCGAAAAAAAAAAAATCCTTCTTTTCTGGTTATTACATCAAACCAAACATAACGGGCTCACTAAGATGACCCCTATTATTATATAACTCAATTGTAGGAACAACAATAGGCCAAAGCTTGCAAGGTACTGGCGATAAAGTCAAAAGAGTCCGATATCCACGGAAATATTAGAAATATTGAAGATCCTAAGTATGTATAGCCGTGGAAGCCCGATGATCTCTCATATACTAATTATTATTATAGTCTGAAAGCATCTGTTTTACTTTTCTTTTACCATTCTTCATTTCCATTTCCAAAGAATAAAGCCCCTTATCACGTTTTCTTGTTTTACTTCTCTTTTGTCAACCTATTCTCTATTTCCATTTTCAAAGAATACAACAACTTACCACGTTTTCTTGCTTTTCCTTTTTCCCATTTCATCTGAAAACAAATATTACAAAGGAGAAATAGCACTTGTTAAAAGAGAAGAGCAAAATATAAAAGATAATGTTAATAGTAGGGCTATAAATAAGTCGAATTATTTGCGAGCCACTCAAACTTGAAAATAAAGCTCAATTATTTAAACGAGCCAAGTTCGAGTTTCTATTTAGGTTTGTAAGCTAATTTAAAAGTAGATTCAAGTTGACTCGTGAATTTATAAGTGAACTTGTTTATATTATTAATGAACTGACTTGCAAATAGTCTTGTGAGTAAACTTGTAAACAGATTGATAAGTAAACTTTTGTTTATATTATTAATAAGCCAATAGGTTCTCATTTATATTGTTAATAAATTAACTCACTAATAGGTTTATAAGTAAATTCATGAACATACTTATTTATTTAAATAAACTTCATCTCATAATTGTTTATTTAAATAAACTTAATTAAATGAGCTTAGGCTAGTTAATAAGTTATTTTATTTTTAAAGAAATCATACATAAACTATGTATTCTACATTCTGTATTCAATTTATGTATTGATTTAAATCCCACTAAAATCGTTTATTGAAAAAGTGAAAAAATTAGTTTGATGGGGCTTGTTTTAAAGAGGAAGGGCGGGCTAATTCAAGTTCAACTAATACTCTCTGAGATTTTTTTCAGAAAAGGACAAGTCTCAGCTCCCACGACTAAACTCCCTGGTTACTTCCCCAATATGCAAAACTCTGCCAAACAACAAAGCCCCCGATGACGCACCATATATATCATCCTCAGAATCAGATTCTATTAAATTTATTCAAATTCGATTTATTTTAAAAAAAAAAAGTATTTCTCTTCTTATTATAGGAGTGTTAATATTTAAATTTAATCCAGACCCGATAGATATTTAAACTTGTTTAAGCTTCATGCAGAATGTAAATACTATAAAAGCTCATGCATGAATCCATATGCATGCATTTTGCAGCACTTATACCGAACACATGCGCCCTGTTTGCAAACAACTACTAAGTCCCATTCATGGAATAAACAAATCGAAAAGGTACATAATAACATATGAACAGATTTCCTGGAAGTATATATGCTTTACTTCTACTGCTGTTCTGTTTCCCACTTTCTTTGTTTCTTTCGCTTGTTTCACTGCCTGCCTCCCTTCCTCCCTCTCCAGTTTCTTCTTCCACACTTATTCTCTCTCAGAAAAAGAAAAAATAATTAAATAAGTGAACCCTCAACCTGATATAGCAGTACTCTACTCCACTCTCCCTTTCTCCCTAATGGCTACTCTTCTGGACATATCAGTCTCAGCATTCATTAACATACTAGGTGCATTTGCATTTTTGCTAGCATTTGCACTTCTTAGATTGCAGCCCATCAATGATAGAATATATTTCTCAAAATGGTATCTCAGTGGTGCAAGAACAAGTCCAAGGCGGTCGGGTTATTTCGTGCGCAAGTTTGTGAATCTAAACTTGAAGACATATCTCACTTTCTTGAACTGGATGCCTCAGGCCATGAAAATGAGCGAGGATGAGCTTATACAGCATGCTGGCCTTGATTCTGCTGTTTTTCTCAGAATTTACACTCTTGGGTAATGTATCTTTCATTCTTTGTCTCATCATATTGATTCTCTTTCTTTTTTTTTCTTTAAATTATATATATATATATATATATATTTCATATGATGGTTAACTATATGATTATATTGGTGTTTTCATTCAATTTGTTACTACATGATGTTTAATCAGCGTATCAGAAAGTGTAAAGATTGTGGTACTCATATCTAGAAATATTTTTTACATGGACAATATCGACGGTGTTTCGGCCACTCGTTAAAGATGCCACTCATTCCGTGCACCTTCTTCTTCTTCTTCCTTGCCCTTTAAATGGAACTGAACTTGAATAGCTTACGAGATCCTTCCATTACGGAATACATGCACTCTGTTTGCGGAGTAGAGCCAAACATAAAGATTCTCACTTTTTACCTCTGTCCATGAACTTGCTTTCCTGTACATATGGAAAACTTCTATTTTTAAGCACTAAACGTCCCAAATTAATTTGACGCTTTCTTTCCTTAGAAATTGCTGGAGCATGTCTAAACGGAGTATAGAACACCCAACCCAACTTAGAGAACTCCTACGGTTCCCTCACTTTGTTGGCAGCACTTTGTGTGTAGGATGTCAAGTTGATGACACGTGAAGATAATAAGTTATAATGAGCTTTCTTATGATCTTGCGAGCTTTAATATGACTACTTGATCAGACGGCAATTATTTATGGTGTGGATTCTAATATGAATGTGGGATAGGATGTTAGATAGCTGAATCTACCAACTTCGTGCAATTGTTGTTGACATTTTGAATTTGTGAATTGTGAATTTAGAGGAAGGCATTCGAATATGCTGCTATAATCAAGAATGAGTATACTGTTTTTTAAACAATCTTAACTCATGAAAGTAAAGTTTATCTTTACAAATTAATTCGTGAGGTCTATAAGTTGCAGGAAACCCTCCTTAGCAGGAGAAGAGAAACTGTTTCTCATGATTGTCCATGAAAGAATTGCTCCATTATTTTCATGAGTCATTGAGTTCTCCTGCTTGATTCTTTCTAGCCATGCTTTTGTAATAGTGCTACAAGGTTCTCATGATAAAGACTTACCTTTTTTACTTGAAATTGTAGCATCTACAACAACTTTATAACCGCAATTGACTTTTGCTTTAGTGCAGCTGCATAGTGAAATGGCTCAATTTCTTCATTTTACATCCTTCTCATCACCTTGTAGTTTGAGTCCATTTTGTTTATGGTTTGGCTTTTTTATCGCAGATTGAAGATTTTTGTCCCAATGACCATCATCGCTCTTCTAATTCTTATACCAGTCAATGTATCAAATGGGACTTTGTCTTTCTTGAAGAGAGATCTGGTCATGAGTAACATTGACAAACTTTCAATATCAAATGTCCGCACTCAGTCTCCAAGGTAAACTTTCATTTCTCTGAAAAATAAAGGCATCTCATGTCTGTTTAATACAGAGATGAGCTTACCAAAAGGTGTTACTTGCATCAATGATGAAGCTATATTCTTAGAGTTGATGTGGTTGGCCTAGAAAGTAGAAACCACAGTGATAATTATGCTACTAAAAGGTGCTACTACATTTCACCTGTTATGAAATTATTTGTTTGAGTCTGCGTCATATAGATTGATAACTTTAAATGAACTTTCAGTTCAATTCCCTCTTAGATGATAATCTTAAGTGTTTCTTTAAATTTAGCAAGAAACTGAACAATATAGATGAGGTTGTTAGTTGTTGTTCATATCATGATTTTAAGGGGCTGGAGCTGGAGTGGAATAGAGTGTAAAGTAATGAGGGATCCTGCATGGTGTGAGGAGTTATTGTACGCAGGATATTGATTAGAATGAGGGTGTGAGGTTGTTGACTTGGAGGTTGTAAAATCTTCAACAAATTCAAAATCAGGAGGTTCGGGTTGGGTATAGTTGATTGGAGATGGGTGAAGACAAAGTTCAGCCAAAGTCACTGGGGTTAGTCATCCAACCACACTAGTTAGTTGACCGAAGATAGTGGCATCTGACAGGTGGTCAACCAGGGATTATGGCTGTTGACCAAGGATCAATGTTGGTGGACCAATGTGTCCTTGGGTTGGCCTATTTTGTTCATTAACTTAGTATTTTGGGTGTATGTTGGTCTTAGGTCAATTTGGGGTCTTTACATAATCTTGTAGAAGAATTTTACGCACAAGAGAGAGTCCACATTATAGTAATACATAATTTATGATATAGTGAACTTCGCTGATCTGTTCCCTGTGGTTTTCACTCTAGATTTGGGCTTTTCCATGTGAAATAGATGAAGTGCTTTTCTCTTTTCTCACTCTTTTTATTTTTCTGTTTTCTGTTTGCTTTGTTACCTGTGATGTATCTAGTTTCTGCATGTACAACAGAGGTGAAGAACCTTAGTCGTTGAGTTGTTCGGTACTGAGTGGTGTACTTGCCTTTATTTTTAAAATCTTCTCTTTCAGGTTTTTTGTTCACATGGGATTGCAATACTTGTTCACCTTTTGGACTTGCATCATGCTCTACAAGGAATATGATAATGTAGCATCAATGAGGCTTCGTTTCTTGGCGTCACAGGGCAGGCGTGTTGAACAGTTTACTGTGAGTGGCCTTTAATTGTACTCTAAATTATGACTCTTTCTGTATCACTGAAAATTGAAACCTTTATTAGCTCAATAATAAATTGTGTTCTTCCTAAGATGAGGTTGAGGTTATAATGTTTAAGAATTCCAATTTTCTAAATCTCCATGCCTCAAAACAGAGCATTAAAAAGTTTTCTCTATTGTGAATGAATCATGTGTAAGGAATACAATTTATACTCTGGGAATTGGGTGTTGCATTGTTAAGGTTGCTTGGTTGCGTGTTTAACTTCATGCACAGCTATTACTTTTTGGAAAATTCAAGTTATCTGCTACTGATAATTTCTGTTTTCTTTTTCTGTATAGGGGTGTAAATCCATTGCTCATTGCTGTTTGCTTTACTGAAAGTATGACTAAGTTTGCAATTTTTTTTGGACTTTCCCTTTCATATCAGGACGGTTGTTCTGTTTTCAATATACAGAATGGCATTCTATATAGATGCAAGTTTTTGATAAACTGATCTATGTATATCTTCCATACTTTTTTTTTTTGGATAAATCTTCCATATTATTTCTTAGGCTTCAGCTTTTTCTCAAAAAAATGTTCTCCAAGAATTCAATTCATTTCTTGTCTTTTATTATTTGTCATGGTTTACAATAGTATAGTAATAAAAAATAGTGTAGTATTTAGTGCTCTTTAGTGTTATGTTTTGGTGGAAATAGATGCCAGTAAACAGGTAGGTAGCCTGTGGTGGTTGTTAACTAAAGCATAAAATTTATGTTGAAAATGAGGAAAATAATTTCCTATTTAAGAAACTGGAAAGAGAAATCATTTTCCTCATTTTCTATAGGATTTTTTGCCTTCACTTAAGCTGCACCCTCGGTGCCAGTTGCTGTAGTCCCCTCATGCCGTAACCTACTATTGATTACTTTTAGTTAGCATAACTACTTTGAATTAGTAGGTGTTAACAATTATGAATATTAGATGTCAACAACTGTTGGGAAAAGTGCAAGTATTTTCAAAAGAAAAACAAAGGCAGATGCAAGGAGATGGACCCGTTTCAATCACTAACTGCAAATATGTCAGTAGAATGCTTTCATTATTTCCCTGGCCTTGGGTTTACTTGGTTCTTTCATGATCACTCATGGATGATGCTTATGAGGTTTGTCGTAATATGTGTTCACTTGATTGCCTCAGAGGCTGCATATCTTGATTGGATTTGAGAGGGAAATAGTAGAGGTCTAACTATTCTTAAATTACAATAGTCTCTCAAGGAAATCATGCAGCCAGATTGAGTACTCTCTCTTAGATACCTGTGAATCCAGGGTCTTTCATTTTGCAGGTATTGGTTCAGAATGTGCCACAAATCACTGGCAAGTTGATATCAGATGCGGTGGAATGCTTTTTCAAAACAAACCACCCTGATCACTACCTTTGTCAGCAGGTAATATGCTGTGCTATTTTATTTTAAACTTAGATAACACTAGCTATCTTCTCATCAGGTTTCCATTTGTCTACTCTTGCACTATGCTGCATTTTCATGTTTCCTGGATTGAAATTCTCCATAAAGACAGTGCTGCTGAAACAATGGTGGTTTGTGTAAATACAGGAAAATATTTTCTAACCTCTTTCGTTTTATTCTTCTTTTGTCATTATGGCTCTCCCTGGTCATTCCAGCCTGTCTTCAATGCAAACAAATTTGCTAAACTAGCTAGAAAGAGGGAGAAGCTCCAGAACTGGCTGGACTATAATCAGCTAAAATATGAAAGACATCCAGAAAAACGGCCAACTAGAAAGGTAACTTTGTTCTTTATGGTTAAAGTATCTAATAGCACAGCTCTCTTTTCTGTTGGTCGGTCATATTAGTTCTGACTAGTGCAACTCTCCGAAGCATTCTTATCATCACTGTGCAATGAGTATTAGTGCACTATAATTGATAGACACCATCATGAAGGGTATTAAAGTTGATGAACTTGCATTGTTTTCCAGAAAGGCTTCTGTGGGCTTTGGGGAGAGAGAGTTGATTCGATCAACTATTACAAACAAGAAATCAAGGATCTTGAGAAAAGGGTAAATCTTCAGTGACAGTTCTAAAAGCCTGTATTTCTGATTCATAAATGTTTTAGCAGCAATGTTTGATCAGCTGCTTGTTTGCTATATCAGATGGCTGTAGAGCGTCAAAAGATTATTAAAGATCCCAAGTCAATGTCAAGAGTTGCCTTTGTTTCCTTCAATTCTCGCTGGGGAGCTGCTGTTTGTGCACAGACACAGCAGAGTAGAAATCCTACCTACTGGTTGACCAACTGGGCACCTGAACCTCGTGATATTTATTGGAAGAACTTGGCAATACCCTTTGTGTCTCTGAGCATTAGAAAGCTTGTGATATCACTGGTAGTCTTTGCTTTAGTGTTCTTTTACATGATACCTATCGCTTTTGTGCAATCTCTTGCAAATCTTGAGGGGCTCAAAAAAGTGTTACCTTTTCTAAGGCCATTAATTGAACTGTAAGTCATCTGTCACTATTCTTTCTTTGGTATCATAATATAGTTATCAACCTATTAGGAAGTTCTCATGTTATTCCAGTCAATCTTAATAAGGTTGTTTATGCACAAGTTTTGGATATGCTAATATTTTTTTTTGGCATTTAAGGGACCTAAGACAATAGTTGGAAGGCAAAGTTAGAACAAAAATGTGTTCAATATAAGATCCATATCCATGTAAAGTGCTGTGCATTGTACTTGGAAAATGTATAAACAAACTAATCAAAAGGATAAATTAAGAAGCAGATTCAAAAAGAAATCCATGATTTCCATGATAACATGTTGGATGTGCAGATATCTACTAATGCATTCTAGTACTCCCAGAATGTGACATCAGTTTCTCTCTGTTTGGTTTTTTTGGATGTTGTCACATATAGATTATTTTCTATAACTTGTTTTCCTTCTCTTTATTCTTCATATAATGAGATGATGTATGTCACAGGAAATTTATCAAGTCATTTCTCCAAGGTTTCCTGCCTGGTCTAGCTCTGAAGATTTTTCTTTTTCTCCTTCCCAAACTTCTGATGTTAATGTCAAAAATTGAGGGATATGTAACCTTATCGATGTTGGAGCGAAGGACAGCTGCAAAGTATTATTTCTTTATGTTGGTAAATGTCTTCCTGGGAAGCATAGTAACAGGAACAGCTTTCGAGCAGCTTGATGCTTTTTTGCACCAATCACCCACTCAGTATGATTATCTTACCCTCTTGGTTGTTCCATATATATATTTTTTACATGAGCAGTTGTTCTATTTTGTGGGTCAGGCCAGGCCTTGTTATTGTTAAATTTGGTGCATCTCATGCTTGAATACATTCTTTGATAGAGATCTGCATATCATGTGGAAATCTTTCTATCATATGCCAAAGTTTGGTATTTTCTGTAACTAGAGATATAGACCAAAAATTACTTCCCCGCTAATGGACTGTTGTTCCATGGATACTGACCTTATGAGGCCAACCGGTGCCTGGGGTTCAATTTGCCCTTTCCATCCCACATGTTAAAGAAAAGTATTTCCTAGAATTTATGCTTTGCAAAGGCATAGGACATGGGAGTTTGATGTGTTGCAACCAATTGGTGGCTTTTAATGTGAATAAACTTAACAGCAGGCTAGGGCTTCAAAGTGGCCACAATAGTACAGCTGGTGACTTTTGATGCTGATGGGCTAAGCACGTACAAGTAGCGAATACAAATACTCTTTTCAAGTCAAACTTGAAATCTATAAATTAGTAATAAAGTTCTTGTTTGCGCCAATAAGGTGTTGAAACCCTGATCTTTATGCATTTATTTGCTATGATTTCCCAAATTTCTATACTATAATTGATCAATGGTTTTGCTGTTACTTGTTTCTTGATGCTGAAAACTTCCAATTTTGCAGAATTCCTAGAACCATTGGTGTGTCCATACCAATGAAAGCAACTTTCTTTATTACATACATAATGGTTGATGGTTGGGCTGGGATTGCAAGTGAAATTCTTCGTTTAAAGCCATTGGTCATATTTCACCTTAAGAATATGTTTTTGGTCAAAACCGAGAGAGACAGGGAGAAAGCTATGAACCCAGGAAGTGTGGATTATCCAGAGACTCTCCCAAGTCTTCAGCTGTACTTTCTTCTGGGGATTGTTTATGCTGTTGTCACTCCTATTCTTCTTCCTTTCATTCTGGTCTTTTTTGCTTTGACATACTTAGTTTATCGCCATCAGGTTTGTCGCATTTTCCTTTTTGCCATTAAGATTTCTGCTCCTACTTAAAAGTATAATGATGAAGGATTCATCTTAAGATTAAGATTCATAGGGTGTGTAATGTGAGTTTTCGTGTGTCTAATGCCATTTTACCATACAGGTAATCAATGTCTATAATCAACGATATGAGAGTGCAGCTGCATTCTGGCCACATGTCCACAGCCGCATCATCGCAAGCTTATTAATCTCTCAATTTCTTTTGATGGGGTTGCTTGCAACAAAAGATGCTGCCAACTCAACTCCATTGCTTGGATTTCTACCTATACTCACATTGTCCTTCCACAAATACTGCAAGCATCGATTTGAACCAGCATTTAGGAAGTACCCTTTGGAGGTAAGTTTTAACTCTATAAGATTTGGTTCATGCATTCCAGGTAAGCAGTACACTTAAATGATGAAATACTACCAAAGTAAATACGTTAGCCAGCTAAGGTCTTTAAATGACGTGATGATGACTTATTTAGTACGAAGTTGCATTCAACAATGAATCAATTTTCCTTGATGGAATGCCCATACTGGGTGTGCAAGTAACTGCATAAATAGTTTAAAATGGTCAACGAATAGTCAGCTTCAAATAATTACCCAAGATTTAACCATATTGTGCTTCCATTATACATATCTTTAAGATAAGTGGCATTTTAGATCGAAATAATTCAATTTTAAGTCATGTCAATGAATGAAACTAATGAATATTTCTTATGAGTAGGAACCCAAGATCCCCTGATAAACAATCCCTTTTGGTATACTTGAAGTCAAGTATCAAAGTGAATGCTAATGTGTTGGGTGCCGCATCAATGATATCTAATAGAACAATAACAATGATATAATGATATCCTCTATTTGCACCATTTTTAGTGACATTTCTCTATTTTGAATTATCTAAAACTTTCTACAATTTATTTGAACTTGAATTTAAATGTTTACCCTTTGATATCTTATATATATAAAACCTATTATATACTATTTTTGTAATACACGTAGCATGTATGACATTGGGAATTCAAGTAGATGAAAATGTGGATTTTTTAAAAACTCCCATATTAGGTAATTGGAATTCTACCCTCGCATTTCATTCCTAGATCCAAGTAATAAAATGATAAACAAGCATATAATAATATATATGTTGATGGTCTAAATATAGTAGTAAGTGTTATTATAGTTAGCAAAATTGTTTATACTTAGTTAGAGATATTTTTTATATATGATATATGATGTGTATTCTTGTATATAAGAATACTTGTATAACATTCTTCATTAAGAGTTGAAATATATAGAAAAAACTCCTCTCTTCATGGTATCAGAGCGAGTTTTAGATCAACCCTAAAAAAAAAAAACTATACTCGTTTTTTTTTTTTTTTTGGGGTTTCTTGGTTCTAGTACCGGTTTCCACCCTTCCCCAATGCCTTTAAGCAAAGGAATACTTTTTGGCTACTTCAAAAAGGCCTTCTCGGATTAGGGCAAAAGTGATTACACCCTTAAGGTAGCCATTGTGCTTGCCGAAGTCAAGATTGTAGAACCGAGTGGGACCCTTTTGGTGGTGGGTGTGGGACTTGAAGACTGGTCCAGCACCCTTTCGTTGGGAATAACGCGACCCATTTGTTGGGAAGAGGTTTATGGTGACAAAGAGCAAGGACTTTACGTCGTGCTCGAATAATGCGACCCATTTGTGTGGTGATGAGGAGCATCTCCGTCTTCTCAGATTAGGACATTTGCAGATCTTGATTAAGGAAACAGGAACGCGACCCATTTGTGTGATGACGAGGAGCATCTCCACCCTCTCGGATTAGGACATCTGCAGATCTTGATTAAGGAATCTGATGAATATGTCAAACGACTCGAAGAGCACCGAGAAATTGGTGTCATCCGTAGATACTCGGTTACCAAGCGCCCATAGCTTCAATACTCCCATCAGTTCAATCAAACTTAATGGCCTGAAGACCTATCTCATGTGGTCTCGACAATGTAGCATCACGATTCAATTAAGAGGCCTCTTCGGATGTCTCATTAACACTAAGGAGCAACCAGAATCTGGTGATCCAACTTTTGAACAATGGTCTCTTGAGAACTCCTTGGTTATGTCATGGTTATTCAATTCCATGGATCCAACCTTAGCATCTTCCTACATCTTGTATGAATCTATTGCCTAAATTTGGAGTGCAATGAAATAGTCATATTCTCAGAGTAATAATTATGTTGAGATATTTGATCTACATTAGAAAATATATAGCCTACAACAGGGAGAGTGTACCGTGATAAAGTATATCAATGACGACATGGTAGAAACTAGATTTTTACTATCTGTTCAATGCTACTTGTGCTATTGATGCTGCACTTTTCAAGGAATGACTTGGGCAAGAAAGAGTGTACAAGCTCTTTGTTGGACTAAATCCCGAGTATGATCAGATTCGGGTCTAAATCTTTGAAAGGTCACTGTTGCCCAGTCTTCAGGAGGCATGCTCTCTTGTCCAGTATGAGAGTAGTAGGAGGGAGATTATGCTACATCGTTCCATTATAGAAACACAGCTAGGGCTGGAGATTCTTTCAGGTGAAGAAGCAAGCATTGCCCACGACTTATGGACTTAGCACTTGACAAACTATGGTGTGATCATTGTGGCAAAATCAACCACACTCGGGAGACCTATTGGAAGCTACTTGGACGTCCCATCAGTTCAGGTAGAAAACTAAGTAGCCACAGGAGCAAGATCAAAGAAAACGCTAATGCTGTACATGAAGGTTCAACCTTGAGTCATGCCATAGACATAGCTTATCTTGCTAAGGAGCTTTAATCTTTAAAGCGTTTGCTACTGTCCCAACCATCGTCTTCTTCAAATTCTACATCTACCACTCAAGAATCTACTGGTTTTCTTTCCACTCTTTCTCCTTATGATTCCTCTAGTAGCTTTTCTCGTGCTTACTCTTCTTTCTTAAAAGACTTAGGAACTTGGATTATAGATTCAGGTGCATCTAGACATAACTAGCAAATCCACCACCTTGAGCTCTTATGTTCTCCAATCTAGTAGAGATAAAGTTAGAATCGCTGATGGTTCTCTCTCTCCCATTCTAGGAAAAGGTGAAATAAATAGTTTTTTTTTTTCGGTTTTCATCTATTTAATGTCTTACATGTCCCTAACCTTCCTCATAGTCTTCTCTCAATTTTTGCTATTACAAATTCTCTACAATGTAAAGTAACCTTTTAGCCAACACATTGTATTTTTAAAGAGTTGAAGACAAGAAAGGTGATTGGGCATGGTAGTCATAAAGATGGTTTGTACTTTGTGGAGGAGAGTAAATTGCAATCGGCACAGTTAGTGGTTTCTTTAGAACTAGACCTTATCATGTGGCATAAGAGACTTAGACACCCGTCTTTTAGAGTTTTTGAGAAGTTAGTCCCTTTATTTTATAAAAGTTGTAATAAAGACATGCTCAAATGTGAAGCATGTGAATTAGCTAAACATTCTCAAAGTGTTTATCCTGTTAGTGGAAATAAAAGTTCTAAGCCTTTTGATTTGGTTCACTTTGATGTTTGGGGTCTAACTGCTAATACCTCTATTAGTGGTTGTAAATGGTTTGTGACGTTTATTGATTGTCATACCAGGACAACTCGATTAACCTTGTTAAAGGCTAAGAGTGATGTACTCTTAGCATTCAAAAATTTCTACAGGATGGTAGAAACTCGGTTTCGTGCTCGCATTAAAGGGATTCAGACTGACAATGGGACTGAATACACAAATGTAGCATTCTAAGAGTTTTTACTCTCACGTGGGATTATGCATCAGAAGACTTGTGTGGAAACTCCTACTCAAAATGGAGTTGTAGAACAGAAGAACCGTCACCTCCTTAAGATAGCTTGTTCACTACTCTTCACCATGAATGTTCCTAAATATTTATGGGGAGAGGCAGTTTTGTGTGCAACTTACCTTATTAATCGGATGCCATTGCGTTCTTTAGATTTTCATTCTCCTCTATAAGTGCTTCAACATAATCACTCTTTTATTGTTCCTTTAAAAGTGTTTGGTTGTGTTTGTTTTGTTCACATTTGAAATCCTTTAGATGGCAAGCTTGCCCCTAGATCTAAGAAATGTGTGTTTGTTGGTTATGTACCAGATAAGAAAGGGTACAGATGTTATTGATCGGAAGACTTATGTTTCAATGGATGTGACTTTTTGGGAGTCATAACCATATTTTGGATCCTTTTCAACTGAGAATTCTCAAAAGGTAGAGACATTTGATAATTCTTTAATGGATGTTAATCGAATGGAGTTACCAATGTCATCTCCTAGTGATCCTGATGTTGAGGGGGGAGATACTTCTAGTGGTTCTCATATTGAAGGGGAGATGCTTGTTAAAGATATGACAAGATCACTTGATAATGGGATATCTGAAATTCCTAATAAGGAACTAAGACCATTGAAGGTCTACAGTTGAAGGCCTAAAATAGTTGCTTCTGATAACTCTCATGCCCCACCTACACCGTTTGTAGCTCATATCCCACTCCTTCCTTGCTAGTCTTAGGTGATGCATCTTTTTCTCTCAATAATGATGGTTTGAACATACTTATTAGAAAACAAAATAGAACCTACAATTCCCAATATAGGTCCCATTTGTGTTCTACTTCACATTCTATTACTGATGTCATCTCTCTTGAGTTCTTGTCTCCTCAGTTTCAAGCCTTTTCTGTATCCTTATTATCTTCTAATGTTCCTAAGCACTGGAAGGAAGCATTGTAAAGCTCTGAGTGGAAGGTAGCTATGATTGAAGAAATGTGAGCATTACAGAAGAATGAAACATGGGAGCTTGTGCTTAGACCATAGAATAAGCAAGCCGTTGGATGCAAATGGGTGTATACAGTAAAGCACACCCTAGTAGGGAAGGTGGATTGCTATAAAGCTCGACTGGTGATAAAAGGATATACTTAAACATATGGGATAGACTACGAAGAGACTTTTGCTCCACTAGCGAACATAAATACTGTTTGGATCATGCTTTCTTATATAGCTAACCTGGATTGGCAATTACATCAGTTAGATGTAAAAAGCACTTTCTTACATGGGGATCTTAAGGAAGAAGTTTACATGGAGATCTCACTTGGGTTTCATGATACTCAAACATCTGGGAAGGTGTGTCACTTGAGAAGATCTTTGTATGGATTAAAATAGTCTCCTCAGGCTTGGTTTAACAAGTTCAAACAAGCCATGTTATGACTTAGATACAAACAAAGTTGTGTTGATCACTCTGTTTATTCGACTACATGGAGGAAAAATAACCTTGCTAATTGTGTATGTAGATAACATTGTTCTCACTGGAAATGATACTGAAGAGATGACACATTTAAAGTGAAAGTTAGCAAAAGAGTTTAAGATCAAAGATCTGGATGCATTAAGATAATTTTTGGGAATAGAGGTAGCAAGATCATCTAAGGGGATATATCTCTCTCAATAGAAGTATGTCCTTGATCTCCTAAAGGATACAGGGATGCTTAGATGTCGACCAGCTACAACTCTAGTAGATCCCAATCATAGTCTCCAAGCAAGAGGTGTAGAGTAAGTAAATCAAGAGCAGTATTAACGCACCATAGGGAGGTTAATTTATCTCTCACATACACGACCAGATATTGCTTATGTAGTTAGCTTGGTGAGTTAGTGTATGCATGATCCTTGTAGACCTCATCTTGATGTAGTTAATCATATACGTCGATACTTAAAAGAGTTGTCTAGGACAAAGCATTTTACTAAGTAAGCACAGACATCTTTAAGTTGAAGTATACACAGATGCAGATGAGGGCGGATTGCGTGATGATAAACAATCTACATCAGGTTATTGAAGCTTTGTTGGGGGTAACATGGTGACTTGGCATAGCAAGAAACAAGGTATGGTGGCTCGATCAAGTGTTGAAGCTGAGTATCGTTCACTTGCCCAAGGTGTATGTGAGGCATTATGGATCTGACAGCTTTTGATAGAGTTGCAACTTTTAGAAAAAGGCCCTCTAATGCTCTACTGTGATAACAAGGTAGCCATTGATATTGCAAATAATCCAGTACAACACGATAGGACAAAGCATGTGGAGATTGATCGACATTTTATAAGAGAGAAACTAGATCAAAGAATTATATGCTTGCCTTTTGTCAAGTCTTTTGATCAACTTGCTGATGTATTAACTAAGGGTTTTAGTACTAGTGCCTTTTCAACTATATTATCCAAGATGGGCATGTGTAACATCTATATACTATCTTGAGAGGGAGTGTTGAATGGTCTAAATATAGTAGGATTATTTATAATAGTAAGTGTTATTATAGTTAGCAAAATTGTTTATACTTAGTAGGAGATATTTTTTGTATATGGTACGTGATGTGTATTCTTATATATAAGAATACTTGTATAACATTCTTCATTAAGAGTTGAAATATACAGAAAAAACTCATCTCTTCAATATGTATACACATACTTACGCACATACCTACATATCATGATCTTTTAAATTAAAACTAATCTACAAGATTTAAAGTCACTTACCAATCAATAGTTTTAGTGGTTTAAGCATCAAGATTTGAATGAGCACCACCCAACTGTTAACGCCACCACATTAATGCCACTATCATGAGCCTCCACCAAACTTCAGCCACCACTAAATAAAGTTCAACCTCAAAGTTGAACGATACGCTGGAAACTGAATTGGTCACCTACTTCCAAATTGAACTGAAAACAAGCTTGGGTTATGAAAACCAGTTTGAACCAAATGCAATTGATTTGAATTGATTCAAACATTTTGGATAGTAGGAAGTCTCCATATTCCTGCATACACACGAAATTCAAGTATATAGTAGTGTGCTAAATTGCCAGTATCACTAATACTAATCTAGAATTAGTAAATTGGTATTGATTTTTTAGAGCAAAAGAACATAGAAAATTAGATGTGTGATGGAACAAAGGGAGCATGGTGGCATCCTCTTCCATTTTAAAAGCAATATGCATGTGCAAAGTGAGAGTAACAAAACACTCTTTAATTTGGTTGGTTACATTTTCATTTTCTATTAAAATAAAATGGGATCAGTAAATGTGAACCATTGAATTTTACAATGGATGGCTCCCATCAATGGTCTATGGTAAATACATTTCTTTGATTGTACACACCCACCTCATCCCCTACTTAATCAAATATCTTGGTTCCCTGCATGTAAACTCTCTCACACATGCTGAACCATATAAGTTTTCATTCTCTCTCAAAATGGTGCCACTAGTGGAATTTTGGCTCTTTGTTTGGCCCTCTAATCCTCTGAATCCATATTTAATCTCTCTAATTAATCATCAGTTTCTAAGAGTACTTTTATCCAAACACTAATTCTTATTTTAAAATTTCAACCGATTCAAATTCTAAGCACCTTAATTAAAATGATTAATTATGGTTCCTGGTTACTAATTGATTTCAAATTGCTCATCCTGGGTTCTCACGACCTTTAGTCGTTTAAAAGTTTATCGTGTTGCTTATGCTATTGTACGCAATCCTTTAGATTCTTGTCACCGGGTAGTGCCTCCACTAGGCATAGATTGTTGAAACACTTGCTATGTTCTTGAAGCTACATAGTACTCTGAAAAAATCTTTGTAATCTAGAACCAACCATGAACTATTTCCATGTGATCCCAATCCATATGGCAAATTGATCTTGTGCATTGTGGGTCACCATGAGTCCTTTTAATTGGTTACCGGGATAACTTAGACTCATCCAAAACTTGCCATCGTCGTTCCCCAATCACTTATGTCTAATCCTAGCGGACTGAGATATATCTCTACTTTAAGATAGAACGTATCCCTTCTTAACTAGTCACTACTTCTCTTGTATATTTTATGTCAATATTAATTATTGATTTGATAATGACTTAACGGAGGGATTACATTCATCGATATTAAAGTGTGACGTTCCACATGCAAAGTGCATAACGATTTCACCGTTAAAGATCGTTTGCATTGGTTCATGGGGGAAAGGGACTGTTGACTTTCCTTAATGGGACAAATAATTTTTATGAGTATAGCTTAAGATCAACACTTGCGAGAATCTTGTGCTCATGTCCGATTTGACCACTCGTGTATGTGATCGTGGACTACGTTAAGATCGATGTTATATCGAAGAACCCTCATGGACGACTTGATATCATACGTTAATTTCGTTTAATTCTGCTGTTAATAAATTGTCAATGGAAACACAATAAATAGCCAACAGATAATGTCTTTTGTTGATTGAGCTCTTCTATTACAGCCTAGATGTCTTGGCATTGGTGTGTGTACCATTAAATTCCCACTTGCACCTTGGTGCCAAGCATTTGAAACTCTTAGAGTCCCATTTGACCATTTCCCTGACATGCCAGTCATGCTTCTATCGAGTTAAACTTTGGTGATTGGGTTTATGTTATTGTCCTCCGTCCGTAATCTACACCTCTACTTTGCTCCCATTTGGCGTTAGGGCATTGACAAAAGTGTTCCTGCATAAGTTTTGGTCAATTATACAAGTAGATTAAACGGGTTAATTAATAAACAAGTTAAATAGATTTTGATAGGCTAAATGGGTTGATTTAGTCCCTATAATCAATTTATATGTTTTAATGAGTTATATGAGTTAACACATTAAACCACTAATAATAGATTTTATTTTTTTAATTAAAATTGCATAAAATAAAAATGGTATTTAGAGATTGAAAGAAAAATAGGCAATACATTATAAATGCTTTAATGTCTCTAAAACACAATTATTATCAATATTCTCTTTAAAATTAAAAAAGAACAGGTAGAATGATTTATTACAAATAAGTTAACCTAACTGTCACTTTGAATTATTGTTTGATGTAGTACTCGAGAAATAAAAGCTGAAATTTATGTGACAATCCATAAGCAAAACAGAAAAGAGTTCTAGCAAAGGATCTACTATCCAGATATACAACAATTTAGCATTTAAACCAGGCATGGCGTTTACATTTGATAATGGGAAAGTGCTTTGCTATGTGCATCCCTTTTTCTTATTTTTAATCAATTTTTTAATTCTTCGAATTGGTCGGCTGATCAACCCAACTCATCATCGGTTAGTCAATTTTAATTTATGGGTTAAATGAGTTGGATTCATTGAGCTTACTTTTCTAAGTGGGTTGAAAAATGTAGTTCTAACCCATTTTTTAAGTGAGTCAAATGGATCGGTTCACGTACCTCAATCCATTTTCATAGCTTTAGTTACTTCTTTGACTGAGGTTTTTACAGCCTTTTATATATTTTCTTTGATGATTTTTGTTGTAGTGCAGCTCCTCCTTTTCGGTGGTTTCCGTATGGAATTTTTTCTTATTATATTATTTGTCCACCGATTGTTTCTCAAATTTGTCCCTTATTTGTTGTTTTGTGCAAATCGATCTTGATACCTTCCAGTGTATACTATCAATATAGCATGCATGTTCAATTATATATGTCTTTTTTACGAACAAGCTTCTTATTCCCACTGTTTCAGGAAGCAATGGCCAAAGATTTGGCGGAGAAGACGGCAGAGCCCGACCTTAACCTGAAATCCTACCTAGCGGATGCTTACTTGCACCCCATTTTTCATTCATTTGAGGTCGCGGAAGAAGAGTTGGTTGATGTTAGAGTAGACAGAAACATGCGGGACCTTGGAATATAACGACCTTACATGTTCGCCACCACCTCATCGGAAGCCACCCCCATGGGAGACATCTGCATGGCAATTCATCTTGAAATAACACGTATTGTTGCTAGTTAAATGCCTAATCCTAACCAAAATTTCCAGGTATGGCCTAAAGGTCCAGTTTGATTTGTACAAGCTTCTGGCTTTATCAGGACTATAGAATTTCCAATGTTATTTTTTTCTGGTTTTGGTGGTCCATGTACGTAAATGTGTGGCTTTAAGACACTTTATATGTTGATACTTCCATCTAATAGCCTCTTGTACATTCTGTTTCCTGTAAGAGTAGTGATTCTCCTTCACCCTTGTTTTCTCATAGGAAGGCTGATTTGGTCTTTCCCTTTATGTAGAATCAGAAATTTAATAATCTCTTAATCCCTCTTATTTAAGGAATTAATATGCTCTTGACATTTTTAATTTGGAGTTTTCTAGTGAATTTAATATAAGTTACTAATCTATATTGGGTTTGGTTGATATGAAATTTGAGCTTTTAAAGGTTGAGATTATTTGAAGGAAGTGTTGGATCGATTTTTAGAGTTAAAAGTTCGAATTTTGAAGTTCAAGGTGTTGGTTGTGGATCTTTGATAGGGTACTTGGGACTTGAAACAATTGAGAAATAATGAGCTATGGGGAGTGTTGGAGTCGTTCCACGTGGCCATTCTAACACTCAAGTTAGTTTAGTGTAAAACAAGAGTATTAAGTTGCTTTCTTAATACTTGCTTTCTTTGATTTTATTTCATTGTTTTTTTCTTATTGTGCGGTGAAACATTGTCTCATTCTTCTTGTTGTTTTTTGTCTTTTTTTTTCCCAATTAATAAATGGAAGTGGGCATTTAGTTAACACTTATAGACAAAATAGAAACATTGTCTTGTTATTGTTAGTATTTATTTATGCATTTTCTTTCTAGTTAACTAAGTTAGGGAGTGAGAGAATTTGCCCTACCTATTGTTAAAGTAGGTGATGTGCCTAAAAGGGAGTTTAAGTACATGCAAATGAACCAATTTACAACTCTTAAGTGACAAGATCAAAATCGGTTCAAAGTGAGACAAAATTGTGTGAACCCTAATTGGTGGAATATGATCCGAATGATAAAAATCAATGAGATTAAATCATAAAGATTTTAATTCTCAATTGAATCATGTAATCAACTCAAGTTTCAAGAGAATTCCAATCAAAACATCAATAATAAACCGTAAAAATCCTCCTTAACTCTAAGGAATTCTACACAAACAATATGAAGTAAATTGAAAGGCAATATCAAGAGATAAAACCAATCAATTGGAAAACAATACAAGAAAGGATTTTGGATCACAAGTGACGCCAAAATCAGATTAAGAACTAACCTAATCAACCATAAATATGACTCACTAGTGATGAAAAGAAAATACAACAAAAGGGAATTGATATTACTTACAATTCTCTTTGTTGCCATTCGCCACAATTTCAATTTTTGGATTGAAATTGATAAGAGCTAATGGATTTAGGATGAACGCTAACCCTCACACGAAAAGTGTATTTGCTGCAAATTTCCAAAGCTCCCTTAAAACCCTACTTAAGCTCCCTTTAGGGTTAAAAAGTCTACAAAATTATAACTATGCCACTTTAGGGTGGCCGGTCCTAAAAGCATCTATTACAACCAAATAAAAGTGTCCAAAAAAAAAAAAAAAAACTTACAACATAAATGATTCAAATAAATACAAACAAATAAAAATAGTCCTTAACATGCCGAGTCTTCAAATCAACTCGTCGGTTTAACTTATCTTTGGTTTAGGTTGGTCCATGGATAACCCATAAGCTAAGTTTTAGTGAGTTTGTCTATTGCCTTGTAAAGCATGATAAGTGTATCTGTTGGAATATACAATACATGAATAATAGAAAAGAGATTAGTAAGCAAATAATTCCGAGGTCGATTTGCTAAAAAAGGACCTTCATCGCCAAGATTTGAAATCCTTTGGTTCTTGACCTAATGATAGGTCTTGTAGGATTTTGATTCCTATCAGTAGGTAAACCAAATTTCAATTTAGGTTGATCAAGTTTTCTTTGTTGCATGATTGATAAGCCACTTTTAATTATTGGTCGACCTAGTTTGCTTTTATAGGCTTTCGATCGATCCAATTAAGGTCTTGGTCGAATAATGAAGTTTGAAATCAATTGGGTTACATACTTAAATATTGTTATTTTTGAAAAAAATTACATAAATATTATACCTGTAAAAATTATTATTAAAATAGGTTTTGAAAACGTAGATCATGTATGTATCTTTAGAGATATTGAAAAATTATATGCTGAAGACGCAAACTTAGTCTCTACTTTTAGTACAATTTGTATTGAAAGTGTAGGTGCAAGACTCGTCTACGCCTTCAATACAAAATATTATTATTATTATTTTGCCTATAACCTTGTGGAATCTTATTTTGTATACCTATAAAATTTATAACACCGCAAGCCTATAAAATTATTATAAAAGTATGTTTGTAAACCTATAAAATGATGTAGTAAAATTACACAGTAATACATAAGAAAAAATTTGCATCGATAATTTCTAATATAAATACGAATTCTCAGTTTAATTCTTTACATTTCCATTTTTCAATTTCGTCTATAAATCTCATTCTCTATTGTTATTTACAAATTTTTGTTTCTATAATTTGTGTTTTACGTAGGTTTTACTTTGTTGAAATACATGTGAAAATATTCTCATCAAGATCTTGGCATGTATTCTTAAGAAAAATTTTATTTTTGCTGCTGTTATACTATTTTGGATAAATGTAAAAAAAAGAAAACAATAGGTAAATATATATACTATATAAATTTTATTGAAATAGTAGTTATTGTTAATTAACTATTAATTAGTAATTAATTAACTGTTAATATATGATTAATTAACATTAGTAAATGAATTATGTATATATATTATTATAATGTATTTTTATCAATGTTGTCGTTAAATTAAGTTATTATTAATTAACTGTTAATTGGCAGTGATTAGTTGTTAATATGTCGTTAATTAATTGGTATAAAATTCATAAGTGAAAATTTTTGTATTCGTTGCAAGTGAAAAATTTTGTCTAGTTTTGTAGAATTAGTCTTAAAAGTAAGTAGTTAATTATCTGTTAATTAAATGTGATTAGTCGTTAATATGTTGTTAATTAGTTGTTATAAAATTAATTAGTGAAAAATTTCATATTCGTTGCAAATAAAAAATATTTGCATGGTTTTGTAAAATTAGTCATAAAAGTAAGTAATTGTTAATTATCCGCTAATTAAATATGATTAGTCGTTAATTAATTAGTGAAAAATTTTGTATTGATTGCAAATATAAAATATTTGTATGGTTTTCTAGAATTAGTTATAAAAGTAAGTAGTTGTTAATTATCTATTAATTAAAGGTGATTAATCGTTATAAAATTAATTAATGAAAAATTTTACATTTATTGCAAAGTGAAAATGTTTATATGGTTTTGTAGAATGAGCTATAAAATTAATTAGTTATTAATTATCCGTTAATCGAAGGAGATTAATCGTTAATATATCATTAATTAATTGCTATAAAATTAATTAGTGAAACATTTTGTATTAGTTGCAAATGTAAAATATTTATGTGATTTTGTAGGACTAGTCATAAAAGTAAGCAGTTAATAATTATCCGTTAATTAAAGGCGATTAGTCATTAATTAATTGTTATAAAATTAATTAGTGAAAAATTAAGTATTTGTTGCAAATGTAAATTATTTGTATGGTTTTGTAGAATGAGTTATAAAATTAATTAGTTATTAATTATCTATTAATCCAAGGGGATTAGTTGTCAATATATCATTAATTAGTGAAAAATTTTGTATTAGTTGCAAATGTAAAATATTTATATGGTTTTGTAGAATTAGTTATAAAAATAAGTAGTTAATAATTATTTGTTAATTAAAGGTAATTAGTTGTTGATATGTCGTTAATTAATTGTTATAAAATTAATTAGTAAAAAATTAAGTATTTGTTGCAAATATAAATTTTTTATATGGTTTTGCATAATAGATAGAGCTTGGACTTTTTGATCTTTCAGTCTTGACGCAGCAGGCAAGTTGTTGATCACAAGCCGTCTAGGACGGAAAGGTAATTGACGTTTTACTTATTTATTAGTTTATGTTGCATTAGAAATAGAAAAACATTTAACATGTTGTTGGCATAGGATCAAGCAACCCTTGCTACTCGACGATGTGAGTTGTCACTTTGTCATGACGAGTGTACCATCCCATTCGGTACTCGAGTGGAGCCATGCTTGCAATTAGTTGGATTTGAAGGTGTAAGTCGCCTACCATACATACCCCTTGATTGGCACATGATTATAGCATTGGTGGAGTGATGGCGTCTAGAGACACATACATTTCACATGCCGGTGAGGGAGTTTACAATTACGTTATAAGATGTGGAGATCCAGTTAGGACTCCCTATGGATGGATAGGTAGTTACAAAGAGTAGTTGCCTGGATTGGAAAGCAATATGTGAAGAACTGTTAGGGGCGAGATTGGGTTCTAGCGCCCGCTGGGGGGGGAGGGGGAGGGGGTTGCACATTAGTATGATATGGCCTCGTGATATGTTCTGGCTGATCCCACCGGACGCCGATGTTGAGCAAATACATTGAGCTATGTGTGTGTATATATTGTTGCTCTTAGGGGGATCTATCATTGCCGATAAATCCAGCGCCCTTACCTACGTGATGTGGTTACCTTTGATGGAATATTTCGACATTGCTGAGACATATAGCTGGGGGTCTGCATGTTTGGCGTAGTTGTATTACCAACTATGTGTCGCGTTATCACCATCGGCACACGAGATTGAAGGGTTTGCCATTTTGCTATAGGTGTGGGCCTAAGATAGATTTTCCCACATTGCATTCGTTAGTCGACACAAACTATTTGTATTAGTGGGATCTCCATTGGTGGTACGTTGGAACACGCTGAGGGACATGTAGTTTCATCCCATCCACGTGGTCGGTGCATATCAAGATGCATTGGATAGGCAAAGCATGTCGTAGGTACTTCAGTAATCAATTTTTTTTCCCTTGCAATTAATCATATTTATCATTTAAAGTCAATATAATTTTCGATTTTTAGGTTAAATGGAAGTAGTACGATGAGAATTTAATTAATGTCCTACTATATTTCTACAAAGTTAGTATGCACATTTGGGCGGCTCGAGTGCCACTTATCTGTTTTCATATTATTGAGTGGCATTTCCCAAATTGAGTGGCGAGATAGTTTAGTGGGTTTCAATATATCTTGCAGTCGATGAACATATAGTTGGAGTTCCATGAAATCAACCTATGTAGCCGGAGTGATGTTAATTGGACAATCTAGTATGTAATGTATTTGAACATGTGGGAACAACGAATCGATCAAGTCGTTCATATGGATGGCCCTCGTGGTGTGCATGATAGTTACCTGCAATGGTATGGATTGATTAGCAAACAATACATTGGACGTAGAGGGGGCTGTTCTTGGATTTCTAGTAAGAACAATTTACATAAACACTCAGTAATGTCCAAATAATTACATGATCATGTTAATCTTAATTTATGTTTTGTTCAAACTTGCAGAGTGATACCTTATGAAAAACCTGCTTATCGCCGGATATAGACACAATCATGAGAATAGCTGCTTAGGGTCTTCAGTTCATACTTCACCATGGGGAGGGGGGGGGGGGGGGTGGTGTAACACTGTATCCGCAACCGTAGCAGCAGAACACCCACGAGGAGGTAGAACCAGTTCTGGCACGGCGATGAACGGGGGGACAATGACAACCTCGAAACATAGGTGAGCCACAGGAAAATCCCAGGTAAGATGAATGGATGCATATTGATTCCGATGCGGTGCATGCTAGCTCAGGGCCTATGTTTAGCCAATATGAGACACCGCATTGGTATTCTATCAGTGATCCTGTCCCAACACTGCCAGCTTCACAGAAGAAACGCCTTGGAAAACAACCTATGTATTAGGGTGAATAATCCAGTCAACCAACAAAGTGGAGTCCCATGCCTCCACCAGCGTTTGACAGTACTCCCCACTAGCATCTAACCCACGAGTCTGAATCTCTTTTAGCTCCTTGTGCAAGGCCAACTAATGTGTTCGCTTGGCTAGTTAGGCATTTGACTAGGGGTAGGAGATAGGAGGGGATAGGGATATGAAGCGATGATTTTTTTTTAATTATTTGCATATGTATATAGTCCACTACAATGATTAAATTGATATGTTTTTACAATTTATAATAAATTATTACGCATTCGTATACTAACATTGTTACCCTTTGCCCTTTTCACATGCAATGTGTACATGTACGATTTTACAACTTTGAATATTTCATAATATTTAACAAATGTCTAAGCAAATTGACAACAAAAAAACTTCTCAATAAATGATAAAATTGCATATATAAATACAGAATATCAAGCATCTGCCTTTTGCCATGCCAAAACAAATTGCACGAAGTGGTTGAGGAGTCACTTAACCTACAAAAGGGAAAAAGATAATGTTAGTATCATGAATGCAATGTCGAACGTAATGAAATATGTATTGGTATTTACTAGTTACCATTATTGTGTCGACATGGGGCACATTCTTCTATTATGCACACCCTCCTCGCCCCAACTTCTGCAAAGTCCACGTGTAATTTGATTTGGACGCTCCCTAATGTCCATCTCCATGTGGTATCTTTTTTCGCCTCGACTTTCCCTTCTTCTGTACGAGATCTCCACTTGGGTGGAGTGACGAAAAGTGCATTGGCTCCCAATCTAACTCGTCTCCTATAGGAATAAAGTGCATCGTATATGTTTGGTCTTGATGTGTCCATCTATAACAATCGGGTATAGAATGCATCATATCAAGTTTAAGCGAGGTAGCCACTGCATATGCGTAGGAGCATGGAATTCTGTATATTTGTCACTTCTGGCAACTGCATGTGCTGCGGGCAAAGTTAACAACATGCGTTCGACCCCCTCCCCTTAACCCGTTAGTGACGCGGCGACTATTGGTGAGGACTTCAAAAACTCTGTCATGCCTGTTGTAGTCGATGACCTTATGGTTGCTAGCTCGTGAACTCCTTTGGTTGATTTTTTAGGTTGCATATTTGGTGAAAATTCTACCATTCGCTATATTTTTCAATGCCTTAGTTCGGTTTTGGATGAAGTACCCAATGCAGTTGTAGAACGTTTTTGTCATCAAAGTAGTGACAGATAACCCCCGAGTCCCCTTAATACAGAATTATAGCTTTCAACAACATTGGAGGTTATATACCTAAACCGATAACAACCATCATGAGCTAATGTCCACATATCCAACGGCACGTCATCAAACCAGTCTAATGTATCCGACTTAATCATCCTTACCTGCTCCATCACATAATGCAACTTGCGAGATTATGCTTGCAACCTAGTATATGTGACCAACTTCTTGCATTGGATGTTTTTATGTGCCGAGTTGAAGTTTTGTAATGTGTTAAAGGCAGAACCACTACACAGCAAATGGAGGCTGCCATCCATTTTCTTCTTCTTCGGTGCTGATCCGATGCTTGCGCATCTATCCGATATGAGGCAAATAGTTTCATGACCTTTACGATCGCTGACAATATATTCTTTCAGTTTCCTAAAAAACCAGCCTCATGTCTCAACTGTTTCTTGATCAACTAGAGCAAATGCTACTGGAAATATATGGTTGTTGCCATCAACACTAAAAGCAACTAGCAACTTGTGGATGTACTTCCCATATGAAAAAGTAGTATTAGTGGTAACAATAGGTCTAAGGAATCTCCACGCTACAATGTACGGCCTAAAGGCCTAGATTACTTACCCACTTCAAATAGGTACATCGGGGGTACTTGATCCACTCTACCTTAATCTATTCGTGTTCCGGGATTTGTATTTTCTATTGCATTGAGAAGTTTTGATAGTTCATAGTAAGACTTCTCCTCATTCCCGTGCACAAGCTCGATAGCCTGTTTCTTTCCCTTCTAAACTTGTCTCCTACTGATCTTGTAACTAAATTCCTTTTTGACAATGAAAGTTAGCTCGACCACCTTCATATCGGGATTCTCTCTAAGAAGATTTACAAATCGATTGGCAAGGAGGTTATGATCCAATTGTGGGTGATCCTGACTAATCGGCAGGTTATTACATGTGTGTGGACCCTCAAATCTCGTCACCACGAACATGCCCTCCAACTTCTTCTTTTAGGCCCAAAGCCTCCATTTACAACTGTCGTTCCTTCTTGAACAATAAATAAATCCACAGTAGTGGATTGGACTCTACAACAATGAAGTTACAATGGTTCCTCACATGGTAAGACTTCTCTGCTTGAATGACATTTACTTTCGCCCTAAATCTCATGCCCTATAGAAATTGTCACTGTTACTCGTACTACTACAAATATTGGTTTGCTTCTGCTTGAAATAAATGTAACCACTATCGCCCCCCATAATTGTAATATGGAACAGGATATCTAACTGCTATGGTTGGTGGTTTAACCTGCTTTACTTGATATGTTGGCTGTCTCGAGTAGGTATGTACAATTAGAGACTCTTCTTTTAGTACTTCATCTCCTTCGTTCTCACTCTCCTCATTTTCCTCATTGGAGCTCTCCTCATTATCGCTACTCACCTACTCAACACCCATTCAACCATTGGTGTTAGTTTTAGCTTTTACTCCCATATGAACCATATATGGATCCTGTGTGTTTGGTCTTTATAATACTAGAGTAATTGCTCTATCCATTTCATCCTCATCATTCACTTCCATTGGGGTTGGAAATAAGGGTTGAAATATTGACGGTTTTGGTTGCATTTTTGCAATGTCATGTGACGAATGTGACTGATTGCTTGTATTGAATGTTTGCCTTACCGAGCCCCCCCACCCCCCCCCCCCGAATTGTCATAAATTCTAATGAATAATTGTTGTATGCCACTATCTCTATATGATTCAGCCGTTTTAATAAAAATTTCAACATCTTCGTTATCTTTGATTGCCATCAATGCATAACATGTATTACCCATATGGAACATAGGATGTTTGTTAATTATCTTAACCCCCACTTCGGTTGGATCAACTCCGATGCTGTGACATATTTTGTATAAAAATACACTGTAGATGACATTTTTCTTCATTTTTAACTTCTTTACCGGATTCCTATCATATTCCGACCCCTAGTTATCGACCATAATAATGCATTGATCATCAACTTCACGTAATCAACCATTCTTTCCCTATCCATAGTTTATATAAATTATAAGCTTTTAAATAAATATGACAATTTCTAATAATAACACTCTAAAAATTTCAAAAAAAAAAATTCCATAACATTTCAAATATTAAAATTTTTCCCCATTATTGCCAAACAATTTTTTTTTTTCTAAAAATTTGTTAGATGTTATTTTTTAATAACATTTTCACTGCTAAAAATTCCAACCATTTCCGTATCATTTTACAATATTGTAAAGATTATTTCACATTCCAGATATTACAAATTTTCAATAGAATATTTTTTTTTATATTTTCAATAACAACATTCATAATATTTATAAAAAAAAATTTTCTTGTCATTTCTCATTTTAATTTTAATTTTCCTCTCATTATTTCCAAACATTTTTTTTTTCTAAATATTTGTCCGAAATTAATTTTTAATAATATTTTTTCACTAAATATTTCAAAAATTTCCGTATAATATTGCAACAATTATTCCACATTCTACATATTTCACATTTTTTACAATAGCAAATCCTCATTCTAATACAATAATGAATATTACATGTTACACATTGCTACATCTATGCAAATCATATTTAATAAATTATAATCTAACAACACCTAATAACATTTTCTTTAAAATATATAATTATACTAATATTTTTCTAAAATCTTATATCAAATACAAACACAGATGAAAAAACTTCAACACAAATAAAAAACTTCAACTTTTCAAAAAAAAAAACATATTACAATTGATTAGTTGTTTAGAAACACTTAGATTTAGGCAAATCCTTTCTTTTTTGTGTAGAATCGCTTCTTCTTCTTCCTCTTTCCTACATGTGAATGAGAGAAAAACTAGATCTAGGTGGGTATTTTTTGTGTGTTGTGTGTTTTTGACTGTTACTGTATTTATATTTTTAGTTTTTATACTGTTATCATGTGATTTTTTTTCTTCTAAATCTATGGTAAGTGTAAATGGAATAAAAAGTTGGACGGTGGGATTTAGGGGTGTAAGGTTTGTGCCTTTAGTGTACAATTTTTTGGTATCCCTAAAGGCGCATACGCGATTTGTGTCTTTAAAACCTATTTTAGTAATAATTTTTACGGGTATAATATTTACGTAATTTTTTTCAAAAATTACAATATTTAAGTATATAACCCAAAATCAACCATTAGTCTTATGAATTGTAATTTTGTAGTATAAATAAGCTTTAGTCACTCGTAGTTTGTATTTGATTCTAGGAGTTGATTTCTATTTCAGTTGTTTCTAAAGTATCAACAATATGTTTGGTTGGTGAAATGGAATAAAGTGGGAGTAAAATTGTAATTCTTAAGGAATGAAATGGAAAAAGAATACCTATTCTTTGTAGGTCATTTAAAATCTCATAGATGATAAGTACATTGAGATATATATATATATATATATATATATATATATATATATATATAAATATAGTTATTCCCTTAGTCTTATAAAGAAATTCCAATTCTTAATTTTGTAGTAACAGTAATTCCATATAATAGCAATTCCATGGAAATAAGGAAGGAATTGCTATTTAATTCCATCTTTATGAAGTGAACCAAATATGCCATAAGCGAAATCTAGTAGCATAGTTACCTTTAGATGTTGTGTGTTCTTGTAGGCTAGAAATATAATTGAACTAACAAACTATTATGGCCAAAATAGATGCTATGTCAATTATGCTTGTGCCTAGATTGGGAGTACTAAAATGGAGGTTACAGATTGGACTGTATTAGCTTATTATGGGGGGTAATGATCTAGGGGGATGTGATGTGTAGAGCTATGTAAATGGGTTATGGCTCGTGAGCCGACTTATTTAACCCATTTAAGAAATGGATTAAGATTGAAATTTTTAACTCATTTAAAAAGTGGACTAAACGAGCTTGGCTCGTTTAATCAACTGGTTAAAGTGGGTTAACTTGTTTAAGCCGAGGGCTAACCCACCGAACTAAGTAAAAAAAAAAAGAAGACATAATTTACCTTAACTACATATTACATTTATAATGTAACATTGAATTACTAATGTACTTCACTTTTAAACTTAATATAATAAACTACAAGACTCAAGCTACATATTATCATTCTTCATCATCTTCCTCACTCTTCTTTCTTACTTTTTTTTTTCTTAGTCCTTCCATTTTTCTTGCCGGTTTCATCTTTTAATCGTTCCATCATTTTATTATATTCATATTATAAAGATATTGCGATTATAATATCTTCATTATGGTATAAAATATCAAACCAATTCATCATGTTATAAACAATAGGAGGTTGCTATGGACCTTATATTTTATACAATTTTAAATGAAAAAATATAAAATATATTATTAATGGATTGTGGGTTAGCCCATATGACCTACTAAAATACATATGATGGCTATGACTGTCACCTATTTCATAGTGAAATGGTCCATAGAAATTAACAATTTCATAAGAATATATTTAGGATAAGTATATGTATCCTAGTCAATTTTTTTCTACTATTTTATTTAAGTTTTTAAGCTTTTAGTTTTTCTATTTGAGTCTCAAACATTTTCTAACTTTCACAATGTAGTACTACTTGTAATTCTATTAAAATTTCCAACTATTATTGATGTCAAAATTCCTAATTGGTCAACAATAATAGTTAACTTGAGTAAAACCATTAAAAATATATTAATTAAAAAAACGATATTTTTTTTTGAAAAAATAAAAGGAAAAGAGGAAGAAAATTGTAAGGAAAAGAAAAAAAATCCAACCATCCTAATATCTGAGAATAATGGACCACCAACTAAGCTAAAAACAAGCACAAACAAATACTAAGATACTATGTTTTTATTTGGTCTATAAGTGCTAACGAAATGCCCACTTCCATTTATCAACCAGAAAAAAAGGAACAAAAAACAACAACAATAATGCGACAATGTTTCACCACACAAAAAGAGAAAAATAATGAAATAAAATCAAAGAAAGCAAGGATCAATCGCCCAATTAAATTCCTTAAAAAGACAAGGATGCACATGCTGAGACTTCTTATGGCTATATCAACTTATCTGCGTCGCTGTCTACTCTTGCCTTGCTAGTCAAAATTTTTTTATTTTTATTTTTATTTTTTTTTATCTTTTGAAATTTATCATTTTTATTATTTTATTTAATTAATATATATTTAATAATATTGTTTACTTAAATAATTATTATCAGCTAATCATAAGTTGTCACTTACCAATAGATGGAAAATTTTATGGAGTTAACAGAAGTTGGAAAATATTAAAAGAACAAATAGAAAAAAAAAAAAGAGGATGGAAATTTAAATAAAAAATATAAAAATATTAAAAACTAAAATTACACTTTTCTCCTATATATATATATAATTCAAACATGTCAATAGAGACACTTTGTTTCATCTCCACATAAGGCCAGATTAGAAGCACTCCAAATTTTTATATGGAAGTAATCATCTCCCTGAATTATTGGTATAAGTGCGTCTCACATAACTTTCAACTGGGTGTTGACCTCCAATTTGAATGAAAACGGTCAGAGCTAAGAAAATTAGTAATATTTCATTGAATTTTTTCTAAGGGTAATGTTACCCAAAACACCATTATACAAGTAGAAACTCATGTGTATGAAAAAAACTCCTTAACAATTAGACAACGTCTAAAAATTTCAATAGTGAATAAATAATTTTATTAAAAATTTACATTTTAATCTTATATATAAACAAAACCACCTATTGGAATTACTATAACTACTTAAAAGATATTCCTTTTAATGCAACTCATATATGTAAGGCATAACCCTGAAGCGCTTTATTTAAGTAGATATTCATATGTACAAAATAAGTCCCTTTCTTGCTCATAAAATTTTCTACCTCAATTAGAAAATTATGGTATTAAGATTATTCATAACATTAACAAAATCTAAATAAATTATTATATTTAATCATGCATAATTTAAAAATATTAAAAAAAATCAAAAGTAAATAAGTAAAATAAATGATGATTACCATGTCTAGTCGCCATTGACTTTGAACAAGTCACAACCCATATCTGCAAGAGAGGAGCGGTAGTTCTCTACGATGATGCAACCACTTATTGCAATAGATGGGATTGGTTGTATTTGCAAACTTGCATGGGGATTTATTATGGAGCCACCAAATTGTGTTCATGGATTAGGAATTGTGGTGTTGTGTTGTAAATTTCAAGAGCAGTTGAATCACCTGCAAAATGAAAGGATTAGGCTAAATTAGAAAATGAAAAAGTATAATATACACGTGAGAATTGGAGAGAATGAAATCTTTTACCATATAGTCTCATTCCCTATTTATAGATAATGAGATTGAGCTTCATATGGCGAATGTACTCATGCCTTTGAGATCTACTTCGGATATTGTGGAAGATGAATCTTTAACCAAGATCTTTCCTTATTTGCTAGCGGTCTTCTTTGCTCTCCCTATCTATTTTTGAGATGTGCATGACCAACTTGACCTTAAGCTTAGGCATGTAGACAAGAACTAATGCTTCTAGGTTGTATTGGTTTGTTGGAGGTCAGTTTCAACCTTTAAAGCTTAAACATTGGCTTAAATAGATCAAATTGGGCCTTAGGGGTCTATTCCCAAAAAGCCTAATCAATAGGTGGTATGATTACTAAGGTGACCACATTTCAGACCTCAAGCCATTTGTTGGCTAAAGTATAATTTATATGATTTCAATTTTCAACATACCAATTATTTATCAAGAATCCTCAAAAGAATAAACTACCAGAAATTTAGAATTATCCTTATTATCATGATTAAACTATGTGGAAGAATTCCAGTTTTACCTCAATTTACTAGCTATTTTAATTTTAATTTCACTAACCAAGTTGTGCTTAAGTACATTGATGTAAAATTAAGTAGATTGACATTTTGTTTGGCAACTTAGTTAGAAAAATTACTAATGTGATTAGAAATTGTAAGAAATGATTACTACAAAATTGAATTAAATAACTAATGAAATATCTTTAGCCAACTTTCTCAAGTAAGATTTGTCCTAACCGCCTATTAAGGGATAAGTGGTAAATTTTCATAGCATGTCACATAAGTAGTTTATCTAACTAAGAGGTGAAAATTCGGCATTTAGCCAAGTTTATTCTTTTTTATTTTGTAAATAAAATTAATTATTAATTATCTATATTATTTAAGCCAAAATGCCACTTTGGTATCTTTAGTGTTTTTTACTCATGAAATTCCTTCAAATGTCCCTAAACATATTAATAATATTTTGTGTCATAGAAATCATTGAATCGATCCTAAGGGTATCATTATAAACTACTATAAAAACTAGTAAAGCCATTTTCTCTCTTCCATCTCTTTTTCCACACAACAAGTTAAGACTAACTCATGGACAAGGGGTAAAAAAATACTTACAATACTAATCATCATTATATTAAGTCAACACATCAACAATCTATCAAGTCATTCTAACTTTGTAGGTGATATCACAATGACCCACAAATAACAACTAAGTGGTTGTGCACATATGCACAACCAAAAGTCAAGGTACTCACATATAAAGGTTAAGATACTTAGATACATAAGAAGCGAAGTAACTCACAATCCAAGGATTTAAATACCTACAATATGAACAATTGCCATACTAAATCAACACATTCTTAATACCCAAGCAATGTATCTAGCTATAGAATTTACGATAAGTGAATCTATGGAGATAGGTAAATAAATTGTGAGTTGTCATATGATATGGCAATACAACATCGAATATAATAGTAAGAGTACTCACTTGATTCTTGATGTCCTCCTAAATAGGTTCACCTATACTTATGTAACCCAAGGTGATTTTATTACAGGCTATTGATATGTGTAAACCTACTCTTTACTTTAAAACAAAAATGTATTCATAATAGCAAGTGTACTAGGTTACATATGTAATATATCACTGCTAAGACCAAGTAGAATCCACATAAACAATTTAATTATTAGTACTTCACTTTTTCCTTTTATTATCTAACTTTCAAATTAAGGTTCTTAAAATAAAACTAATAAAATTAAATTTAAACTAAGCTAAAATAATTTTATTAAACTAGCTTAACAAATAAAAATAATTGAAATGTAGAAGAATATAAAACTATGTACTCAAACATTGAATTCCTTAGGAAAACTATATAATTTATCTCATCCATGTCCTCTTAATTCCTTTAGATTATGAGAATTCCTAAATTAAATTAATAACTCTTTTGAGACTATTAATTCCTAACTTTCAATTGATTAATTGAAACTTCTTCCTATAAAACTCTCGAATTGCATCATCGTTCTATGAATCTTGCCAAGGTTTAACCCTAATTTGGAGGATTTACATCACTCTATTTCTAGAGTTATATGCAACTCCTTCTAATTATGTAAATCTAATTATATATATGGTTTTTCAATTTATATAATATCAAATATTGAATAAATATTTTGGAGTTATTAATTCAAAGAATAAGTAAAGAACATGCTATTAGATCTCAATAAATCAAGAATCATAGAACTAAAATAACCATAAATGGGAATTCAATTACATAGTTCCTAAGGTTTCAATGTCTAACAACTATCTAACTAACCATTATATTAAAGAATAAAGAACAAGAAATAAATATTCATAGTAAAATCCTCTTTGAAACTTGCTAAATTTGCACTTTTCTTGATTCTTGGTTGCTCTTATCCAAACATTAGGTCATCTCTTCTAATGCCAAAAAGTCTTCTCTCTCTATTTTTCAAAATCCTTAAATATTGAAGAAAAATTCACAACCCCAAACATGATCACGAGCCATGAACATGGGTGTGAACTTAGACCGTGATCTTCCCTAATCTTCTATTCACGAATTCCAAAACTTGGTGCATTCCTAGCCAATGATCATGAGGCGTGATCTCAGATCGTGAACCTTTCTATTCCATTGCTTCTTCTTTAATTGATCACAATCTAACTTCATGGGTCATGATCTTTTGATGAGATTTCTACCAAGTTCCATAACTTCTTTAGTTTAACTCCTAATTGCATGAAACTTGATCAAATTTCTTCCTTATTCTTCAAATTCAGTCCTTATCCCTTTAAAACAAAAAAAAAAAATTTAATTCAATTAAGCATTAAAATTGGTTATAATACCCATTAAAAATCATAAAACACAATAAAAATCACCTAATAAAATAGGTATAATTAAGCCCTATCAGTTATAACATAAGCCTTATCAAAATTTTATTTTCTTTATACCATTGTGATCTTTACTTCGAGAATTACTCAAATGTCTTAAAAATACTGAAATTGATCAACTTTGTGAAATTAAGAAAATGCCCTTTCTTCATGCCATTTTATCACTAAATTATCATGAAATTCTTAATTAGTCTAAGCTATACTAAATAATCAATTAATCACCACCATTTATCTTGCTTTCAAAATTGATTTATATGCTAAGCATAGCAAAATATTACATCTAGGTCATGCATGTAATACAAAGATCCATAAATTTATATACATTTCTAGAAAACACTCTCTCTCCTTATCCAAAACAAAGTTAGTTGTAAGTAAAGGTAGCCCCTCAATCTTTCTCCTCAAGCACTTGCCATATCCCATCTTCTTTTTACAAATGGTGTCTTCTTCTTCTTCTTCTTTAACCAAAGCTAGTTGTGGTTAAGCACGAGTGGTTTCCTCAACATTGCATGAATGATGTTTAGGTATGAAAGTTAACCTATGGAAATAGAAGTTGACTCTTACTCTTCTTGTCTTGATTGTTGAAGGAATAGGTAAGATTTTTGAAAGAGATATAATTAACTTCAGACCTTAGGAAGTCTTTGGGTATTTTCTATTATGCTAGTTAGTATTGAGAGGAGCAAAAGTAGGGGGTGGTTAGGGGTTTAGGAGCAACAGGCTTAAGAATGTTACCTTACTTGGTAAATTAAGTTAGGAGATGTTCAATGATTTTGGTAAACCTTTTTTTTTTTTTAAAGCTAAGTACTTGAAGCATGAATCTACTTTAAACCACTCAACTCCATTCTAACCAATGCCTCTCCTTCGTGGAAGGCTTTTGGTTAAGAGAAGAGTGGTTCCTAGCTCAAATAAGGTGGGTTCTAGCAAATCAATGGTGATAGGAATTTCCACCTCTCTTTGGCATGACAAGTAAAGTGGATGGGACACTACACTCTCTCAGACTTGGTGCTTACTACTCATGTTGATGAATTAATGAGATTCTTTTTTAGGAAAGAGAGTGGAATTTGCAAACCTTACGTACTTTGATTCCCATGGATGTTGAGTAACCTCTTAGTTCCACTTGCTAGATATGTGCATGATGAGGATCGTTGGGTGTGGCTTGATTTGGCAAAGGGTTTCCCTTTAATCTACTTATGATTAGTTGCTCAATAGAGAGATGGGACCTATTGAGGATAGTCTAAAAGGATCCCCAAGCAACATTTAAGCATTTTGTCTGGGTAAGATTATGGTAACGATTGTTGAATAAGACTCTGAGGTTCCAACATAGGATGTGTCCTTCAACCATTTGTGAGCGATGTCATTTGCATAGTGAGGACTCCATATCTGATGAGATTGCTTTAGGCGTGAGCCCATTTTGAATGTGGTCTTTTCTTAGCCTCCATAAAAAAAAAAATATTTTTGTTGCCACTTCATGACTGGATATTGACTAATGTTTGGAGTAATGAAAAGTTCCAAGATGGTTCTAGGTGGTATCTTAATTTATTTAGCATTTGTTAGATCATTTTAAGGGCTTGAAACACTAAGGTTCAAGTGATACGAACCACGCCAACCCATGACGAAACCCAATACCAATACGTTCGGAATTCGTTGCCTAAGACGCCCAAACACCTAAAGTGGAAACCGCAACCCGTTGTCTATAAGCGAGACAAGAACCTTGGTATAAAATGAAGACGCCACAATCGGGATGAAAGACCGATTGATAAGTCGGGATGAACGCCACGGAAATTAATCCGATAAGTTCGATTTAGTTCTTGAAGAACCAAGAGAGGTGCCTCTCAAAAGTGTTTAATGTTCAATGATGTAAAATTCTTTGTTGTTCTAAACCCTAAGAGCTTTTATACTAGGGTTACAATTCGTGAAAAACAAGTCCAAAACGACATAGCTTAGATAAGTTGCGTAAAAATGCGAAACAGAACATGCTGGCCGGCAGGGGATACACGGCCGTGTACACGATCGTGTACTTTTCTCTCCACTATCATTCAACCACTACAATTTATATAGACTAGGGTGTCTAACAGTTTTGAGCCCCAGCCTCTCAACAATAAAGTTACTCACTACATTAGTGCAACTCCCTCCATCAATGATCAAACTACAAATGTGATCTCCTATATAACATCTAGTATGAAATATATTCTCTCTTTGCACCTCTTCTTCTTCCTTCACCTGCACATTCAACGCTCACTTCACTACCGCCACTAGCCTTCCCATTGCAGGCTCCTCATCATCACTAGCATCCTCTAATGGAGGCATATCATCTTTTTCACTATCCCCCTTAGTCTCATACTCTCTATCATCACGCAAAATCATTACATGCCTATTTGGACATTGACTAGCAATATGGCCTCTACCTTGACATTTAAAACATCTAATGTCACGATTTCTAGAAGTAGAAGAATCAGGGTTACCTTGGTTACCAGAAGTAGAACCCGCTTGTCTCAGCTCCCCTTTTAGTTTGGTGGGTAAAGGCTTTTCTTCTTTCTTCCATTGATTAGTCTTCCAAGTGGATGAACCATTACCCTGTTGCAACCGTGCATTACTACTACCTCTCCTCTTGTGCTGGTTCTCAACCTTTATAGCCATGTGAACCATATCCTCCAATTCTACATAATGTTGCAATTCAACTACATTTTGGATTTCTCTATTCAACCCAGCAAGAAACCTAGCCATTGTAGCCTCTCTATCCTTCTCTACATTCGCCCTAATCATAGTGACTTCCATCTCCTTGAAATACTCATCTACACTTCGGCTTCCCTGCCTCAGAGTTTGTAACTTGTTGTGCAGTTCACAATAGTAATACGCAGGCACAAACCATTTCTTCATCACTCTTTTCATCTCTTCCCAAGACTCAATAGGTGGCTCGCTATTCCTTCTTCTATTCAACATTAATTGATCCCACCACACTATAGCATAATCCGAAAACTCAATGGCAGCAAGTTTTACTTTCTTTCTCCCACTATAATTGTGACAATCAAACACCATCTCCACCTTCTTCCCCTACTCTAAGTACGCCTTGGGATCATTCTTCCCTTGAAAAGGAGGAATCTTCATCTTTATGCTACTCAATTGATCATCCTCTCTATTCCTATCTCCTCTATCTTCCTAATCTCTAGTTCCTCTATTCCGACCACTATATCCTCTATAACTCCCAACAGAAGGCTCATCAAAGTCATCATCCGTCATTTCATCTCTACCCCTCGGTACTCTCCTAGAACGACTCTCCCTCTTACGCCCTTGGAATACGTTTGTAGATTGCTCTAGTCTTTGCTCTACCGTCTCATGAATTTTTTCCATTCCCTCTTAGAACATCCTCTTCATTTCTCCCCTCAACGCCTCAATTACTAACCTAGCATCAAACCTTCCCCTCTCACCTTCAGGAGAATGTTGTCTCGACATTGTCCCTGCAGAAAAGATTAGTACTAACACAAATATATATAAAATTAACCTCATGATACACTCCCTTACGTGTTTCGCTCAAATGATGATATCACACAGTCACTCGTGTATTCTCACAAACAATGATGATATCAACTCGCCAATTCCCCTTCTCAATTCTCTTGGAACTAACCCGAACTACACCAATTCCCTTCCGTAGAATTTAAAACAACTCTAGGGTTCGTAAATTTTCCTCTATTTTTCTATCTGATTTTTTTTTTGTCTTGGTTGTTGCTCTTGATCACATTTTTCTTTTCTTTTCTTTTCTTTTCTCTTCTTTTTTTTGTCGTGATTTTTACTCTTTTTTTTTTTTTAACAATCGCTTAGTCGATATTACACTATCAAAAGACAATCAATACTACGAAATTGAATATGATAATTGATATGAACGATTGGAGTTAGGGTTTTTGATATTACCTTCCTCAACCGAACTTGATGTTTTGACAAACCTAAGCTCTGATACCAAACTGATACGAACCACGCCAACCCGTGACGAAACCCAATACTAATACGTTCGGAATTCGTTGCCTAAGATGCCCAAACACCTAAAGTGGAAACCGCGACCTGTTGTCTATAAGCGAGACAAGAACCTTGGTATAAAATGAAGACGCCACAATCGGGATGAAAGACCGATTGATAAGTCGGGATGAACGCTACGGAAATTAATCCGATAAGTTCGATTTAGTTCTTGAAGAACCAAGAGAGGTGCCTCTCAAAAGTGTTTAATGTTCAATGATGTAAAATTCTTTGTTGTTCTAAACCCTAGGAGCTTTTATATTAGGTTTACAATTCGTGAAAAACAAGTCCAAAACGACATAGCTTAGATAAGTTGCATAAAAACGCGAAACAGAACATGCTGGCCGGCAGGGGATACACGGCCGTGTACACGACCGTGTACTTTTCTATGCACATTCCGGTCACATACACGACCGTATACTTCTGGTCGTGTATCTTTTTGTGGATTTGCTTATCTCCATACACTGCCGTGCCTTTTAGCCGTGTATCTAGCCGTGTATGATTCTGTGCAATCTTGGAATTCCTACACGGCCGTGCCTTGAACATACACGCCCTCTTCAACCAGTGTCCGATGTGACTTGTATAAAAGCAAGGGTCTTCCCATGGTTGTTCCAATCCGTTCTAACTTCATGATTGCTTCAATCCTTTCCGGCTTCATGGACAACCTTTATCAACCCGTTAAGTGCTTCCTCGAATCGTTTCGCTCGATTTCTTGTGATCAGTCCAGGCGGCACTTCAAGAGGATCCACATTTCTTCTTCCGGCTTGGCTCTCATCATGGATCTCATCATCAAGGCTCTAGTCCTTTTTTATATAAGCGTGCTCCATTTCTTAAGAAAGGAATTTCATGTGGCTTTATCTAAAGTTGGGAGTCTGTTGAAGACCCCACGTTTAGTTTAATGGAGTTTGCCTCCATCATGGGAAAAGAAGAATGCGGATGGTAGCTCCTTTAGGAACTTGGGGGAATTTGAGGTAGGGGTGTGATTTGTGATTGGTTAAGATTGTTAGGTTCTCTCTTCATGTGGGTAAGACCACCAAGATAGAGAACTACTAGCTATGAGATTTTGGCTTAGCTTGGGAAAGAGGCTTTTAATAGTTGATGATGGGATCTGATTCGATCTATTGTGGCAGTGACTTAAGATCAGTGTGAAAATATGTTAGTTTCCCTTTTGTCAAAGACATTGTTTTCCATAATTAGAGATATTTTTAAATTAAATGTTAGTTGGGTGAATCCTGTGCCCTAAAAAGCTCATACTTGTGTAGATACCTAAATGGAGAGCTCCTCAAGATATAGTCCTTCCATTTTGATCATTGTCCTTCACAACTGAATCTTATGTTGCTAGCAAACTTGTTTATCTTTCCTCCTTTTAGGTGAGGTTGTTTCCATGTCATTTGCACAAAAAAAAAAAAGAAAGCCTCAAGAACAAAATTAGGAAACATGCCGGCCTAAAATGAAAGAAGAATGTACATGTCATGTCATAGCCTTGGGACAGGAGAGGTGATGGATAATTTCTTAATCTTTTAGAAGGAGGAGAATTGGTTATTCACAAGTCGCCCTCTAGAGTGAAAGAATTGAATTTTTTTCATCAAAGACATTCGTTACCATATGTTTTAAATTTGACAAAAAGAAGAGTAAAATTCAATTCAGATTGAGATTGAAGAGAAGAGGAAAAATCCGGGATCTCATATTAAGTGCAATCATTTAAAAAGAAGACATAGACTAGTAAAGGAATCCGTATAATGATGGAGTTGGGGATTGTCAAACATCATAATCAATTCAATTCAAATTTCTATTGACTTCTTGACTGCTTCATTAGAGGAAGAATCAAAGGGTTCAACGACAAATTTTGAATAAATACAACCCGTCGGCGACTTGCTTTCAATAGAAAGAGTAGAACTAAAATTGTTGGTTGGCATCCAATGCTTGCTTGCACTAACAGATAAGATAACTATCATTGTGGGGGCTTTCTAATAACAAAGATATTTGTCTTTCGCTTTGTGTTGATGACTTGGTTTAAACTATTAGCTTTTAGATGACTGGCTTTGGAACTATTACTACTATAAATGATAGAAGATGTACTAGAAATAATAAAAAATGCTGGTTAACTACTAGAACTTGAAACTAATCTCTTGATTCACTCTTTACTAGAAGAACTAGGTTTGATTCAGCTTTCAACATCCCATTTAACTACATGTTATTGAAAGTTGAGATGTGAGTCAAGCAAGAGGCACTTTTTATCCTCTTTTATTGGGCTTAGAATCCTAGGCATTCGAGTTGAAAAATTCTCTAGTGTTAGGATTGAGACCTAAAGCAAAGTGCTTGAGCAAAGCAAAGTACTTGCTACCTGCTATTTTCTTTTCTTCCCCCAATTCCCATTCTTCGATTTATCTCTCCCAATTCCCTACCTGGGGTTTGTTGTTCAAGCACAAGAGTTTAGTCCAATTGAGAGGGTCAAGTGTAAGGACGAGGTCGCCTTTTACTATTTGGTAGTTCACTCCTTTTGGATTAGTTTGAGTGTTGGAATGCTTACATTAGACAACTCCAACACTTCCCGTAGCTCATTATTTCTTGACCTTTTTAGGTCCTAGGTACCCTATCAAAGATCCACAATCAACACCTTGAACTTCGAAATTTGAACTTTTAATTCTAAAAGATCGATCCAACACTTCCTCCAAATAATCTAAACCTTTAAAAACTTAAATTTCATATCAACTAAACAATAGAGAATACTAACTTATTTTAATTCACTAGATAACTCCAAATTAACAATATCAAGAGCATATTAATTCCTTAAATAAGAGGGATTAAGAGATTATTAATTTTCTAATTCCACATAATGGGAAAGACCAAATCAACCTTCCCATGAGAAAACAAGGGTGAAGAAGAATTATTGCTCTGCACCTACTTTTAAAATATATCCCATGGCACTTTGATAACAATGAAATCCAAAACCTTTCATGGTTGTGTTAGGGCAACGTAGAAAAAATAACAAAGTAAAGTTAAAAGATGAAGAAAAATAAAGACACAAGATTTTATCCTAGTTTACCTGTTAACTAGGGCTACGTCCAATAGAGGATTCCACTATAATTAGCACCTCGCTCTTTCGTTACATCACGCAATTACAAGAGAAAAAGAAAATATAGAGTAACAGCTATTCATGGGCCCAAGCCCAAACTTTTAATGAATAAATATGAGCTTAAATGCTAAAAGCCCACTAGTGTCCATGGGGCGCTGCCCCCTTAAGACCCCCATCGAAGCGGCTTCCTCGGACCTTTGCCTGCTCAGCATAGAGTGAGACTTACGTGCTTTCTTATCGTAGGGAAGTATGAGCCACACCCTAATATTCTCCCACTTGGTGAATACTTCCCATGCTTTTTTTAAACCCAACATAGTTGTACACCATTCAAACTTTTTTACATTCACTGCCTTGGTAAAAAAATCTGCACTGTTCACCTGTGTGCCAACGTTTTCAAGCATTATAACTTTCTATTCTACTTTCTCTTGAATGAAGTGATATTGTATATCAATATGCTTTGTTCTTGCATGAAAACCAAGATTTTTAGAAAAAAATATCGCACTTTGGCTATCACATCCAATCTTCACTCTTCCTTGTGTAAAACTAAGCTCTCTATACAATCTGCTTATCCAGATCACTTCGTTAGCAGCATGAGCAAAAGCCATGTATTCTACTTGAGTACTAGATAAAGCAACCGTGCTCTTTCTCTTACTCATCTAACTCATAGCTCTGCTGAATGAGGAAATAACATAAACACTGGTCGACCTTCTACTATCAATGCCACCAATCAGCATCAACAAAACACTTTAGTTCTAATGCTTGCTGTCTATTTGAGCTTTTAATGCCTTCATAACATAACTCAAAATCAGATGTACCGCAAAGATAATGAAGCACCCTCTTTGTAGCTATCCAATGCTCCTTTCTTAGATTAGACATATATCCGCTTAATACTCCCACTACTTGAGCAATATTTGGACGAGTACATACCATAGCATACATCAAGCTCCCCACTGTGCTTGCATATGGAACTGTTGCCATCTCTTTGATTTCCTCTTAAATATTGGGACATTGGGATGCTGGTAACTTGGAACTTATGGACATAAGAGTTTTTACTGGCTTACAGTCTATCATATTGAATTTTTTCAACACATCTTCAACATATTTTTTCTAACTTAACCACAACTTTCTATTCTCTCTCTCCCTTTTTATTTGCATGCCTAATATGAAGTTTGTTGGGCCTAAGTCTTTCATCTCAAACTCTCTTGCCAAAAGTCCCTTCACAATACTGATCATACTCATACTATTCCCAACTAGCAGCACATCATTAACATATAAGGTTAAAATAACAAAATCATCATCTAACCTCTTGATAAAGCATATTATCTCATGATTTATTTTGTGATTTGGAGGTTGTTATTGTTAAATTTGAAAAAAAAAATCACCAAGATAAAGATACTGAAGTGCTTGTATTTTGATATTTTAGGAATCAATGGACTCAGACAAGAAAAGGGTGCATTAGGAGTTGAAAAACATGAAGAAATGAAGAAAATCAGTAGGCAAGGGGTGAGACCACGGCCGTGCCTCATGTGGTGGAACACCTGCGAAAAATACCGAGGAGCCTATAGGGTGAGACCATGGCCATGCCTCATGTGGTGGAACATCTGTGAAAAATACTGAGGAGCCTATGGGGTGAGACCACGGCCGTGCCTCATGTGGTGGTGGCAACACCACTTATCACACGGCCGTGTCTCATGTGGTGGAACACCTGCGAAAAATGCGACTTTTCATTTTCCTAACTGTTTTTATATATTCCTTTGAGAAGAAACGAAGGGGGACTTTTGCAATTTTTCAGTTTTCAGACTTTTGTTCTTTCAGAGAATATTTCATTTTGATAACAAGAACAAGAGATTGAAACAAGTTTTCCTTGTAATCAATTGAGAAGTATTTGTAGTTGGCCTTAGGAAGTGGTCTTTGGAGTTTTGTGTTTGAATTCTCTCCAACTTTATCACAAAATTGGTGATTTCTGATCTTTATTTATTTATGCAATTTTGTGACTTGTGTTTATATTATTCATGAATTCTCTTAAATATTCCATTGTAACTTGTGCATTCATTGTTAAATCTATGGTTGGCTAGATTCAATTGGTGGGAAGAAGAATGAAACTCTAGATTGCTAAAGTGATAATTGTAGTCATGTTATTAGATTAAGGTATTTGTGGATTAGTCATAATTGCAATTCCTATAATTTCAATTGAAATTCTTAAAGGTTTTAATTGTTAGAAATTTTATCAATACGGGAGTTGAGATAGAATTTGTTAGGGATTCTTAATTGGATTAGTATAATAAAGCAGAAGCAGCGTTAATTAGTTAAATTAGGGTTTATATGAAGTTTAAAGCAATGTTCTAATTAATTATCCACTAAGGAATTAGGGGTAATTGCATTAGGGCATTAGGCAATCATAGCACTTGGAAGTGTATGGATGTAGTTTAGAATCCTTTGTTAATTAGAGATACGGAAGTTGACTAATTAATTGAAGGTTTATGGTTATAAACCCATTTGAATAACCATACATAGGTTACTCTAAATAACATGATGGTAATTTGATTAGCGTGTCTAGGGTGAATTTTTAATTCCCACCTTCTCAATTGAAAGGTTTATTTTATAATATTCTCATAGTTCTTGTTTGAGTAGATTTTATTTCAGTTTTTAATTAAGTAGTTAAAAGGATCTTTCTTTGAATTGCCCAGATATCAGTAAAAGTAATTATAGGTTTAGTAATCTCTTTAGTCCTCGAGGGATCAACACTCTACTCACCTATATATTACTTGATTCCGACCTAGTATACTTGCTAAAGAATTCACTACTCTTTTATATATATGGTTTACAGTGATCACCTCTTCATATAGACACAATGATCAGCATCACAGTGAACAAAGCCAAGTTTCAAGGCATAGGAGTCAAACTTCTAGTATCACATTCTTGGAGATTGTTTCAAGCCATATAAAGACTTATTCAATTTGCAAACGAAATTTGCTTTACCTTTGACCACAAACCCATCCGGTTACTTCATGTAAATATCCTCCTTCAAGTCACCATGTAGGAAAGTTGTTTTTTCATCAAGCTGCTCAACCTCTAGATTGTATGCAGTTGCTATAGATAAAACAAGTTGATGCGCAAAACCCTAGGTATGTCAAACCTAAAACTCGGTGATCGTAATTGAAATCAAACTTCCAAGGAATGTCTCAAACAAGTAGAACGGAACTAGACCCCAATCACACCATTTGATTGAAACCTAAGTTATCAAGAGATTTTCCTAAGCAATTGTGTTGAAGAAAACCATGGAGTTCTTTCTCAAAGAACAAGAGAGGGTTTTTCTTTCTAAAAAGAAAAATTGTAATTTTCAATATGGAATAATGTTAATGTGTCGTCGTCCCCCTCTCCTCGGTGATATAAGGATATCACACCACAAAAAAAATAATAACCTAAGTTTCCTAACATAGCATCCGACTTTATCTTCCTATTGACTGAAACTTCTAACTAAATATACTAAAGTACAAACCAAACAAATACAATAAAACATAACAAATAACAAAACCGAGAATAATTTTCCCTTTTTGGTTCAATAAAATGTATTTATTCTAAGACTTCTAAATCGTTGCATCCCTCCATGGAAATGTGAATCAAATTGATAAGTGTTAGTTCTCCTTTAGTGTAACTTGATTCTTTAGCTTGTAGGTTCATGACTAATCCTTGTAAAGCTTCGTTTATCCTCTTAACTCTAGCTCGGGTCATTAGGCCTCTAATACCTTGCAATGGATCTTGGGATTTTGGTTCCTTCCTCTTAGATGCTAGTTGATCCTCATCACAAGTCTTATAGAATTTAATTTAGCAACAGGAGAAAAAATCTCACCATAATCAACTCCTTCTATCTATGAATATCCCTTTGCAACTAGACAAGCTTTATATCATTCTATATCTCCATCTGTGAATATCTTCATCTTGAATGCCCACTTACAACCAATTGCCTTTCGATTTGTAGGTAATTTTACTAAATTCCACGTTCTATTTTTACCCAATGAGTCCATCTCATTTGTCATGGCTTTCTCATACTGTTTAGCATCTTCAACACTTCTTGCTTCCTTAACATTATTTAGATCATCACTTGTAATAGTTAGAGCACAATCTTCATTATTGGAAAATAAAGTATACCTCTCAAGTGGTCTTCTTTGCCTTGTGGACCTCCTTAAGGCCAGTTTAAGTGGAGCTTTAACTTCAAACTTAGTATTAGAATCTACAATATCATCCTCCACATCAGGCTCATCAATTTCAGAATTTGAATTTTCCGTTTCAACTTGTGTAGCCTCTGTCTTTCCCTGTAAACCAACATCTAACTTAACCGTCTGTGGTTCTTCAGTAGCCTGTGTAACAATCTGATTTATCGTAGATTCTCTGAATACCACATCTTTGTTGTAAATAATTCATTTAGTATTAGGATTCCATAGCTTATACCCTTTAATACCATCTTTGTACCTAATGAAGATGCACTTCTCTGACTTGCTTTCAAGCTTATTCCTCTTTTCCTTAGGCACATGCATATACGCTTCGCAGCCAAATACTCTAACATGGGATATATTTGACTTCTTCTTGAATAGCGCCTCAAATGGTGTTTGATCCTTCAAAGTTGATGTGGGAGACCGGTTCTTTAGATAACACGTAGTGGCCACTGCTTTTGCTTAAAATTCAGTTGCTAAGTTTGCACCACTTAACATACTCTTTGCTTTCTCCATAAGGGATCGATTAAGTCTCTCTGCCACCCCATTCTGCTAAGGTGAGTATGGTGTGGTTTTCTTCCTTGTTATGCCACTGGTTACATAGAATTGATCAAATTTCGCTGAATAGAATTCTCCTCTGTTATCAGTTCGCAGCACTTTAATCTTTCTATTAAATTGATTTTCCATGAAAGCATCATCCTTTCTCTACAAGAAATATATCCACACATATCTAGAATAATCATTAGTAAAGGAAACATAATACCTTGATTTTCCAGATGATGCTACAGGTGTAGGACCGAAAATGTCACTATGGATTAAATCCAGAATTCCTTTTGCTCTCCTAACTATGGATCAAAGGATACTCAATTATGTTTTCCATGTAGATAATATTCACAGAATCCGAATCCCATAGAATAACTTGGGATTCCATCTGCCATCTTCTTTGAGTAAGGGTCACCAATCCTTTCTCATTGATATGACCTAATCTCTGATGCCATAGCATTGTGGAATCTTCTTTCACTTGCTCTGTGATATAACTCTCACCACTAATCATTGTGCTTCCTAGCAATTTCCATAGCTTTCCACACCATTCACCTCTAACAATCACCATAGATCCATGAGTTAGCTTAGATGAATACTTATTGCTAAAGAAAGTAATACCGGCATCTGCCATAGTTCCTATAGAAATAAGATTCCTAGTAAGACTGGGAATATGCATCTCATCCAGAAGATTCTTGATCGTCCCATCCTTCATCTTTGGCTTCACCTTTCCACGACTGATAATATCAAGTGTCGACTCATCTACCATTTGCACTGTACCTCCTTGATATGGCTCATAACAGCAGAACCAATCTCTAAGAGGCATCATGTGAAAAGATGCTCCGGTATCAATTATCCACGCACTAAGGTCAACCTAAGATGAGATACATGTATCCTACACTACTGTCATCATTTTTATTTGTACTAGATGATGATGCATCATCTCGCTACTCTAGACCCATGTTTTTGCTTATACAATCCTTCTTCAAGTGTCCAGTTTTTCCACACTTCCAACACTTTATTTTGGATCGATCACGACTTTTAAATCTTCCTTTGGACTTATTCCTGCTAACAAATCTAGATTTGGATCATTCAATATTCCTTCCTCTTACGAAAAGAGCATCATTTGTTGCATTATCAGAACCTACTCTTCTCATCTCCTCAGACAATAAAGCAAACACGACATTCTCAAACGACAGCGCACTAACACCAGTGCCAATCAAAACAATTATATATTCCCGTGAATTAGGCAACTAACACAAAAAAGTACAGGCTTTATCTTCCCTGTCCAGATTAACATCAATAGATGCAAGTGCCTATAGATAGTATTAAAATCGTTTAAGTGTGTAGAAAAGGAATCACTTTCACTCATTCGAAGGTTGTATAGTCACTTCCACATAAACAACCTGTTCACAAGTGATTTTCTCTAATAAAGGCCTCCCAATTTAATCCAGAGATCCTTCGCCGTCTTCTCAGAGGTCACGTTCACTAAGATGTTATCAGCGAGGCATAGCCAAATTAGGCTTCATGCTTTCTAATCGCAGCTAATCCATGCCTTCAATTGAGTGGGTGCGGACGTAATCTCCTCCTCCTTTGCCTTCTCTTTGGTAATTAGCTCAGGTTTATCTTCTTTAAACACATACCACAATCTCTATCCAAGAGCAGAGCCTCCATCTTCAACTTTCATAACTCGAAACCCTTTCCTCCGAACTTCTCCACTTCAATCCGCGATTAACCGATCGACATCTTCCTAAGATTCGATTTTTTTTTTTGTATCTCTCTTCACTAAGAAAATCCTAATCTTAAACCTCACTTTGATACCGAATGTTAGGGCCGACGTACAAAAAATAACGAAGTAAAGTTAAAAAAGGAAGAAAAATAAAGACACAAGATTTTATCTTGGTTCACCCGTTAACTAGAGTTACGTCTAACAGAAGATTCCACTATAATTAGCACCTCGCTCTCTCGTTACATTATGCAATTGCAAGCGAAAAAGAGAATATGTAGTAATAGCTATTTATGGGCCCAAGCCCAAACTTTTAATAAACAAATATGGGCTTAAATGCAAAAATTCCTTTAGTGTCTAGGGGGCGCTGCCCCCTTGAGACCCCCATTGGGGTGGCTTCCTCAGACCCCTACCTACTTAGTGTAGAGTGAGACCCATGTGTTTTCCTGTTGTAGGAGAGTATGAGTCACACCCTAACAGGTTAAGCTATTATTTTATTTAGCATTAGACATGATTGATTTATTATGAACACTTTAGCATTCATTTTATAATCATTTTACACGCAATATATAAAAGCCAAATACATGTTTCATTAATTAAAGGCACTACATGTTTTATGAAAAAAAAATTATTTCTAAATCCAATAAAAGGAAAACGATACTATCAATAAAAAACTATATTTTTTGAGGTAAATTATGCATGAAAGTTGGAAAAACGATTTCTCCTTGAAAGAAAATGATTTTTGCCTTTGTATTTCTTATTTCTTCTTGATTTTCAATGTGAAAATAAATTGAAAGCAACTACATTAAAATAGTATTTGGTGGTTGTAGAACATAGCTAATGTTTGTACTAAATTGCAAACATAGCGTTGATGAAAAACATAATTTTTGCTTTGTCTATTTTTTTTTTAACAGTCTTTCACTATTTTGATTGAGTAATTCACTCAAAATAAAAAATTTTGATTCATTCAAAATTTTTCAACTATTGTTGATGTCATAATTCCTAATTGGTCAATAATAATGATCAACTTAAATAATACTGTTAAAAATATATTAATTAAAAAAACAATAAATTTTTTTGAAAAAATAAAAGGAAAAGAGGATGACAATTGTAAGGAAAAAAAAAAAAATCCAACCATGCTAATGTTTGAGAGTAATGGACCACCAACAAAGCCAAAAACAAGCATAAACAAATACTAATGATAATGAGACAATGTTTCTATTTGGTCTATAAGTTCTAACTAAATGCCCACTTTCATTTATTAATAAAAAAAAAATAACAAGAAGAATGAGACAATGTTTCACCACAGAAAACGAAAAAAAAAAAAAACAATGAAATAAAATCAAAGAAAGTAAGGATCAATCACACTTGGAAAGAGATGAACGAATGGAAAAAACCCTTTTCTTTTAACTCCACTAGAGTCTACAGCCTACCCTAGCAAAATTTAAAATAATATATATGATTGTTATTTAGTCAATACATTAAATTGGACTTAGATGGGGTTCTATCGATTGGAGGCGACCTTCCAAGAAAACCATCCACTGCATATTTATTTCTTTAAAGCAGGTGTGGCTATCTTAACCTTGCTTTCCAAAAAATCCTACTTCTAAAACCCAATTAAATTTACTAAAAAGATAAGGATGCACATGCTGAGACTTCTTACCACTATATTAACTTATCTGCGTTGCTGTCTACTCTTGCCTTGTTGGCCGAATTCTTTTTATTTTATTTTTAATTTTTTTTATCTTTTGAAATTTATCATTTTTATTATTTTATTTTATTAATATACATTTAACAATATTATTTACTTAAATTAATTATCATCAACTAATAATAAGTTATCACTAACTAGTAGATGGAAAATTTTATAGAGTTAACAAAAGTTGTAGCTTATAAAAGCTAGGAAATAATAAAGGAATAAATAGGAAAAAAAAAGAGCATGAAAATTTAAATAAAAAAATAAAAAAATATTAAAAATTAAAATTACACTTTTCTTAAATATATAATTCAAGCATGTCAATAGAGACACTTTGTTTCATCTCCACATTAGGCTCAGATTAGAGGCACTCCAAATTTTTATATAGAAGTAATCATCTCCCTGAATTATTGGTATAAGCGCATCTCACATAACTTTCAACTAGTGCATGTTGACCTCCAATTTGAATGAAATTGGCTAGAGCTAAGAAAATTAGTAATATTCCATTGAATTTTTTCTAAGGATAACGTTACGAAAAACATCATTATATAAGTAGAAACTCATATGTATGGAAAAAGCCCTTTAACACTTAAACAATATCTAAAAATTTCAATAATGATTAAATAATTTTAATAAAAATTCAATGAAACTACCTATTGAAATTACTATAATTGTGTAAAAGATATTCCTTTTAATGTAACTCATATATGCAAGGCATAACCCTAAAGCCCTTTATTTGAGTAGATATTCATGTGTACAAAATAAGTCCCTTTCTTAAAGTCGCTCATAAATTTTTCTACCTCAATTAAAAAATTATGGTATTAAGCTTATTCATAACTGAAAAAAAAAATCTAAATAATTTATTACATTTAATCATGCATAATTTAAAAATATTAAAAAATCAAAATTAAATTAGTAAAATATATGATGATTATCATGTTTAGTTGCCTTGACCGAGCTGTAACCCATATCTGCAAGAGAGGAGTGGTAGTTCTCTACGATGATGTAACCGTTAATTGCAATAACCAGGATTGGTTGTATTTGCAAACTTGCATGGTGATTTATTATGAAGCCACCGGATTGTGCTCATGGATTAGGAATTATGGTGTTGAGTTGTAAATTTCAAGTGTAGTTGAATCACTTGCAAAATGAAAGGATTAGGCTATGGGGGATGCTAGAGGTTACTTCAACATAGCATCTAGCATAATCACTCTCATACCTAAATTGGAAGGCAAAAAAGTATAATGTATGTGTGAGAGTTGGAGGGAATGGAATCTTTTACCATGTAATCTCATTCCCTATTTATAGAGGATGAGACTGAGCTCCATATGGCAAATGTACTCATGCCTCGAGATCTACTCCGAATACAAATCTTTGACCAAGATCTTTCCTTATTTGCTTAGTCTTCTTTGCTCCTGATGTGCCTTAAATCCAAAGCACATGAGCACAACCAATTAAAGAATTCAATTAAATCAAAATTCTCAAAACGGCATAATGAACAATTGCCAAGGGAACCTTAATTTTATGAAACAACTAGCTCTGATACCAAATTATGATGTGCCTAAATGATCAAATTCAATCTCATGAAATTAATTGAAAGATCAATTAAACAAATCTCCCAAAATGGTGTGAATTCAACGAACTTCAAAACCCTAAATGTCCAATGATAATCATGCAAGTAACAATGATAATGACAATTCACAATTTGCAACTTTCGAAATGCATTACACTAAACGCAATCAAAAGGATATGAAATCAATTGAATCCAACCTTAAAAATTGCGTGAAAATTACAATAAAAGATAAACTAATTCCTCAATAGATATGACTCACTAGTAGGGAATTAGGATGGATTTGACGTTATTGATGTTACACACAACAAGAATCAAATCCCACTCGCTATACTTCACTCAAGAAATGATAAGAGTATATGAAAAATTCCAATATGAAAAATATTGTTCAAAAAGCTCTCACAAACCTTACTTTAGCAAGTATTTATACTTGCTCTAATTAGGGTTAAAATGTCCAAAAATTTACGTCTATGCCACTAATGTGGCCGGTCCTAATTCAACAAATACAACCAAATAAAAATGTCCCAAAATGATTACAAGAGAACCGGTTCAAAGAAAAATAACAAATACAAAGATAGTCTTTAAAGAGCCGGTTCTTCAAGTCAATTGAATTTGTTGGACTAGCTCATCTTCGATTTAGGTCGATCCATAAATAACCCACAAGCTGATTCTTAGTGAGTTTGTCCATCGCCCCGTAAGACCCGACAAGTATGCTTGCTGGAATCACAACACATAAGTAATAGAAAAGATGTTAGTATACAAATAATTCCGGGTTTAGTTTGTTCAAAGAGGTCCTTCATCGCCAAGATTCGAAATCCTTTGGCTCTTGCCTTAATGATAGGTCTTGTAGGATTTTGATTCATATCATCTCTTCGAGCCTCAAAAAGATTTGTCCTTAAATATGATAGATCAAGTGCAGTAGAGACTTTGTATCCTCTTAGCAAGTTATCTGAAGAATTATCACTGCATTATTCTAGTATTTGAAATACCACAGGAGATGATTGCTTTCTCTCCTCCATTTCTAGGATATACCTCATCTGCAACACACATAATGGTTCATCATCCACTAAAACCTCCTTTATCTCAAACTGTTCCACTGATATTGTTTTCTTCTTTCCTGTTTCACCTATATGTCTTTGACCCTCTTGGCCCTTTGATGGTTTACTTAGCTGATTGTGAACCTCATAATCCTTTAATAGTGGACACATCTGCCTCTAAACAGTTTGGTCCTTTGAACTTTGGCTCATTTGACTATGAACCTCAAGAACCTTTGAAGTTTGGCACACCTGTGTTTGAATAGTTTGGTCCTCTGATGGATGGCTCGTGTGACTATGAACCTTAGGAACCTTTGAAGGCTGGCATATCCATTTTTGGACAATTTGATCTTTTGATGGTTAACTTATCTGTCTTTACATCTTTTGGACCTCTGATGGTGACATAGGGTTCAATATTATACGTTTACCATCTTATTGGAACATATAAGTATTTCTATACCCATCATGTAATTCCATCCTATCATACAACCATGACCTGGTAAGCAATATATGGGATGCACACATAGGAAGAATATTACATTCAATCTCATCACAGTATTTATCCCTTATACTGAAAGGTATCTTAGCCCTTTAGGTCACATAAAGACTCTCCTGATCATTTAAGCAATGTAATGTGTAGGGTTTAGGATGTAGGGTAGTTACAAGTTTCAATTTTGATACTAATGATGTAGCTACAACATTAATACAACTACCACCATCAACAATAATGACACACAAGTTTCCTCGTACCCTACAAGGAGTATGGAACAAATTTTATCTTTGTCCATCATCAATAGTTAAAGAAGAAGTCAATACTTGATGTACTAAATTAGTATAAGGATACAAATTATTTGACATGGTTAATCATTATCTTCAATAAGCCACCATACACTTTAACACCCACAATTAAATCAAGAAACCAAGACAATAAATACTTTTTGTCACTTCAAGTATAGTAAAATAAATGAAGCACAAATAAAGACTTCTAAGTAGTTAAGATATTGAATTCAACTAGCAAGTGTTTAAGTAATGAGTCTCATTAACCTTCACACTTAAATGCTTGTTTTTGAATTCAAATTTTACTACTCACTTCCTTTTCTTGGTCATGGTTTCACACTCTCAATTAGTGTTAATGTGTAGCACCTTACACCACACACAATCCTTCAAATTCACACCGCCACACACACCTCACTCCTACACGGTGAAACCAATTCACTACAACACCACTACACGTTGTAACTCTTCAATTTAAAACACCCTTGCATAGCCACACATACACACAATCACGGTGCACTCACTTCACCACAACATCAATTCACGTTGCAACACCTTCACCTTAACACACACACAACACTTCAAAGTATACAGTTCCTTGCCACTACACAACTTCAATTTGCCCCTCACACAACATAATTTACACCACAAACCATAAACAAAAGGCAACAACAAATTCAAATTCAAATTCCACTCCTTAATGTAACTTTCCACAAATGGTAAGAATCAAATTTCAAATTCAAATGAAATGTATTCAATACCACTCAATAACTACTTCAACTAAAAGAAGGTATTTGAATTCAAATGATTTCCTTTTTTCCCCACACAAGTTCAAATTTGAAAATGGTAAAGAACAATCTACAACTTCCAAAATCATACAAGGATCACAGTTCCCTTTTACCAAAAATATTGTATTTCCAATTCCACAACAAACACTAGGAAATACACTTCTTATTTTCCCTTTAAAGATCACAGCAACAAAAAGATGATAAGGAAATCACAATTGCTCCACGTCTACAACAACAAGAAGTAACTACAACTCCTCAATAACACAATTAAACAACTCAATCATCACTTCACAATTTCGAATCAAGATGTTAAGAACCCTAAAATTCTAAAATCACAATTGCAAAATCCCTTCTCACAACCTATGCTTTGATACCAAAAGATGATGTGCCTTAAATCCAAAGCACATGAACACAACCAATGGAAGAATTCAATCAAACCAAAATTCTCAAAAGGGCATGATGAACAATTGCCAAGGGAACCTTAATTTTATGAAACAACTAGCTCTGATACCAAATTATGATGTGCCTAAATGATCAAATTCAATCTCATGAAATTAATTGAAAGATCAATTAAACAAATCTCCCAAAATGGCGCGAATTCAACAAACTTCAAAACGTTAAATGTCCAATGATAATTACGCAAGTAACAATGATAATGACAATTCACAACTTCCGAAATGGATTACACTAAACACAATCAAAAGGATATGAAATCAATTGAATTCAACCCTAAAAATTGCGTGAAAATTACAATAAAAGATAAACTAATTCCTCACCAGATATGACTCACTATTAGGGAATTAGGATGGATTTAATGTTGTTGATGTTACGCACAACAAAAATCAAATCCCACTCGCCACACTTCACTTAAGAAATGATAAGAGTATGTGAAAAATGGAGGCAAACCTCATGTTTTCCAATATGAAAAATATTGTTCAAAAAGCTCCCACAAACCCTACTTTAGCAAGTATTTATACTTGCTTCAATTAGGGTTAAAATGTCCAAAAATTTACGTCTATGCCACTAATGTGGCCGATCCTAATTCAACAAATACAACAAAAAAAATGTCCCAAAATGATTACAAGATAACCGGTTCAAAGAAAAATAACAAATACAAAGATAGTCTTCAAAGAGCCAGTTCTTCAAGTTAATTGAATTCATTGGTCCAGCTTATTTTTTATTTAGGTTGATCCATGAATAACCCACAAGCAGAGTCTTACTGAGTGTGTCCATCACCCCGTAAGACCCGACAAGTATGCCTGTTGGAATCACAACACATAAGTAATAGAAAAGATGCTAGTATACAAATAATTCTGAGGTTGGTTTGTTCAAAGAGGTCCTTCATCGCCAAGATTCGAAATCCTTTGGCTCTTGCCCTAATGATAGGTTTTGTAGGATTTTGATTCCTATCAGCTCCCCTTATCCGATTTTGAGATTTGCACAACCAACTTGACCTTGAGCTTAGGCATGCAAACAAGAATAGATGCTTTTAGGCTATATTAGTTTGTTGGAGGCCAGTTTTAGCCTTTAAAACTTGAACACTGGCTTAAATAGGCCAAATTGGGCCTTAGTGGTCTATTCCTAAAAAGCCCTATCAATAGGTAGTGCGATTATAAGGTGACCATAGGTATGAACTTAGGCCATTTGTTGGCTAAAGGATAATTTATACGATTTCAATTTTCAACATACCAATTATTTATCAAGCATTGTAAAAAAGAATAAACTATTAGAAATTTAGAATTATCCCTACTAACATGATTAAGCTGCATGGAAGGATTCCAGTTTTACCTCAATTAACTAGCTATTGTAATTTTAATTTCACTAACCAATCTATGCTTAAGTACATTGATGTGAAATTAAGTAGATTGACATTTTATTTGGCAACTTATTTGGAAAAATTACTCATGTGAATAAAAATTGTAAGAAATCATTACTACAAAATTGAATTAAATAACTAGTGAAATTTCTTTGGCCAACTTCCTCAAGTAAGATTTGTCCTAATCGCCGGTTAAGGGATAAGTGGTAAATTTTCATAGTATGTCACATAAGTAGTCTATCTGACTAAGAGGTGAAAATTCGGCATTTAGCCAAGTTTATTCTTTTTCATTTTGCAAGTAAAATTAATCATTAATTATCTATATTATTTAAGCCAAAATGCCACTTTAGTATCTTTAGTGTTTTTTATTCATGAAATTCCTTCAAATGCCCCTAAACATATTAATAATATTTAGTGTCATAGAAATCATTGAATCCATCATAAAGGTATCATTAACAACTACTATATAAATAAGTAAAGCCATTTTCTCTCTTCCATCTCTTTTTCCACACATGAAGTTAAGAAAACTCATGAACAAGGGGTAAAAAATACTTACAATACTAATCATCATTGTATCAAGTCAACACATCAACAATCTATTGAGCCATTCTAATCTCGCAGGTGAAATCACAATGACCCACAAATAACAAGCGAGTGGTTTTGCACACATGCAACCACTTTGCATCACAACTAAAAGTCAAGGTACTCACATATAAAGGTTAAGATACTTAGATACATAAGAAGTGGAGTTACAATCCAAGGATTTAAATACCTAAAATATGCACAATCACCATATTAAATCAACACATTCTTAATACCCAAGCAATGTATCTAGCTATAGAATATACAATAAGTGAATCTATGGAGACATGTAAACAAATTATGAGTTGTCATATGATATGGCAATACATCACCAAATATAATAGCAAGAGTACTCACTTGGTTCTTGATATCCTCCTAAACAGGTTCACCTATACTAATGTAACCCAAGGTGACTTTAATACTGGTTATTGATACGTGTAAACCTACTCTTTACTTTAAAACAAAAATGTATTCATAATAGCAAGTGCACTAGGTCATGCATGTAATATATTATTGGTAAGACCGGGTTTAATCCATAAAAACAATTTAATTATTAGTATTTCCCTTTTTCCATTCATTATCTAATTTAGAGAATAAGTAAGAATATGCGATTAGATCTTAGTAAATCAAGAATCATAGAAATAAAATAACCATAAATAAGAATTATCACACCCCAAAGGGGGGTCTAGATGTTTTCACTAAAAGTTACTATGTCATTTGTGCACCCGTTACATGATAACTGGCTTACGAGTTAGATGCCGCAAGACTTTAATTAAATATTTAAACAATTAACAGTAATCTTATTACATATATCATATAATAACAATATAACTATAGGTTCCCATGTTTCATGGCTGACTAAGATTATAGGGAATCGAAATCCCCTACCAAAATAATAAAATGGAAAAACACATATAACTTTTATAAATTTCATTCTTACATTGAGTTCCTAAGAATAAAGTTTCATTTAAGTAATCCAATAATACACATCTTAACAAGATCAATTAAGTTGTTCAAATACAATAATTTACAAAATTGAATGCCTTTCACATTCCAACATTTCATTCAATTTATTCCATATTCATTGGAATAGATTACAATAGTATCTCAAGGGTAGACCTCGTCCAGGTCCCACCATAATATAGACTGGAAGTCTCACATATAACCAGATTTAAAATAATTACAAACATCCGACCATCGAAACTTACATGAATCTATAGAAATAGGTTATTCTAACTCTCACTCTTGCATCTTATCCTATCCCAAGATTTGAAAATTTCCTGCAAAATAGTTTGTGGAGGGGTGGGTACACTATGGCTTAGTGAGATGGGAGTTACTCTTAATACTGCACACATACACAAACAATTTCAAACAGGTTTTTAAATCATATGCTATGTATGGGCAACCATAAGTAATGCAACATCGCACTCGGTTTTCCGGTAATCAGCTTGAAGTCTAAGGTTTACGCCCCCTTAACAATGGGTTAGGGGTTTGGATCATATCATTAATGCTTGGGTCTCAAATTCAACTAATTACTCTTATCTCTTTATTAGAGATTGTCTTTTAATTTCAATGTCATAAGCTCAAGTGTTACTTACACACCGAGCAATAAACACCCTTAAGGACAAACTGGACTCGGAACCATTAAGGCGCGATAATCCCTTAATCACTTAGTTCGCACTTGACAAAACAATAATCCTCTGATTACTTTTGATGCGCCCTGTAGCAGTGATGACATTCATATTTATGCAATGTATCGTGCAATGCTGTTAGATTTTTTTATTAGCTGAATATCATTATATTAATTTAGATTTAAGTAACCAATTAGATAAAATGAATCGAATAAGGCAAGCAATTCACAAGGAAATAAATTTCACAATAAGGCAACATGTATAGCCAGCTTGACAATAACACATTACAATCTAATTTCATCGACTATTCAACCAATCAGTCATGAAACATCAATTGTTCACAACTTAGAAGGACAAATCACAAGATTTTGGATTTTTATCCGGATTTAATTAATCACAACTCCTCCCTCTTTCAACTCAAAATAATAATTTCACAAATATATATATACACCTTTCCATACTCATCGTATCCGAAAAATACTAGCACTTCCCATACATATTTATTGAATCATTCGTATAAGACTTTTTATGGTTCCCTTAATAACTCCACACCACTGTACACATCCAAAGTCCTAAGCTAGCATGCTCATGTTCCCAAACATACTCCCATTATACAATACTCTTTCCACCCTAGCATGTACCCATTGTACCAAACTAGCACACACACTTACGTACTTATCATACTAACCTACAGATCATGCACATACACACATTAGTCTATACGCACACACACGTACACATGCACTAGCATACACACTCACGCATACATTCAGCACATACGCACACACATGTCAAACCACATACTCATGCGCATACATACATAATCTAGCACACTCTCTCACTATCACATAACCCCCTCCACGACAGCAACAACAACACGTACACACAATTAGTCCCACACACAACAACATCACTCCATAGTGTACACCATCCACTCACACACCACATGCCTACGATAGCCACACATCACCACACGCCCAATACCCGATCACATGCTGATGAACCATAGGACACTTGACCCTAACCACCATTCATCTCGCATCATCACTTTCATTCCCACTTGCACACAACTATAGATACGGAATGGAGTATCCACATATAATCTAAGTAAAGCAACATGCAATTTTTGTACTTATGCAGAAATCGACCATAGTAAATTTTCATACAAAGTTTACGATGACAATAAAACATATATATATATATATATATATATATGTATACATATACACTTATTTACATAAAAAACAACATACTAAAATACATATTATAGTATATCATAGAGTTTCTCACTCACCTGGATCTCTTAGTTTTAAAATTCTAAGTGACTCTTTGAAAGTTGCGTGAATTTGGACCTTTCACCTAGTAATAAATGAATAACAAACTTAAAATTGACTCTATTAGTTAAACTCACTAAACTTAAAATAAAAATGAAATCTAAATTTTCTTTTTTTAAAAAATTCATATGGAATTTGGCTCAAATTTGGAGCTTGAAATTTATCTAGCAAGTGGGGTCTTGTTGCAAAGTACTCCTTCCATGGATCATAATGGCACTTATAGTTTTTTATTTAAAGTTAATATGAGGAAGATATGGATTTTTGAAGTTTGGAGGAGAAAAAAGAATTAGAGCAGATGCTAGAAGAGAAAAAGGAAAGAAAGAACAAAGAAAGAAATTGAGGGGGTTTAGGTGTGAGAGAAATGAGAGGAGAGAGAAAAGAGAAGAATTTATAGTTGAAAAGGTTAGTCTATGGGTAATTATCTAATTATTGGTTTTATTAGTATGTGTATTAATATTTAATTGTATTATCTAAATTATAATATTTTTATATGAAAATTTATGTGTATACTAAGTAAAATATTATGAGTATTAATGTATACTTAAAAATTTTATTTAACTATAAAAAATCTAAAATTTTAACTCTTATTTATTATATTTATCTAATGGATCCCATTTCTTTTTTTATTTTTTAATTTTAAATTCTATTATTATTTATTATAAGATTTTTGTTATATATAAGTTATTAAAGTAATATTAATATATTATAGTAATTGAATTTTTTATTATTACTTTTCTCAAAATTTTTAGAATCACAAAAATATTATACTTGCTACCCTAACCTAGAAGTACTTATTGTTTTGCTTATGTTAAGTTCTCTAATTTAGTTTTGATGTTAACAAAAGAGGACTAATGTGTAACGAATGTTTGAGCTTGTCAGAAGTTGTTTCAGAAGATAGTACGTAATTTTTCTAAAGTTGAACAAGGAGACAGAAGCTTGTTCAGAACCTTCAAAAGTGTTATATAGACTATTTTTGTTCTGACAGAAGGTGTTTCAGAAGTTGTGTAGTATATCCGTAGTTATCATATTAATCTTTCAGAAGCACTTTCAGAACCTTTACACTAGGAGAACAGTTGACAGGTTTGTTTCAGAAGCACTTTCAAAACCTTCATAACAGGAGGACAATTAATAGGTTTGCTTCAGAAGCACTTTTAGAACCTTTCATGTCTGTCACGAATATTTTTCCAGATTACGTTCTAATTTTTATATTGATAGTTTTTAATAAATTTCAAGGCCTAGCTCCACGTGTCAAGTATTTTTGGGTAATATACTTGATGTGTTTTACTAAAGTTGGATTTTATATCATGGGGTTTTTAATTTACATAAAGTTTTACAAGATTTTATTCAAAGATTTCATTTTATGATAAAATGAGATCATATAAGATTTACAAGTTTTATCAAAATTTAAATTTAGATATTTGTGCTATATTTTAGGAGATCCAGCAGTTACAAAGTTAAGGATAAGAAATATGGTTGTTACATGAAGATATGGTTCCACAATGTGAGGGATATCTTCAACAAACTTGATCCAAGAGATATATCCAAAGAAGATCTCGGTCAAACTAATTTATCCAAGCTTATCCTCATCAACAATATCACGGAATGCAGATTCTCTCCAACAGATCTAACTTATTTTTGAATTAAAAATTCAAAAATAAATTCAAGATTGTCACGTAGAAAGTAGCCGTTATGTTCTCTTCATATAAGGAGTGTTTAATTCAAATGAAAAAAATAGAGAACGTTGTTGAACAGAAAAAGAGACACATGAGAAGAAAAGGCTCATACATCTTCAAGCGAAAAATCTTTACATATACATGTGAACTATTATATAGAGGAAATATGATATTCCTCATTGTTGTTGAAATTCCTTTCGTGAATAAGGAATTGTTTGTTGTTTCATCACTGTAGTTGAGTGATTAGCTTAGTAAAGAAGCTAGAAAGACTCAACAGTAAGACTTTGCCTTGAAGAGGCTTATGTTGTATATCTTCAATTTGTTTGATATAGTGAAACACAACTGGTATAGACAACCGGGACCCCGACGTGGAGCTGGAAGAGGGGACTGACACGCGAGGCGGAACCTCTATAAATATCTGAGCATTCTATTCTTCTCTACTCATTTTATTTACTGCACATTATTGTTCTTCATTATTGTTATTCACGTGATTTTATTAGTCGAGAGTTTTGATTGATTTGCGAAAAAGTGAAACTTTAAGTAATTAATCAATTCACCCCCCTCTTGATTAATCTATTTGAGACCAACAATTGGTATCAGAGCAGGACTCATCTATTTTGAGTGATCCAAAATGGTTGAAAATAATGTTGCAATTAATCGAGCTCCCTACTTCGATGGCTCAAACTTCTCATACTGGAAGATACGTATGGAAACTTACATTAAAGCTAATGATTATGATTCATGGCAGGTCATTTCACTTGGAGACAATGTGATCACCTTGAACGGAAATTCGACCTTGTCAGATTCGGAGAAGAAAATTATCAAGAATAATAACAAAGCAAAAAATTTATTACTGACTACTATTGCTCCATTAGAGTTCTATTTAATATCATCGTGTGCAAGTGCAAAGGAGATTTGGGATATCCTATCCGATACATATAAAGGGACTAATACCATCAAGGAAACCAAAATAAATGCTTTAATTCAACAGTATGAATTATTTAAGTTTAAGTCTAATGAAGATGTCAAAGATGCTTTTAACAGGTTTACAGCTATTACAAATGAGCTTTCATCACTTGGAAAGAAACTTCCAGATCCAGATCTTGTGAGGAAAATGTTGAGAATATTGCCACCATCTTGGGATGCAAAGAAAACTGCTATAGAGGAAGCTCAAGACCTAAACAAGCTAACTCTTAGTCAATTGAGAGAAAAGCTCATGGCATATGAGTCACACATAAAGACCACGCAAAGAGGAGAAGACGGTACCAAAGGGATTACGTTTAAAGTCAAGGAAATAAAGCAAAATGAAACTGAAACAGATGATAGCGACAATGAGAAAGAAGAGGACATCGGTCTTCTAGCACGTAGACTCAACAGGCTGCTCAAGAAGCAAAGAGGTAAGAAGTTTAATGTTTTCAAGAAAAGTACTGAATATAAGCATAATGATGCAGGAAAAGCGTACAAAGAGAAAGAAAAGAAGAAAGAGAAAAGGGAGATTCATTGTTATGAATGCAAAAAGCCAGGACACATCAAATATGAATGTCTAACACTGATCAAGAAAATGGAAAATTATAAAAAGAAAAGTTGAGCAATGCTAGCAACATGGAGTGATTTAGAGGATACAGAGACAAATTCAGAGGATTCAGAAGAAGAAGAGGATGAGGCAAATCTGTGTTTAATGGCTAGTTCTGAGGTACATTTTGAATCTGATGAAGATGTAACTGAAACTGACATGCTAGTAGAAATGAGTAAGCTATTAAAGGCACTAAAAAGGGTTGATACAAAATTAGCTAAGTATGAAAACGAAATAAAAGCTCTTAAGAATGAAAAGGAGGCAGTAAAGCAAACAAATTCGTTACTTGCGGATGAAAATGATATCTTGAAACAAGAAAATGAATCCATGCATGTGAGTATTGAAAAATTAAGAATAGAAAATCACCTACTTGAAGTAGAAACAAGTAACATGAAGGTAAAGATTGACGAACTGTCCAATTCGTTGAAAACTACCTTTAAGAAATTTGATGAAAGTGACAAGAAATTGACCATGTTAATTTCTTCACAAAGAGTTTCAAATGAAAAACATGGGTTAGGATATGAGCATGGTTCGAGTTCAAAATCGAATCAAAATACAGTTTTTGTTAAGGCTAAACAAGTCTTAAGTAATGAATTCAAAAGCAAAAAGTACATTTCGAACACAAATAATGTTAAAAGAGGAAATACCAGAGACTTTTACAGAAGTTATTTTGACAAGAGGTATCCACACAATTGGTACTATAGAAGCAATACCAGAAGGTATAACGGAAGTTATACAAACCGGAATTTCAAGAAGCAGGTAAATGACAGGTATAGGAATGCTAATTCTTATGCATGTTTCTTTTCTAATAAATTTGGTCATATTGAGAAATTTTGCTATTATAAGAGAAATAAGCTCAGTAGTCAACAAGTAAATCGAAGAAATCAAATGAGCTTATCTTTTAAAGGGCTCAAACTCGCTTGGGTTCCTAAAAGGACTTAATTCTTTTTATTTGTACAGGGACATGAAGCTAAAATAAGAGGAACATGGTATTTGGATAGTGGATGTTCTAGACATATGACTGGAGATGCTTCATTGTTCAATAGCATAAATTGGGAAGAAAAAGGGTATGTAAAGTTTGGAGATGATAGTAGAGGTAAAATAATTGCCACTGGAACGATTGGTATGCCTACTTTTCTCATTGAAAATGTATATCTTGTGCAAGGTTTGAAACACAATTTACTTAGTATTAGTCAGTTATGTGATAAAGGTTATAGAATGATTTTTGATCAAGACAAGTGCTATGCTTTTAATGAAAATGATGAAAGATTATTTGAAGGAATTAGGAAAAGAAATATCTATCTTATAAAACCAGATGAAATCGATAATGTTTGTTGTTTAATTTCTTTGAATGATCATGTTTTTGCTTGGCATAAACGACTAGAACACGTTAATTTTAATCACTTAGAAAAATTATCTAAAAAGGATATTATTAAAGGATTACCTAAGATAAATATTAAACAAGATGTGAAATGTGATACTTGCTTAAAGAATAAAATGGTTTCTGCCTCTCATAAAAGTAAAAATGTAATCTCAACTAAGAGACCACTTGAATTATTGCATCTTGATCTTTTTAGACCTACTAGAGTCTTAAGCATGGGTGGAAGCAAATATGGACTTGTTATTGTTGATGATTTTTCAAGATACACTTGGGTTATATTCTTGCGACACAAAAGAGATACCTTTGATTCTTTTCAAAAGTTTGCAAAACAAATACAAAATGAAAAGGGAGTTTCCATAATTAGTCTTCGAACTGATCATGGAACAGAATTTCAAAATGCAAGTTTTTTAAATTTTTGTAAAGAACATGGTATATCTCATAATTTCTCAGCTCCATACACTCCTCAACAAAATGGAGTAGTGGAACGCAAGAATAGAACTTTACAAGAGATGACTAGATCTATGTTAAATGAAAGTGGAATTGCTAAGTATTTTTTGGCAGAAGTAGTTTCTACAGCTTGCTATATCATCAATAGAGTTTTCATTCGACCTATGACATCAAAGACTGCTTATGAGATGTTTCGAGGTAAGAAACCTAACGTTTCATATTTCCATATCTTTGGATCTAAATGCTTTGTGAAAAAGAATCCACTCAACCTTGGTAAGTTTGATGAAAGATCTGAAGAAGCTATTTTCTTAGGATATTCTCAAAATAGTCGTGCTTATCGTGTTTTCAATAAATCATTAAAAACTATTGAAGAATCAATAAATGTTAAATTTATTAAGGATTTAAAGGATGTTGATTCTGATGAAGAAAATGACTCCAATTCTAAAGCAGAAGTTAGTTCAGGACCTAAGTCAGAAGCACCTGCTGTTAACATTCGAGGATTTGGTCATCCAGAACCTATTTCAGAGGCAAATACAGAAGGTACTTCAGAAGTTGTAAGATCTGAACAAGAGGCTTCTAAAGCTTGGAGGTATAAGTCTGGACATCCTTCTGATCAAATAATAGGCAATATTCAATCGGGTGTTAAAACAAGAGCTAATCTACAAAATCTTGAAAATCATTTTGTGTTGTTATCTGAAATTGAACCTAGTAATATGGAAGAAGCTTTAAATGATGAAAATTGGATTATATCTATGCAAGAAGAATTAAATCAATTTCAAAGAAACAATGTATGGAATTTAGTTCCTAGACCTAGAGGAAAGTCTATAATTGGAACTAAATGGGTGTTTAAAAATAAATTAGATGAAGATGGTAAAATTATAAGAAATAAAGCAAGATTAGTAGCTAAAGGTTATTCACAAGAAGAAGGAATAAATTTTGATGAAACATATGCACCTGTTGCTAGACTAGAAGCAATACGGTTAATGCTTGCATATGCATCTTATAAGGATTTTAAAGTTTTTCAAATGGATGTAAAAAGTGCATTTTTAAATGGCTTTATAAAAGAAGAAGTTTATGTAGAACAACCACCTGGTTTTGAAGATCCTTTCAAATCAGACTATGTTTTTAAATTAAATAAAGCACTATATGGTTTGAAACAAGCTCCAAGAGCTTGGTATGAAAGATTGAGTATGTTTTTGATCTCTAAAGGTTTTCATAAATGAAAAGTTGACACTGCTTTATTCTTGAAAACTTTTGATAATGATATCTTAGTTGTACAAATATATGTGGATGATATTATCTTTGGATCTACTAAAGAATTGTTGTGTCAAGAATTTGTTGCGACCATGCAGGCAGAATTTGAAATGTCAATGATGGGGGAGTTGACATTCTTTTTGGGGCTTCAAATAAAACGTACAAAAGAAGGAATTTTTGTTCATCAAGAAAAATACACAAAACAAATATTGAAGAAATTTGGATATGATGGATGCAAAAAGGTTACAACACCTATGAGTACTTCATCAAGGTTAGACTCTGACTTAAATGGAAAGAAGGTAAGTGAAAAACTTTATAGGAGTCTTATAGGTTCTTTATTGTACTTGACTGCATCTAGACCTGATATTTTGTTCAGTGTGTGTTTGTGTGCTAGATTTCAAGTTGCACCAACAGAAATTCATTTATCAGCTGTAAAGCGAATTTTCAAATACCTAGTTAATACTTCAAATTTAGGCATTTGGTATTCTAAAAATCAGAATTTTGATCTAATAGGATATTCTGATGCAGATTATGCTGGTTGTAAAAATGATAGAAAAAGCACCTCTAGTACTTGTGAATTCTTAGGTGATAAATTAATTTCTTGGTTTTCTAAAAAACAAAATTTTGTTTCTCTATTCATAGTTGAAGCTGAATATGTTTCTATTGGTAATTGTTGTGCACAAGTTTTATGGATAAAACAACAATTGAATGATTATGGAATAAATTTTAAAACTGTGCCAATTAAATGTGACAACACAAGTGCAATAAATTTGACAAAAAATCCAGTACATCATTCTAGGTCAAAGCACATAGAAATTAGACATCATTTTATTAGAGATCATGTGCATAATGGAGATATAAATGTTGAATTTGTGTCAACCGATAATCAATTTACAGACATTTTTACTAAACCTCTTGAAAAGGTAAAATTTGAATTTGTTAGAAATGAATTAGGAATTTTTAACCCTTTTTGAATTTTTCCCCCCAAAAATATTTTAAAAAATCTTTATTGATATAAAATATATTTTTTTCTTCATTAGTTTCCTTTCTTCTCTAATTTCCTTTCTTCGCAATCTGTTCTTTTTCTCTCTCTATTTTCCTCCTCTCTCATTGCAACTCCAATGGTGCCTAAATCTTCAGAACGTCTCAAACAAAATCTTCTAACAAGCCTTTAGTGATTCATGATGAATCTTCAAATTCTTCGAAAAAATATCAAGAACCTTCAATAGAGGAAAATCCGAGTTCCCTTGACTCCGAATCTATCATAGGTTCCAAGAAATTTTCCAAAAGAAAACGGGTTGCATCGTCTTCAAAAGGGAAAGAAAAGGTTACTCAAGAAACCTCTCCGCTCAAGAAAACAACCAAGAAGCAAACGAAACAAAAGAATGTACTAAGTTTGAAACCCTCAAATTCAAAATCTCTTCGAAGGAAGAAAAACGAAGTGTGTTCTTGTAGTTTTGTGGATTTTAATTTCTTTACTAGTAATGGATTTTATTGGAATGAACTATTAGAACCCATAGGATGCATGGAACTTTGCTATACTTAAGTTCTAGTTTATGGCGAGTGTGTCAAAGAATTTTATGGAAGTTTAAGTCTTTCGGAAGGGAATATTTTAGTTTCCAGGGTATGTGATCAAGACAATACAATTTCTAGGGCAGATGTAATTAAATGTCTACACCTACATGATGTAAATGATGATGTAGAGATTACGAACATGCCTAGGAATGATCTGTTTGCTGCTATAAATGGAGGCTTACAAATGGATTATGGAAAAGAAGCAATGGTCATTGATTTCGAGTTGTTTCCTCGAATCATACACAAGATCATTGTTGAATGTCTATGTCCAAGGAAGGGCAGTTCTACTTCAATGTCCATAGAACATGCTCAAATTATCTATGCGATGATTAACAAAAAGAATGTGGACATGGCTTCTAGAGTCATTGATCAAATATGGAGAAATAAAGAAAGTTTGGTGTTTGGGAATATACTCATGCCGTTTTTTGTGTTTAGAGGGATAGTTTTGCCTACCAGCTCTTCTGAACCTATTAAGTTAAAGAGGATAGGTAAAGAAGTTTTTCATCATATGTCGATCTTTGTTAAAGATTGTTTGTGGTATGCGAATGATGGTGCACATTTTGTCCATCAAAGGCATATGAAAAGAATTGTTCCTTTTGGAACTTCTTCATTATCTATTCAAGAAGGAGGTTCAGAACCTAGTTCAGAACCTAGAACAGAGTTTGAAACAGATCATGGGAAGAAACCATATGCTGATGAGGCTGGGAAGAGTGGAACAAAAGAAGTTATATCCAATGTTGATCTGGAATAAATGAAGAATGTTGTTCGAGAAAGTTTGAAACATGAGCTATCGGATTTAGTTAAGACAGCTTTGACAGATGAAGTTCTTCAACGATCTGATCTGAGGAGACTAGAATCAATTGAGTTACAAGTTAAACAAACTTCTGATATTCTTTCTGATATCAAGAAGAATTATGAGAAAATGCTTACCGATCTCCATCACTATAGAATTCTCTATTATGAATTTAGTGCGAGAGTCAAACAAGATTTATCTAATAATGTGATTGCCTTTGACAAATTTGTCTCTCAAGTGAGGAAGATCGGAGATTCAGTTACTAACTCCTTCAAGACTTTGGACTTCAAGACGGATAAAACCTCCCAATCTGTCACAAGTCTTCATGGTGAAATCAAGCTGTTCTTATCCAACAAATTTCCAGATTATGTTCGCTCTGGCGCCCATATCATCGACTTGGATACTTCACCAAAGAAACCTTCTTCTACCAAACCTTCCACTACTCCCTCTACCTCTCGAGTCACAAGATCTAGAAAATCTTAGTTCCTGGTCTTAAATTTTGTTTTGGAATCAAGTTGTAAAAGACTACTTTTATCTTTTATGCATCGATTAAGGGGGAGTTATCCCTTTTGCTGTTAACAAAAAGGGGGAGAATGATTCTATTATGATCAATGCTGCTTATAATGATTTTATATGAATGATTCTATATTGCTTATGAGTGCTTATGATCAATGTGTTTATGATGAATGCAATTATAATGATTATATATTGCTTATGAGTGCTTATGATCAATGTGTTTATGATCAATGCAATTATAATGATTCTATTGTGCTTAAGATGCTTTTCTGACATGAAAGTTGTTTCTATATTTTGTTTATCTAATGATGTTTTGTTATCATCAAAAAGGGGGAGAATGTTAAGTTCTCTAATTTAGTTTTGATGTTAACAAAAGAGGACTAATGTATAACGAATGTTTGAGCTTGTCAGAAGTTGTTTTAGAAGATAGTACGTAATTTTTCTAAAGTTGAACAAGGAGACAGAAGCTTGTTCAGAACCTTCAAAAGTGTTATATAGACTATTTTTGTTCTGATAGAAGGTGTTTCAGAAGTTGTGTAGTATATCCGTAGTTATCGTGTTAATCTTTTAGAAGCACTTTCAGAACCTTTACACTAGGAGAACAGTTGACAGGTTTGTTTCAAAAGCACTTTCAGAACCTTCATAACAGGAGGACAGTTAACAGGTTTGCTTCAGAAGTACTTTCAGAACCTTTCATGTCTGTCACGAATTTTTCCAGATTACGTTCTAATTTTTATATCGATAGTTTTTAATAAATTTCAAGGCCTAGCTCTACGTGTCAAGTATTTTTTAGTAATATACTTGATGTGTTTTACTAAAGTTGGATTTTATATCATGGGGTTTTTAATTTACATAAATTTTTACAAGATTTTATTCAAAGATTTCATTTTATGATAAAATGAGATCATATAAGATTTATAAGTTTTATCAAAATTTAAATTTAGATATTTGTGCTATATTTTAGGAGATCCAGCAGTTACAAAGATAAGGATAAGAAATATGGTTGTTACATGAAGATATGGTTTCACAATATGAGGGATATCTTCAACAAACTTAATCCAAGAGATATATCCAAAGAAGATCTCGGTCAAACTAATTTATCCAAGCTTATCCTCATCAACAATATCACGGAATACATATTATCTCCAATAGATCCAACTTATTTTTGAATTAAAAATTCAAAAATAAATTCAAGATTGTCACGTGAAAAGTAGCCGTTATGTTCTCTTCATATAAGGAGTATTTAATTCAAATGAAAAAATAGAGAATGTTGTTGAACAGAAAAAGAGACACACGAGAAGAAAAGGCTCATACATCTTCAAGCGAAAAATCTTTACATATACATGTGAACTATTATATAGAGGAAATATGATATTCCTCATTGTTGTTAAAATTCCTTTCGTGAATAAGGAATTGTTTGTTGTTTCATCACTGTAGTTGAGTGATTAGCTTAGTAAAGAAGCTAGAAAGACTCAACAGTGAGACTTTGCCTTGAAGAGGCTTATGTTGTATATCTTCAATTTGTTTGATATAGTGAAACACAACTGGTATAGACAACCGGGACCTCGGCGTGGAGTTGGAAGAGAGGACTGACGCGCTAGGCGGAACCTCTATAAATATCTGAGCATTCTATTCTTCTCTACTCATTTTATTTACTGCACATTATTGTTCTTCATTATTGTTATTCACGTGATTTTATTAGTCGAGAGTTTTGATTGATTTGTGAAAAAGTGAAACTTTAAATAATTAATCAATTCACCCCCCTCTTGATTAATCTAATTGGGACCAACAGCTTATATTCTTTAATTTTAGTATAGTTTTTCAAAATTTTTAGGGCGTTTCAAGAATTCAATTACATAGTTCCTAAGGTTTCAATGTCTAATAACTATTCAACTAATCATTATAGTAAAGAATAAATAATGAGAAATAAACATTCATTGTAAAAACCTCTTTGAAACTTGCTAAATCTACACTTTTCTTGACTCTTAGATGCTCTTATCGAAGCCCTAGGTCATCTCTTCTAATGCTAAATAGTCTTCTCTCTTTGTTCTTCAAAATCCTTAAATGCTAAAGGAAAATTTGCAACATTAAACATGATCATGGTTCATGAACATGGCCATAAACTTAGATCGTGATCTTCTCTAATGTTCTTTTCATAAATTCTAAAACTCGACGCATTCCTAGCCAACGATCATGGGCATGATCTCAAACTGTGAACCATTCTATTCCCTCGCATCTTCTTTAGTTGATCACAATCTAACTTCATGGGTAATGATCTTTTGATGTGATTTCTACTGAGTTCCATAACTTCTTTAGTTTAACTCTAAATTGCATGAAACTTGATCAAATTTCTTCTTTATTCTTCAAATTTAGTCCTTATCCCTTAAAAAAAAAATTCAATTAATCATTAAAATTGATCATAACACCCATTAAAGTCATACAAATACAATGAAAATCACCTAATAAAATAGGTATAATTAAGCCCTATCAGTTATAGTATAAGTTTAATATTTACAATCTATCCACTTTTAACCACTATACTTTCTCCTTTTTTATCAAAATTTTATTTTCTTTATACCATTGTGATCTTTACTTCAAGAATGACTCAAATGTCTTAAATATATCAAAATTGATCAACGTTGTAAAATTAAGAAAAATGCCCTTTCTTCATGCCATTTTTATCATTATATTATCATGAAATCCTTAATTAGTCTAAACTATGCTAAATAATCAATTAATCATCACCTTTTATCTTGCTTTCAAAATCGATCTATATGCTAAGCATAGCAAAATATTACATCTAGGTCATGCATGTAATACAAAAGATCCATAAATTTGTATACAATTACCCATTAAAGTCATAATGTTCCCATTTATAGGCTATTATGCGATAAATTGTATACATGCTTAAATAATTCTAACAAAATTTCTATAAGTCTTGAAAAATATAGTTTAAATTCTAAAAGTTTTGGTAAACCTTCAAGAAGACCCTTTCTAGTTAATTTTGAAATTGCTTCCATATTAGCATGTCCTAATATTTTATGCTACAACCAACTATTATGATCTTAAGCAAATAAACAAGTTTCATTATTTCAATTTGAAAAATTGTTGAATTTTATTTATAAATATTTTCTTATCTTTACTCTTCAAAGTATGCTTTGGCATTGTCAATTCTTTCAATAGATTACTTAGATGCAAAGAATATGACCTGGTATCATATAATTGAAAAGCCACTAAATATTTTTTATCCAAAGTATTATCTATTAAATCTCATATGTATAATTTGATTTGAAAAACCATTTTTGACTCAGAAAAAAGAAAATCACCCAAAAAAAATATTTATCACCCTAATAAGACTTTTTCCATATTTTACATTATTAATAAAATTTTCTCCTTCCTTCCTTTTTTTTTGTTTTGTTCCCTTTTTCTATAATTTTTATTTTATTTTTTTTACTAGCAAATGGTATCTTACAATTCTACACTCTGCAGGCAAAAAATCCCACATAATAATGAGTAGTTGTTCACATCTTAGACCTATGAATGGTAATTACAACCACATCCGCTAGACCATGTACAATAGACCCATGGACATGAATTTGTCATTAGCTTCTTACAAATTGGTCTTGGAGTATGATGGCTTCAAAGATTGCATGAGATAGAAAAATCCAATTGTCACACCCCTAATTCTTTATAGTAATGATAGTTAGCCACATAACCTACTTAGGTAGAATACATAATATTATAATTATTAAGTAGATTTCTAAATCGGTTTTAAGAGCTTGAAATCGTTAATTAATTTTTAACAACATTTGATGGTTCATTTAATTTTGAAAACACTTAGGAGATTTGTTTAGTTTAGAAAATGTGGTAGATAATACGTGATAGATAATTATGTCCTAGGGCTTAAGGAGACCACGAAATGCAGATATAGGGTAAATAGGTCATGGAGTCACAAGCGGCTCCTATAATAAGTTTAACACAGTATCAAAATATAAAAATCTAAGTCTGTGACAATAGGAAATCAATAGCAATCCTTGTAATTTAGGTCCTCGTATTTATCCCTATACTCTTCCTTAGAGCCAAAATCTAGTGAATTGTAAAATGAATCCATTAGATATTTCTCACCTAAAAATGAAAAGTGAACTAAAAAGCCCCTTACATAGTAACACAAACATACAAAAATGTCAAATAGGCCTATGTTTTAATATAATAAACAATCATATAGTTTATTTTATCTTATTTAAAGTAAATAACCAACATGCGAGTACTTATGACTCTAGATAACACAATGGGGAACCTGGGTTCTATTCCACCACAGTGGCAATTAAGGGTAGCTTCGTCTAAGTGACCTCACCGTTATGTAGTTCTCACTAATCATAGTTCAGTTATATCGCATTGTTTGTTGAAACCTATAATTATAGGATGACTCCCTATATACTTTCTCTCCACTTACAATGCTTGTTATTTGATACAATTTCACTTATCAACTACTTGTTTAGACATTCCTCAATGGCATAAGTGCCTAAACTCTCAAGGTTACTAAACTAAAACCATAGCCTTAGTCTAGACCTATGGCGTCACTCTCTTGCTTGAGATGACCACATACAAGTAGCACTCGAAAACTTAACTAAGTTTGATTTTAGTCTAGTTTAAGTTCTTAGTCTAGCAAGTAACATGCATGTTACTATGTACCTAGAAAGGTTCAAGGTTCCCAAGTTGAAGTCCAATTTTCCATTGAGTAGATTGAACAAATTTTATGTATTAAAAGGCAAAACTTAAGTTAGAGAAGGCCCAATTAGCTTTTTAGCTAGTTTGGCTCGTATTATTTAGACTTTATTCACTAAAGCTTACTATCTTGTCTAAGTTTAAATTTAGATGTGACTAAGGTCTAATTAGGGTATTTGGGCCTTTAAAAAATAGTAGACCCAATTATATTTGCAATTGGGCCTACTAGTCATAATTAATTTGACTAAATCTATTATTTGAAGTGATATATCTAATTAAGATATAATCCATTTAATTTGTCCATTTAAGTTTATTATACCCTATTTTAGGTGTCTAGGTCCATTTAGATTCTAATTAAGTTATTTCAATTTATTATAAATAACCTAAGTTCATTGTGTAAGTTGCTGCTGATGGAGATGTTGATGTGGTGATTAAGTGACTATATTTAATAAATTTTTTCAGCATTTGCATTAACGATAATTTACACATGAACTGCCACATAAGCCTTTCGAGGGGCAATTGTTTACTTTTTAAAAATCGAGGAGTTACAATTTTCAAAGTTTTTAAGGATAATTCGTATAAATAGCCAATAAATTATTTACTTCATAAGTGCCTTTACTTTTCTTTCCTTTTGTTTTCACTATTCGGTTTAATTAAATGGTATGTCGCTACATGCTAATGTGTCCAAGCCTACCAGCATGCCGTTGAGGCTCTGGGGCTTTTGATTTTTTCTTTTCTTTTTTATTTAAATATTGTTCTGCTCTTCATTTTTTAAAATAAATTCGTTGTTAATGAAATTCTATTGTTTATCAAAAGTTTGCTAATGGAATATGTCATTTTTGCGTCATGTGGTCGGAAAGATGTTTTTTGTTTTTTTTAATAGCCAAATGTTAGAAATATATTTAACTAGTACAATATGAAATGATACTGGTTAGACGTCAATCATGTGTTTTATACGTAATTTTATGATTTGTTTCTTGAAATAAAAAAAAAAAAGAAAATTATACTTCAATCACAAAAAATAAATAAATAAAAACTTCTGAGAATGTCATTTGCAATTTTCCTTTATCAAATAAAAATTTGAAATTTATTCATTTTCCGCAAAATTTAGGAACATTTACAGAGGACAACAGCAGGCATTAATATGTTTGGTCCAATTTTTATATATATTTTTAATTTTTTTTTTCTTTGTTTCCCTCTTCAATTGTCCAGACGACCAATTGACCCAAGAAACAGAAGGCCTGATTTCGAGCATTATTATAAAGCGTAAAGCAGACTTTGGAAGCCTCAGGCCTGTCTTAGTCTAATCCTCCCCTCCGAAAGAATATCTGCTGTAGTCCACCTGCATGTTAGTTTAACACCAGCTAATTCTTCAGGAATCTGCCATGTCTAATCCACCACGTTATCGACTCCTTCAGTTCCTAGTCCTGTCTTATTTCTTTCTCCTAGTCGCGTTCGCTTCCAAAATCCATGCAGTTTTGTCGTCCGAAATGGAAGCGCTCTTGAAATGGAGAGCTAGTCTTCACAACAATAGCCACCATGCCCTTTCTTCATGGAGTAGAAGCAGTCCTTGCAATTGGCTCGGAATAACTTGCAATAGTCAAAATCAAAGTATCACCAAAGTAGACATTTCAGGTCTGCGTTTGCGGGGCACTTTGAAAGAATTCAACTTCTCTTCATTTGACAGCCTCGTAAATCTTGATCTCCATGACAACTTACTTGCAGGAAGCATTCCACCGCGTATTGGTAATCTCTCTGAACTTACCTGTCTTGACTTGAGTTCAAATATGTTCGCTGGATCCATTCCTCCACAAATTGGAAACTTATCAAAACTTAGGGATCTAAAACTCCAATTTAATCTACTATCAGGTGTACTGCCTTCTGAGATCGGAATCTTAAGCAATCTATATAATCTTTTTATTTCTGGGAACAAACTTTCTGGAAAAATCCCTCCACAATTTGGGCATTTGACTAGTATATATCGCATATATCTAGAAGATAACAACCTGAGAGGCTCCATTCCCTTAGAGATTGGACAATTGGGTACACTCGCTGAGCTTGATCTTTCAGGTAATCTTTTGACAGGTCCGATTCCAACCTCACTTGGGAACTTGAGTACGTTATTCTACCTTTTTCTCTCTTCAAACAGTATCATCGGGTTCATTCCAGAGGAAATAGGAAGGATCAAAACCCTCGTACTTTTGCATGTGACTAACTGCAATCTTTTTGGCCCTCTTCCTGCATTTTTGGGAAACTTAACTGGCTTACAAAGTCTACTCCTCACTTCCAACAACTTTGATGGCCCTCTTCCTACATCCTTGGGAAGCTTAACTAGATTACAAAGCCTACTCCTCAATTTCAACAACTTTAATGGCCCTCTTCCCGCATCCTTGGGAAACTTAACCAGCTTACAAAATCTGCTCCTCAATGACAACAACTTTGTTGGCCCTCTTCCTAAATCCTTGGGAAGCTTAATTGGCTTACAAAGTCTACTCCTCAATCACAACAACTTTAATGGTCATCTTCCTGCATCTTTGGGAAACTTAATTCGCTTACAAAATCTACACCTTAGTTTCAACAATTTTAATGGCCCTCTTCCTGCATCCCTAGGAAACTCAACTGGATTACAAAGTCTATTGCTCACTTCCAACAATTTTAATGGTCCTCTTCCCTCTGGATTCAACAATTTTACTGGAATGGTAAACCTACAATTGAGTTTGAATAAATTCGTGGATCAGTTACCACAAGACTTTTGCGGTGGCGGAAATCTTCAAAAATTTGCTGCTGTTGGAAATTACTTCACTGGACCAATTCCTAAGTGTTTGCTGAACTGCTCTAACTTGCATAGAGTAAGACTAGATAAAAATCACCTAACAGGTGATATATCCAAATCTTTTGGCATTCATCCAAAGCTAGATTACATTGATTTGAGCAACAATAATCTTTCCGGTGAAATTTCTCGACAATGGGGGCAAAGCCAAAGCTTGACCGGCCTGAAAATGTCACAAAATATGATCTCAGGTAGGATTCCTCCAGAACTTGGGAATGCTACCCAACTGAAGGAGATTTATTTATCTTCAAATCAATTAGTTGGGGTTATTCCCAAAGAACTAGGAAGACTGACATCACTACTCGAACTTGTGTTAAATGATAATCGTCTTTCAGGAAGTATTCCTTCAGAAATTGGGAAGCTGTCAATGTTGACAAGGCTTAACCTAGCCATTAATTATCTAGATGGTCAAATTCCCAGAGAAATAGGAGGATGCAGGAGTCTGATCCATTTAAATTTAAGTGCAAACAAACTGATAGGTTATATTCCATTTGAGATTGGGAAATTAAGAATGCTTGAAAACCTTGATTTGAGTGTGAATTCACTGTCAGGGAAGCTTCCGGTGTTGATTGGAGAATTGCAAAGTTTGACTGTATTAAACGTTTCCCATAATAAGCTCAATGGTTCAATACCTTCCAGTTGGGGGGACGATCGAAGTTTGATGTCAATCGATATATCTTTCAACGAATTTGAAGGATGTCTGCCAAACACAAGTGCCTTTCGTGAGTCCATAAAGGAGAGCAATGAATTATCTGGGGCTCAATCAAGTTTAAAAATTTGTCCATCAAATATTCAAGACTCCAGGCAAAAATCAAGCATCGAAGTATGGAAATTGGTTCTAGTCCTTACTTTGAGCATGTTTTTCATTCTATTTGTAGCCACTGTGATCCTCTTACCTGTTTATAAAAGAGATGAACAACTGAGCACTAGAGAACATGAAGATGATGGAGAAACAGAGAGGGGAAATATGTTTGAGATATGGAGTTATGATGGGAAAATGGTGTACGAAAACATTATTGAAGCAACAGAAGATTTTGACCAAAAATATTGCATCGGAAGAGGAGGACATGGAGAAGTTTACAAAGCTCAGCTTTCAGTGGGTGAGGTCGTAGCTGTAAAAAAGATTGCTGCTCTACCAGAAGATGGATCCCCTCAAATGGAAGCTTTTGCAAATGAAATCCACACATTGGTGTATACTAGACATCGCAGCATTGTGAAGTTGTTAGGATTTTGCTCACATCCGAGACACTCCTTTTTGGTCTATGAGTTCATGAAAGGGGGGAGTTTGGATAAGAGGCTTGGCGATATGGATGGTGCAATGAGATTAACATGGTACGATAGGATAAGCATAATTAAAACTGTCACGGGCGCGCTGTCATATATGCACCATGAGTGCTCTCCACCCTTGGTTCATCGCGACTTATCCAGCAAGAATGTTTTATTGGATGATAAATGCAACGCACACATATCTGATTTTGGTTCTGCTAAGTTTCTCAATCCCAACTCATCAAATTGGACATCTTTTGAAGGCACTTATGGATATACTGCACCAGGTACATGTCTTTTTCCCCAGGCAGATTACTAATAGCCTGATTTCTACTCAATTCTCCTTATGCCATCACAATTTCTTTATCATGATGACGGAACTAGTGTTTAAACTAAAATATATCTTATTAGCTATTAATGTTATATCACGAGGTCATTTTTGGCTTGTAGAACTAGCATTTACAATGAAAGCAACCACAACCTCCGATGTGTATAGCTTTGGGGTGTTGACACTAGAAGTAATCATCGGAAAGCATCCTGGAGATTTACTATCATCTGCAACATTGCCTTGTTCAAGTTCGGCTCCATTAAATTTGATTAAGGATGTGTTGGACCGACGAATATCACCTCCCACAGAATTCACAAGACAGATCGTCCTCATTCTCAGGGTTGCTTTTCTATGCTTACATTCGACTCCACATCGACGTCCGACTATGCAACAAGTGCAACGAGCACTATCCGTGGAGCCACCAATGATGGAAAAAGCACTTGAGCTAATGACTCTACAAGATGTTTTGAATTATGGTGATTTCACATCCAAATAAATTGTGGTCGTCTCTGTTTTAAGTACTACCTATATCTTCTCTACGTATATTGTACATATATATGTTTTTCTCAAGGACATTTCAGTAGAGTACTTACTCCCCTTTTACAAAACTCTTACAAAATGTCTACCTGTTTCAGCTATGACTATATATACTTGAATTATTGACTTGAGTTTATAAAATCATAAATAATAACGAACACGGAATCAGAATTCTATAAAGAATTATTAAGATGATCACAAGCATGGATGGATGTCTTATCTTTGGTCTTGGCTTCAATTATTATAAATGATGTGGAGTAAGGGAAGAAAATAGATCTTATTTTATTTTATTTTATGTTATCTAAGCTAAATATAATTTTATTATTGTCTTTTATTTTATTTGATTTGGCTTCTTAGTTCTAGGATCTAGTTAGATTAGTACTTTATTTTTAGCATATCTTCTATTTCCTAATTTCTCAAATTTTGGTTTTTAAGAATATTAAGTTTTATTATATTTATAAATAGGCAAAGTCTATAATCAATCAAAGATAGAGTTATTTGATATTTTTTATGAATTAGTGTGATGCTTTTTCTTTTTCTTTAATGTGATGTCAATAATTCTCATGGTGTGATGTGATGTGATACAATCAACAATTAATTTCCATATTTTTCCGTAATCTTGATATCTTTATAATATCCTTTTGTTTCCACTGTCCTACATTAAAAAAGAACTATTGAACCTCATTTGAGGAAAGAATACAAATTTATAAAGCTATCAACAAATGATAAGTAGGAAGATTAGGAAAAAAGTATTTCGAAGATATCCCAATTACACGTTAAAATCAATTAGAATCAATCCATGTAAAATTTCCATTACAAAAAAATTAATTACTTTCTTGATAGAAATGAAGATCCATTTCAGAACATAAATATCCATGTAACTTTAATGGCACGTTTTGGTGGAAGAATGATATTAAAATGAAAATAGATCTGCAATTTCCAAAAACTATTACCTCATTTCATTGGGCTAAAAAACACACAAATAATAAAAAATACACAAATAATAGGCTAGGAATAGATTTAAAAGAAACAAATAACCTTGATACTTTAAACCCCAGATTCTAATCTTTATCAGTACCTAGATCGAACCATCACATTAGCTCCAACACACTTCAACCACCAGCCGAGCCACCACCTCACACGCTCATGGGTTTGAAAAAATAAAAGGAAAAGAGGAAGAAAATTGTAAGGGAAAAAAAAAAAATCTAACCATTTTAATGTTTGAGAGTAACGGACCACCAACCAAGCAAAAAACAAGCATAAACAAATATTAACGTGGGACAATGTTTCTATTTGGTCTATAAGTGCTAACTAAATGCACACTTCCATTTATTAATCTGAAAAAAAAAAAAGGACAAAAAACAACAACAAGAGACAATGTTTCACCACACAAAAAGAAAAAAGAAACAATAGCATAAAATCAAAGAAAGCAAGGATTAATCACACCTAGAAAGAGATCAATGAATAGAAAAAACCCTTTTCTTTCAACCCGAATTTTTGCCTCTTAGTCCAATAGACTACTTATGTGACACACTATGAAAAGTTACCACTTATCCCTTAACCAATGGTTAGGATAAATCTTACTTGAGGAAGTTGGCCAAAGAAATTTCACTAATTATTTAATTCAATTTTGTATTAATGATTTCTTACAATTTCTAAACACTTGAGTAATTTTTCCAAATGAGTTGCCAAACAAAATGTCAATCTACTTAATTTCACATCAATGTACTTAAGCACAACTTGGTTAGTGAAATTAAAATTAAAATAACTAGCTAATTGAGGTAAAACTAGAATCCTTCCATGCAACTTAATTACATTAATAGGGATAATTCTAAATTTTTGATAGTTTATTTTTTTGAGGATACTTGATAAATAATTGGTATGTTGAAAATTGAAATCATATAAATTATACTTTAGCTAATAAATGGCTTGAAGTCATGGCCTATGGTCACCTTAGTAATCACACCACTTATTGATATGGCTTTTTGGGAATGGACCTCTAAGGCCCAATTCAACCTATTCAAGCTAGTGTTCAAGTTTAAAGGCTGAAACTGACCTCCAACAGACCAATATAGCCTAGAAACATCAAATCTTGTCTCCATGCCCAAGCTGAAGGTTAAGTTGGTTGTGCACATCTTAAAACCAAATAAATTTGATTCATTCAACTTGCATGTCATTAGATTATAAGAGCTTGACACTTAAGAGTCAATGTTAAGTAGGTAATTTGTTCATTTACTATGGGAAATAACTATTGTAATTGTTTCAAAGAAAATTACATGTATAATATATTATTTACTATTTTCATAGTACATACTACGGGTGTATATGGTTAGGAATTTAGGTAGGAGGGAACATTGATTTTTAAAATGTCTCAAAATAGGTAATTGGGTTTTTATCAAAAATCTCATTCCTTAATCCAACTAATAACATGAAAAACAAGCATATACACACATTTGTACATATCATGATGTATTAGATTAATATTAATCAATAAGATTTAAAATTACATATGGGTGATTTTTTTTTTTTTTGGTCAACTATATTACATAATGGGGGAGGGGGGATTCAGATCTGTTTTCATCCTATAGGGAGAACAATGTTTATGCCAATTTGATTATAAGTTGGTGGCCATAAGATGAGTGATTTAAAAATTGGGATTTGAATGAGCACCACCTAATCATTGACACCGCTATTATGAGTATCCACCAAGCTTTAGCAACCCTTGAAGTTGAATCATTTACTCAAAACCAAATTGTTCATTGATTTTCAAATTGAACCAAAAACCCGAATTGAACAAAAGATGAGCTTGCATTACCAAAATAAAACCAATTTGAACTAAATTTAATAGATTCAAATGTTTTAGATCAAGATTAGAATTCCAATTTAAGAAATCTATATATTCTTATATACATATGAAATTCTAGAATAGATTAATGTTTTAAAAGCTAATCTACATATGCAAAATGGAGAGTAACAAAACATTCTATAATTTGGTTAGTTACATTTTTGTTTTCTCTTACACATAAAATGGGATGAGTGAATGTAAGCAACTGGATCTTATAAATGGATGGCTCACATCAATGACCTATGGCAAACATATCCTTTTATCATAGGCATCCTTCTTATCTAGTACTTAATCAAATATCTTGATTCCCTACATATAAACTCTTTCACACATGCGAAACCATATAGGTTTTCAATCTTTATCTAGAAATGGTGCTACTTATGGGATTTTGGTTCTTTGTTTGTCTAGTCCAATCTTCTAAATTCATATTCAATCTCTCATTGGTCCCCACTTTCAAAGGTTACCTTAATCTAAAGACAAGTTCTATTTTACAACTATAACTTGATTAAAATTCCACAGCACCTCAATTAAAAATTAATTCTACTTCCAAACTACTAACTGATTTTAAATTTCCCAACTTGGATTTTCTTGCCCATTATTTATTTGAAACTTTGTTACATTCCTCATGCTACTATATATGATCCTCTAAATTCTTGTGGTGGAGGTAGTACCACCACTAGGCATAGATTGTTGAAATACTTTGCCATGTTCTTTAAGGTAAATGACGCTCCAAATAAAATTTTCACAATCTTGTACTTAACGTGAACAATTTTCATGTGATCCCAATCTCTTTGTTTTGATATAACATATTTATCTTGTGCATGATGGGTCATTGTGGGTCCCCTTTAATTGGTTACTAGAATAGTTTAGTCTTAGCCAAAACTTGCCATGGTCATCCTGACACTTCTACAATCAAATTTAGTAAAAGATACTTTTACTATTTTTTTATGGGGCATTTCATTCTTCCCATGAAAAAAAACTTTCATCCTCAAAAGTTGCATGAATTCTAGAGCACCTAACTCAAAGAACTCAAGCTTAATTTAAATCATTTCTCTAATAATATCAAGTCATCACTAATATCTTCCTAAAAAATAAAATTTGTAAAATCTATTTCCATCCAACTCGTGTTCACATATTTTTCTTTCATTCTTCTCATGCACACACAAAACTTCAAATCATGATTACATCTTTGAAATTTTTTTCATCAATCATACTTTAGTTCTCTTAGCTTTCTTGAGGATTGTCTCAAACTTTTCATGATTAAATCATGCTATTATTATTATGTAATATCACCAATTCATCTATTCTTCGTTTTATGGTCAGTCTTTTATTATTTTGTCATTACTTCCCTTTGTTTTAGTAATATTGTGGAACTAATATCCCATACTACTTGACACACATACTCATGTTAGCAAGGCTAGCGAATTTTGACACTTAATTGATTTAGACAAGACAAGGACTCGACTAATGACTCGACTCTGACCAAGCTCACATGAAAGATAAGATACAATTCGACATACACAACGTAACATGAACAAAACAATGAAGGGTTGTAGATTCGTTGTTCCTTCTCATGTATATATGCTAAAGGACGTATGTTATATATAATTGCACTTGTCTTTCTCTTTTGATTAGGTATTGCTCCTTATAATTGAATATGAAACGATAATTATTTAAATTCTTATTTTGTTCCATTACTGCACACTAGGGAAAGTTTATTGAGACAGTTTCGTATCATGGGATTTTCTATTATTATTGTTGCTGCTAGTACTATCGCTACAGTTACTGTTGTTGTAGTGTAGTCATTCTTTTATTGCTGCACTTCATCTCACTATGAGGATATACTGAGATTGTTATTTTATTTTATTTAGATATTCTATAATTATTAGTAATAGCTTTATTGACAATACTGTTATTTATTTATTTATGATAATATACTCTTTTATTACTATAATAGCATTACCAATCCATGGGGTGGTCAAGATGTACTTTTATTCTTTTATGGAAATTTAGAATAAGTTTTGTTATACAATTTAGGTTTCTATTTGGGTGATATGTTGTATTTGCGAGTTCATTTAATGTTTCTATCAACCTAGGGATACCAGTCAACCACTCTTGTTTTCCATCTTTTCTTTGTTAGTTAATACAATATATCTATAAGCATTATTTACTTCTCCTAGTTTTGCCTATTAATTTTATGTTTTATTACTTAAAAGTCAATAATGCTTTTATGAAGGTTTATGAATATATTTAGTATCATTATTAATGAAAATTCTTATTTCTTATTTATTACCTTTTCATTATTAATATTTTTTTTTGTTTTGTTATTTGTTTGTTAAAATTCTTTTTGTTATTTGCCTATCTATAACTACTATTTATAGCTTTATAAGTCATTCAAATTTTTTACATTCCCTTACATATAAATTTTATAAAATCAAAGTAATTAATTCAACCTATTTTGTTATATTCTTAGATATGTATAACTACTTGCTACTTCTAATGTGTTTTAATCTTATTTCCATTCTCTCAAATGGAATAAGGTTCTTGGTAACTCTATTATCTCTAAAGATAAGTAAACTATAAGTCTCTAACATGATTCAAAACTTTGAATTGTTAGAAGGAATACAAATATCGACAATACACAAAATATAATAAAATGAACTTTCAAGGGAAAACACTTAGCTCTAAGGATAGGTAAAGTATAAGTCTCTAAAATGATTCAAAACTTTGAGTTGTTAGAAGGAATAAAAATATCGACAAAACACAAAATATAATAAAGTGAACTTTCAAGGGAAAACGCTTAGCTCATATCTACCCAAACTTACCGTTTCGTTGTCTAACAAATTATTTTTCTAGTTTCCCTATGGATTATAAACCTATATCCCAATATCAATTAGACTATCATAGCCCAAAACCAAGGGATGTAAGTAGTGTGCCACATATTCATTACGTAGTATAAGTATGTTAAAGTACAAAACAATTAAAATCCACAAATTTCTTTTGTCTGCAATAACTCACACTAATAATTCTAATTTTTTTTATACTCCAAATTTTAATACAAAAGGTGAAATAAAGTATATATAACAAAACCATTATAAACTAAGAAAAATCTTCCCTTTCATGCACTAATGACACACCCAATCCTAAACTCAATGGTCATGAACATAGCTTTTAAACTTCTCCTCAATTGAAAAAGCAAACTCCCTATAGGGGTCAACTAAAAGCCTAAAATGTAGTGACACAAATACATGCGCATGAATAATATCACATAGATAAGCTCTAAATTGTAATACCTCAAACCAAAATCATTATTAACCAAGCAAGCAAAAACTGATGTACTTTTTTCAATCACTTGGTCAAAAAGTTTCTAAAGAGTATTGATATGTTATCAATTACTTGGCCTTATAAACCGATACAAATTCTCTTTTCCAATCCGTGTGGGACTACATTTTACATGAGGTGTTGCGAATTCTCTCCTACATTACATATCGGACTATATTATATGGAGTGTTAATTGTGATGTCCAAGTCAATGAAATGTTAGGATTCACCACCTATACTCTTAAAAGTATTTGTGTTAAGTTGTATGAGATATTAATTTTGTAAAAATAAAATAATGATATTATATATAATAAAATAATGCATAAATAAATCAATGGATGAATAATTAGATAATATCAAGAATAACTAAATCAACACCATGACCTTGTAGTCACATTGGAATGACCACTATCCTTTTATAAGCATATTATAGGTATGGATCCCCCCTCCCTCATTGTAACTTTTGAAATGAAAAAATAAATAAATAATTGGTTACATAAAATAAGTTGTTGAGATGAGCAAATAAATGTTCTATCTATTTGATAGCAATAACAATAAGCAATAGTAATCATAATAATAAGAGAGGATAAAATAAAGAAAAGGGAAATAAGTGTGCATCAAAGACCTTAAAAGAAATAAAGGGCTATGATAATGAGCAATAACAAACTTAACCTTTGAGTGTAATAACTAAATAGCATAAAAAAATAAAAATGTAATGTAACCTTCATTCTTGATGGTAATAGTTGAAGTGCAATGATTAGAGTAAAAAAAAGTAGTTTTTAAGTGAAGCGATGTGAGGTGAGTTTTGAAGGCAATATTAAAAGTAAAGAATTGTGAGGTTATGTAATAAATTGGAGATTGTTATTGAATAAGTAGAATGAGTTTAGCGTTAGGCATGTTAATTTGAGAAGTTAAGAATAAACTTTAGGAGGATTAAAGGTTATAAATGAAAAATAAAAATTCGAGTAGTAAGAGAATTTTTGGAGAATTTATTTGTAGTGTGAAAGTTTGCTTATGGAATTAAACAAGAAGAATGGAAGAAATTTTATGGATCAAAATCATTGTAGATGTAAGATAGATGAAATTTGAAGAATAAATTGCATAATTGGGAGATGCTAGCTATAACTTAGTCCCATTAGGCAAATGATCCAAATAGATTTCAAATATTGTAAATTAATTCAACCAAGGACAGAAGAAGTGCAATATGAGTTAGCTAAAGGTGAGGTGTAGAAATTGAATAAGTTTAGTAGAAGAAATTAAAGTGTATGAAATTAGTGATGAAGAATTAAAAGAAGAATAGTCTTGTGATTATTGATTGAGAACATGGAGACTTGAATTAATTAAGAGAATATATTGATCTTGAAAAAATTAAGCAAAAATATTTGAAGGAGTTGGAGTTGCACAAAGACAAGTATGAGTATGGATTAGATATCAGTAGATTAATTTGGACTCTAGGGTTAAATTATGAAAATTTGGTTAAAGTACCATTATAGAAGAAGGGGCTAAAGAAAATTTGAGGATGTGGATAATTAAATGGAAATGCAATTATGATTTGTAGATATATGTATTATACTGGATGATAGGTGAATACATAGAGGACAAGCTTGTAGGGATTTAGAGTAATTGCAATTTCTTTTTTAGGAGGATGAAAGCCCTTAAAAATATTACAAAGTCTGGCTCTCTTCTAAAAGGGGAATTCTACAATGCAATTACTCAAAAGTGACTACACCATATAGTCATTTTCTACTATTAGCGGCCCTTATTTTACTATGATCGGAGCTATTTTACTATACAAAAGAACTTGTTGTTAGGTTCATGAAGGTTGTCTCACATGCAATTTCTTTCACATGTGTTGAAAGAAAAGGGAAGTAATAGACTCTTTCACTCTCTTTCTCTCCAAAGTCATGCCTCCCTCTCTCACTCTAGAATTTGCGTATGTTTCTCTCATTATAAGGTAAGTAATAGCTCCCTTTTCCTTCTCTCATTCATAGTTAGTGGAAGGAAACCCTAACCGGGATTTCTAATTATTGGGAGGTAAAGAAATACATGCATAAAAAGGAAAACCTCACAAAAGTCAAATAAAGTTATAGTTAATTGGGCAATATGTGTTTATACAATAGGTTTGATTTAAGTTTAGTTGGTTCATGAAGGAGACCTATTGATTAAAGTGAGACTACAAAGAATTAATGCTTTTTGGTATTGGTTGTTAGACATATACATAAAAGGTTAGTTGCGTCTTCTCTTTTCTTTTTTGTTGTTTTTTCTTAATCCTAAACACATAAGATTTAATTAATTGAAGGTTAGGCTAGAACACATTTAAATCATCGTTAATTATTTAGGGTTAAGTTCATGGTAGAATAGGTTTTAATTAATCCAAGCGGATTAATTTCAATTCCATTACAATTTTAAATAGATAAGAGATATCTCAAAGTTTTAGTGCAGAAGGATTTATACAAGAAAATAAAAGATAATAAAGGAAAATCTGAATTTGACATAATTAAGCCCTTTGACCCTAAACTTGATATCAATTGCCTCACTTTCAATTTATGTGAATTTCTAAAAGTGAACATAAAATATGAACTAATTAATTAATAATTTAGGCAAAAACCAAAAATAAAAAAAGAATAAACGAAAACTAATATAGGATTTAATTATTTGATTTATTAATTGGTTATAGGATAAATTGGTAGTAAAGACCAAGGGACAACTTTTATAAAAACAAGGAGAATGACTTTTATATATTTATTAATTGTGTGTGTTAGGATAATTGCTTGCATTTATATGTATATGCTCAATTGTTGTGAGCATATGGCTTTATAATATAAGCTAAGGGACTTAGAGTGTGTAAAGGATTAAATTCATTATATTAAGATATTGGGATAAGCCCACCATAGACGTAGGCTTAACTTTTTAGGCTAAGTGATAGGGCTTAGAGAGTTTGATCCATAATTAGGATGACTTATGGAGATTGGCTTGGTGGGCTTAGAATAGGAATTGTTAGATCGGTCCATCAGCTCTCAACCTTCTTCAGGTAAGCTTACACATAATAAGGTAAAGTACTAACTTTGGGCCCATTGCAAGCTCATTAAGATAACCCTGAATGAGTAAATTTAACATTGTTCGTTGATCTTCAGTGTGACCTAACAAATGCTATTTGGCTCAAGAGTCTATAAATACCTAGGTGTGTCTCATCATTTGTCACTTTTCAAAGGCTTTAGAGATTAGAGAAGTAGTGCAATCTTGTGAACCTCTACTTTTAAAGATCAAAGCAAAACCCAAATGAAGAATAAGTCAATACTCAGTTAAGAATAGTGAGGTTGATGCTCAATAGCTCTCTTACTTGTTATAAGTGTGTTTGAGATAGTTTGAGATTACTTGTTCCTTTTTCCAACCTTTCCCCCTTAAGTCCTCTCTTCAAGTTCCATTCACTTTTCACTCTTTTGATGTCATAAACAACACAATACTCATATAGTAATCCACCTGTCAATGTTAGAGAGAACCCTAGATCTACATTTTGGTGACTTTACTAGGGACTTAGAGAGAGTTAATAGCATAATAATGGTATCACCAAAGAAGAGAAATATTTCTAGCACTATCTCCTAAGAGTAGGAGATCAATACTGAGCCTATTGAGCAAGATTTACGTCCATCTCTTGAGGATGCTAATTAGATTGAGCTAGTGCATGAAAACCCCCTCAACCTCACACGGGTGATGCATGCTATATAGAAGGCTATAAAGACTCTAAACCAATTTATAACTATGTTTGCTTAGTTAGCACCAAGGATTGTTAATATTGTTGTTGCCGCTATTACACAACCGAGTGCGACTTTGCCTAGCCTTATCATTGTGTTAATAGGTACAGTCTTGCCTAACCCTCTCATTGCTACACATCAAGGTGTGATTTTGCTCAACACTGCTGTTGTTACACAACAGGGCACGACCCCCTTAGTCCAACCTATCAATTCTCAAATCACTATTGAGGACACCCCTTAAGGAGGAGGTAATCAAACCTCACCAACAATTGCTACTAAGCAACATCCGCCAACCAAAGTAAACCATGGAGGAGTCAAACTTAGTGGTTCTTCATCCTCTCGCCCTGCCATTTAAACTACGCTTAATGGATCAAATAACCACCTAAACCCTACTCTTGTTGTGACAACTAAAACCATAGCACTTGCCTCAAGGTCAACAACTGCTTCAGGATCTTCTTTATTATAAAGGAAGACTTAGAAAAGCATATGAAGGAAATGTAAGCCAAGCCACTTGTTGTAGCATTAGTTTTCAAGCTTCCATACAATTAGTACATCATTGAAAAGTTGTATCCTAAGGACTATGTGAGTCTAAAATTTATTAAGCTCAATGGCAAGCAAGAAAGCACTAAGGAGCATTTGTTGAAGTTTATTGAAACCGATGTGCTTAAAACCAAGGTCTAAGCATATGCAAATGAACCAAAGGAATAACTTCAATTCACAAGATCAAACCAGTTCAAAGGGGTCAAAATTGGCTTAAACCCTAATTGAGGAATGATGAATCAAATGATAAAATCAAGGAAATGAAATCCACAAAGATGTTAATCCTCAATTTGAATCAAATAGCCAACTTAATTCCAAGAGAAATCCAATTAACAATACATAAATCTAACCGTAATCCTCCTTACAACAAAGAAGCTACACGCCACAAGAATAATTACAAATTGATGGAATTAACCAGTGCTAAAAGCCATTCAATTATGCAATTATGGTTTGATTACAAATGCAATAAAAAATCTGACCAAGAAGACTTCAATCCAACCCTAGATATGACTTACTAGAGATGAAAAGAAAACTCAACAATAAGAAATTGATATGACTCACAATTTCCCTTTGTTGCACTCGCCACAATTCTAATTCTTGGGATTGAAATTGATAAGAGTCTATTGACAATTAGGAGAACCTTAATCCTCACGCAAAGTGTTTCTCAAATCTGAAAAATATGGCCTCCTCAAACCCTACTTTAAGCAAGTATTTATACTTACTCCCTTTAGGGTTAGAAAATGCACAAAATTACAACTATGCCACTTTTAAGGTGGCCGGTCCTAAATGGAAATTACAATCAAAATGAAAGTGTCCCAAAAGAAAATACAACATAAAATAGTCCATAGAACAATTACAAAGTACAAAATATCATAAATCTTCATGAGCCAATGCTTTGAAATAGAAACAATTGCAGCGGGTCTTTGATTGCAAATATGATGATATCCTGTGACCATCAACTAGTGTAGGATATGTTGGCATCCCATGGGGAATTATTATTGCACCTGTAAGATTATTTCTCAAATACTTATTAGATAAAAGAAATAAAGTAAAATATGAGCGATTTGGATCATCATCCAAATCTGGTTCTAAAAGCATAGATGGTGCCGAAAAACTTCCCATCATCTCCTCGGGCTTCTGAAAAAGTTACCCTCAAATCTAGAGGATCATTTTTTGGAATTGAACCCTGATATCTCTGTTGGCTTGCTCTCCCGGCTATCAAATGTAGTGGAAGTAGTTATGTTATGTTCCTAAAACTGATATACCTTAGATGGAGTCACAGGTGAGAGTACTATGCGAGACTCGCCCATACCGAACATGTAGGTGTTTCTAAACCCACCATGTAACACCTACCGATCAAACAACCAAGGTCTACCCAATAGCAAATGGAATGCATGCATAGGAATTACATCACATAAGATCTCATCGTGATATTTCTGCCTAACACTCACAGGTACCTTCGCCCTTAGTGTAACATACATACTGCCTCGATTATCTAACCAATGCAAGTTATAAGGGCTAAGATGTGGACTAGTAGACAAATGTAATTTATCTACTAGTGCAGCAGATATAACATTCATGCAACTACCACTATTAATGATGAGCACACAAAGATTACCTCTGATCCTGCAAGAGGTGTGAAAGATGTTCTCCCTTTGAATGTCTCTAGCATTAGGAGATATGGTTAAAGCCCTACGTAACACATTAATAGGTAGATATTGTTCACCTGTACGCTCCTCATTTGTTTCTGTAGTCTGGTCATCATAATACTCCTATAATGTTATTGGTAAATCTGTAGGCTCAATCTGTTCCTCGTCAACCTCAACATCTTCCCCAACGCCCTCCATAACAGTCATCACCCTCTTATTTAGACACTGTGCTACCATATGCCCAAATCCCATGTATTTAAAGCATTTAATCTGGCGTACCTTTCCACTAGTAAATCTGGGAACAATTTACCTCACATCTATTACTATTACCTATTTGCCCTTCCCAGTGGGTATATTTTCTCTAGTAGTGTTTGGGGTAGTTTTGTCCACTGCTCTCATTGTCTCACCTACCGCCTTTGTTCCCCTTAATCGATTGTCAGCTGCTATGGGTCCGGTAATAGTATTGAGCCTACTGCTCAAGGCCCTAAACAAGTTGGACCTCCTTTGCCTCTCCACTTTCAAGGTTAACTAAATAGCCTCATCAAGTGTACTAGTGTTGCAACTTAATAACACATGCTATTTCATATTTTAGACCTGAGATGAAGCGTGCTACGGTTTGTTTTGGAGGTTCGATGGACCCATATCTAACCATGAGGGTTTTAAATTCCTGCACATAATTATCCACTGTCTTGCCTCCCTGCCTCAAAGTCTGCAGTCGCATAAACAGTTCCTGCTTGTAGTGTTCAAGAATAAATCTTTTTCTCAACACCCTTTTCATATCCCTCAATGCTTGGATCTCAACCTCTCCATCCCTACACCTGCTGATAATCAAATTCTTCCACCATAGTGCAGCGTATCCTGTAAACTCAACAGCAGCCAATCGAACTTTGGTATTATCATCGATCTCATAACATTTAAAGAGACCCTCAACCTTATCCTCCCAATCCAAATAATCATCAACTGATCCCTTACCATCATAAGAAGGCATCTGCAACTTCACTTACTCCAATCCTCGAGGTGGCCTGAAATCCCTATTCTGATATGGATTAGCCCCAAAGTTGTCATCCCTTTCTTCCCTGTATAGATGATGATCCTCATCCATCCTTTTATTCAGATTTCCATCTCCCACTAATATGTCTCTTTGAGGATTCTGTGGAGCTACCCGTGGTAGTGCCTGAAGGTTCACCACTGGTGGTCGTAGTAATGTGATCCTATCAATCCTAGTTGCCAAAGTAGCAACTATGGTAGTAAGATCCTGGAGCTGTTCTTCTAAAGTTCTCCTAACTGCAATATTTTGACCCTGACCTCCACCAACCAGGCTATTGGCTTCATTGCCAATTCCCCCATTCACACTTTCATTGGACATGTTGTGATTTAAGAAGTAATCCCACAAATTTTAGCACATTCCTTCAACAACACCAACCCACACATTTAATAACCACAATAATGCAATAGCTCACGTTCCAAGAAGAATTATAGGCACAAGGAAATAATTTAGTACTCCAAGTAAAATTCAATAAATGAAGTACACACAAAACTACTTTTAAGTAGTTAGAATTAAATTCAACTACAAGTGCTTAAGTAACTAGTCAATTACTTTCACACTTTAATTATTGGTTTGAATTTAAATTCCACTACTCAACCTTCCTTTTCTTGCTTTGATTTCACACTACAAATAACCACAATGTGCAACTCCTCAACAAATACAAAAATACACAAACCCACCGCCACACTACTCCTCTTCGCTTACAGTGCTAAGATGCATCACGCCACAATTAGCAATATCCTTGACAACACATATAATAACCAATCAAATGTACACACCTTTCACTAAGTTTATGAAAATACAACACTACATACACACCTCTTAAGTTAAGGTGCAACAACCTCCCCAAATACAACACAATTTCACACCACTTTACAACACCTCAAGTGCAACACATTCATACTGCCACTTACAACAATATACATGTCACATGCAACACAAAACTTCTTCAATTCACTACTCCTTCTCAAAGCAATTTCAAGGATAATCACCTTGCAAATTATTCACTTCAAATACAAATCCAATCCACAACTTACATAAAAGGCAGCAAATTAAATTTGAAAATCAAACCACTTCACTAATTGCAACCCTTCCACATTTGGTAAGAGGTAATTTTCAAATTCAAAAAAACAAACATTAACTCCTTCACTCTTAATGCTTGTTTTGAAAATCAAATAACTTTCTTTCTTACACACTACTCAAATATGGAAATTGCAAATGCTCTCCCCAATTCTGAATTCAAATAATGTAAGAATCACAATTCTCTTCCTACACAATTGTACTTCCGAAATTATATTCACAAGTGCACTATCTTTCCCCTTTCCTTCACAATGAATTCCACAACAAAGAGGCTTCAACAAATATTCAAAAATCACTCAACAAGTAGCAACTTCAACTTCCCAAACAAGACAATCACGCCACTTCAAGCAATTACATAAACAATTCAATTTTCCACTTTCAATTTCGAAATCAAAATGTAAACTCAAGAACCCTAAATTTCCGAAATTCAATTTGCAAATCCTTCCTCTTAAACCTCAAGCTCTGATACCAAATTATGATGTGCCTAAAACCAAGGTCTAAGCATATGCAAATGAACCAAAGGAACAACTTCAATTCACAAGATCAAACTGGTTCAAAGGGGTCAAAATTGGCGTGAACCCTAATTGAGGAATGATGAATCAAATGATAAAATCATGGAAATGAAATCTACAAAGATGTTAATCCTCAATTTGAATCAAATAACCAACTTAATTCCAAGAGAAATCCAATCAACAATACATAAATCTAACCGTAATTCTCCTTACAACAAAGAAGGTCCATGCTACAAGAATAATTACAAATTGATGGAATTAACAAGTGCTAAAAGCCATTCAATTATGCAATGATGGTTTGATTACAAATGCAATAAAAAATATGACCAAGAAGACTTCAATCCAACCCTAGATATGACTCACTAGAGATGAAAAGAAAACACAACAATAAGAAATTGATATGATTCACAATTTTCCCTTGTTGCACTCGCCACAATTCCAATTCTTGGGATTGAAATTGATAAGAGTCTAATGAAAATTGGGAGAACCCTAATCCTCACGCAAAGTGTTTCTCAAATCTAAAAAATATGGCCTCCTCAAACCCTACTTTAAGCAAGTATTTACACTTGCTCCCTTTAGGGTTAGAAAATGCACAAAATTACAACTATCCCACTTTTAAGGTGGCCAGTCCTAAATGGAAATTACAATCAAAATGAAAGTGTCCCAAAATAAAATACAGCATAAAATAGTCCATAGAACAATTACAAAGTACAAAATATCATAAATCTTCATGGGCCAATGCTTTGAAATGGAAACAATCGCAGCAGGCCTTTGATTGCAAATATGATGATGTCCTGTGACCATCAACTAGTGTAGGACATGTTGGCATCCCATGGAGAATTATTATTGTACCTGTAAGATTATTTCTCAAATACTTATTAGATAAAAGAAATGAAGTAAAATATGAGCGATTTGGATCATCATCCAAATCCAGTTCTAAAAGCATAAATGGTGCCGGAAAATTTCCCATCAGAAACTCTAAGCATTTATGACTTAGATGATGCTTTAAAGTTGAAAGAATACACTTGGTATGCCAACCTCTATGCTGGATTAGTAAACTCATGAGGAAGTATGTGTAAGATGTTCACGAAGAAGTTTTTCTCCATACAAGAACATGTCACCTTAACTGATATGGGACAAATTAGACAAAAGCCTAAAGAAGATATGATGGAATATGTCAAGCGCTTTAGAGAACACTCATTAGATATCCTAGACATTTGCGATGAAAAGGAATAGATAAAGATATGCATCCAAGGTATCTTTATTAAATATGCTATTCACTTCGAAAACCTCAGTTTGTGCACCTTCGCTACACTCAAAGAGAAAGCATGAAGAACCAATAACTTTATTGTGGAATAACAAAGAGAAAGTGGAAGATATAGTAAGTGACTTGCATCTGTGAGCATAGCACAGGATGAGACCTCCAAAAACAACAAGAAGCCTAGAAACGAGTGCGAGAAGAACTCCATAGAGTTGCCTTTGTTCCCATTGTCCAATGGGTAAAGTCTATGCTTTGTTAGATGAATGACCGCGTGATGGAAATATTAAGCTCTTAAGAGTTGAGCATTTACCTACAAATGAATAAAAAAGGGACCCTAAGTTCTATCAATTTCATAAAAGTGTGGTACAACCCATAAAAGATTGCTGGACATTGAAGAGGACATTCAATGAAAGGGTTTAAAAGGGGGAACTCATTATTGAAAATAATGATGTTTGGTGAAATCCCCTACAGGTGCACAATGACTAAGGAGGCATTGTACACGCTACTATTCATGAACTAACAACGTCAGAAGAAGAAAACATGCAACCTGTTAAGGTACATGAAGAAATGGAAAAGCTTTTGATGTTGTGCTAAATGGAAGCATTAATGTTGCCTCTACATTGTTAAAGATTGCTAATTTTAGAAAGTTCTTCAATCACTTAGCTTTGATGAGAAGGCACAATTTGCAGCAAAAACTACACTTACAAAGATCTTTCAAGGACAATATAAAGAGTGCAATATAGTGCAACCTATAAAGAGAATGGCTCTCATCCATGAGAATGCAATTCTTTTTATTAATGTCGGTATCTGCATAAAGAACTTAAATCATAACCGTTCTTAATATGTAGAGAGTGTGCTCAATGGCCACCCCATCAAGAGGACATTTTGATAATGGGTCCTCATTAAACATTATGCCAATGACAACATTTAAAGCAGCCAAAATAGACGACAGAAGTCTGGTGAAACAACCTATTGTGGTATATGGTTTCGATGACTCATCCATAGATACAGTGGGCTTTGTTAACGTAGTTCTCAAGATCAGATCTATCCATAGCACTATTCAATTCCATGTAATCGATGTACCGGTATCTTACCACTTACTCATTAGTAGGAAGTGGCTGCATGATCACAATTTCATCCCCTCGACCTAGCACCAATGCATTAAGGGTTAATAGAAGGGAAGAGATGTCTTCATCCTTACCTCTAAAAATCCCTTTAAGCATAGTAAATCATACTTTGTTGATGCTGAGTTCTTTGATGAATTTGCTAATGATGGGAGATGACCATTGTGAAACCTTTTAGTACGTTGTTACCTACATAGGAAGAAGTTCAACAAAAAGAGACTAAAAAGAGAAAGATGCACAATTCCCATGGGGGCAAAATGAAGAATAAAAATGTCAATAAGGATGTAAAGATAGAAAGCTTGGTTAGAGAAGATGGTCGGAAAGCATACTACTTATGACAATTTATAAGACTTGAAGAAGTCCTCTCTTCTTTAAATCTCGACAAGTTACAAAAAGTGTCCTCTCACTCTCCCTCCCCCCCCCCCCCCCCCCCCCCCCCCTACAGGTCCGTTCAGCGCTAGAGAAACAAGATCAAGTGAAGCCTCAAGTAGAGGAGATTAGGGAAATGGACTTAGCCAAGCAAAGGGAGTCACCACTGCTTGTCTTTGTCAACAAAAACTTGCTGCAAGAGTTGAAGGTCCAACTTTTGTATTTAATAAAGGAGCATAGAGATGTGTTTGCTTAGACATATGAGGAGATGCCAGGATTAGACCCAAGCCTCATGGTGCATAGGTTGAATATTGCACTAGAGGTTAAGCTAGTAAAGCAATAACAATATGTCTTTCGACTTGAGATAGAAGTGCAAATTAAGGAAGAGATAGAGAATTTATTCAAGTTGGTTTCATATAACTAAATGAGCATCCCACTTGGCTAGCTAACATAGTGCTAATAAGGAAAAGGAATGGCTAGATACGTATGTGCATAGACTTTAGAAACTTAAACAAGGCTTGCCTAAAGGATGATTTCCCTTTACCTAATATTGATACTTTAGTGGATGTGATAGTAGAACATGAGATGTTCTCATTCATGGATGGATTCAGTCAACCAAATCAAGATGGCAAATGGAAATGTTAACTACATAGCCTTTCAAACACCAGTGGGAAACTTCCATTACATTGCCATGCCCTTTAGGTTAAAAAATGCTAGTTTCACTTACCAAAGAGCAATGGTAGCCATATTCCATGCTATGATGCACGATTTCATGGAAGATTATGTAGATGACACAGTCATCAAATTGAAATGTGCATGCAAACAATTAGACCACTTGAAAAGATTCTTTAAATGATGTCGAGTTTATAAACTTTGAATGAATCCATTGAAGTGTGTATTTGAAGTGGAATCAAGGAAGTTCCTTGGATTTGTAGTCCACAGAAATTAGATCAAAGTTGATCGAGTGAAAGTACAAGCAATTCAATCCATGCCTTTTCTAAAGAATCAAAAGGAGCTGACGAGCTTCATGGGGAAGGTCTCCTACATTAGGAGATTCATTTTGGCCTTGGCAGAAATCTCCCTTCCCTTGTAGCAACTCACAAGAAAGGGAGTTTCATTCGAATGGCGACAATTGCAAGAAGAGGCAACCTAATGACAATGCTAATGAAAGGATCACCAATTATTTTATACCTAACATCCATTGATAAGTCCATTGGGGCTTTACTTGCACAAGTAGTAGATGGTTGCGAATGACCTATGTATTACCTAAGTAGATCTTTATAACAAAGCGAGGTTAATTACCAAGTCTGCGAGAAGCATTATCTCACTTTAGTATTTGCCATGCAAAAGCTATGCCACTACTTCTTGGTATATAAAATCAATATTGTTAACCACTTGGATTCGGTTAAGTACTTGTTATCACATCCAGCTTTATCTTGACGAATCACCAAGTGGTTGCTTCTACTCAGCGAATTTGATATAACAGTCACATTCATAAAAACCATCAAGTTATAGGCCTTGGCTGACCTTTTGGCACATTTCCCACCACTCAAGAGAACTTAGTAATAGACGCTATCTTAATAGAGTTTCATGAGGACTCTCTGATGATTAATGTAGAAAGAAAGTGGTCAATTTAGTTCAATGGTTCCATAAGAATTAATGGATAGGGACTAGCAGTTATCTTAACTTCACTTAAAGGTCGAGCACTACCCTTAGCATTCAAATTAAATTTCCACTATACTAATAATGAGGTTGAGTACAAAGCCCTATTACTTGGTCTAATATTAGCCAAGAAAGTCAAGTACACCAATTATGCATTTTAGGTGATTCAAACCTGATAGTCAAGCAGGCCAATGGAGACTTTGCTTTTAAAGAGTTTGTGTCAGTGCCTTATAGGGTTATGGTCTAAGCCTTAGTCAACAAGTTCCATTCAGTGCGACATGAGCACATGGCGAGGTCTCTTGATCACTATGCTAATGCATTAGCAACACTAACATCAAAAGTCCTTATCCAAGATGTAGATAGTAGCCTAAATGTACAAGTGATCAGGAAGGCAATCCTATGCACAACAATAAAACTTCTTGATAACAAAGAAGAAGTGCATGACGATCGGCATACCCTCATCAAGCAACAGTTAATGCACTCAAGTACAGCTTACGTTGTAACCTTAAAAACTTTTGTTTGCATCAATGGTACATTGCACTTCAAGGGTCTAGAGGGTATCCTATCATGCTATATCTCCACGAATAAAGCTTGTGTAAAATTATAAGAATTTGACAAAGTTTGATATGGTGAAGATAGGCCATCCCTATATCATCCCATTCAATGTGCATGGTATTACTGGTCAACCATGTCTAAAGATGCATCACGGCTATAAATGAGCTGTCTGAAGTGTTTTGAATTACCTGATGAGAGCAAATGTAACTTTGTGATAAGTGTTGGGGACTAGAGATGCCCATACATTAATTACTTAAAAACAATATCTTACCGGTGAATAACAAGGATGCCAAGTTAGTAAAGCAAAAAGTAAAAAATTATATCATACATGACAGTGAGTTATACAAAGTTTAATTCATAGGAAAGCCCCTCAGGTGTGCCGCTCCTGAAACGGAGACCATTCATTATTAAAGAAGTTCATGATAGCGGCTACTGCAAGCTTCTTAATCTAAGTACTAATGTTGTCACTACTCTCATAAATTTTCAATACATCAAGATATTTCATTTGTGATCGTGCTTGTAACAAAAAAAAAATTATAAATAAAAGTATCCGGTTCACATTAGATGAATTTCATGTTATTAGTAGTCTCCTTTTTTTTCTTTCTTTTTTCTTTTTTTACTTATGTTGCTGCAAAGTATAAGGTTATTCTCCTTAGCTTACTAAGCTTAATCGATATGTTAAGAAATAAGTTTATAAGGGGTAGTCCGCGTGTCATTGCGTACTGGTAGAAGCACTAGCTCCTAGGAGCATGATGATGAGATAGGTTTGTACATTGTAGACTAGTTCGAGCATGACTCCCAAGTGCAGCAAACCAACTATAATTAAGTGGACAATCCTTCTTAAATAAAGTGTCAAATTGACTCATCTTTATTGACTCTCATGATAGAGTAGTTTTAATACGAGACCCCTTCAATAAGTTTGTGTGAGATAGCCAAGTAGTGGGAAGCAACCCATTGGCTAACAAGAAATGTAATCCTCGACCCTAGGCAAACATTGCTATTATTGTTGCTAAGTGATAGCACTGCTAAGCACAATTAGAAAGAATATCTAAAGGATTCTCCAGCATTATCGCTGCTAAGTGATAGCACTACCTCCTAAGCGCATAATGACTAAAATGATGCCCCCCTTAAATCATAAAAAGTCTAAGCTGCCTATATTATAATTAATATAAAGCAAATGCATTGAATTAAAATATTATTCATTTCAACTTCCCTTGTTTGAATGCAATGAAATAAAAAAGAAAAAGGGGCCAATGAAAAAAAAAATCTATAGAAAATAACATCAAACTATAGATTAAGGTCTGACTGCACAGAGGACCTAAGATCCTTATCACCAATATTTCTCCCTATCTCAAGTTCTAAGGCCTCAAGCTCTGCTTTGAGCGCATTGCGACGCTTCACGGCTTCATAGCAGGCTAGCAGCTTCTGGGCCGCCTCCGCTATAGGCTCCATGCTACCAATTTTAAATTGGAGAAGTTGTGCCCCAGTAATACTCTGAATCAAAAGCTTCAATTCTTCTATTGATAATGAATCCCACAATCTACCAAATAGTTTGCCAACTTCCCCTAACAATGTCACCATCAAAATGACTATACGAGTCCCTAAAAGAGGTGATGTAAACCAAAACTCCCCCTTCATGGAACATAAGCACTCCAGTGAGTCGACAAGATGGGAAGGCACCATTAGCCCATGAAAGGATGTAGTCTCCATTGATGCCTCTAAGGTAGTACTGATAGTTGCTTCCCTGTCTTGCCATGACATGTTAGCAACTGGGGGAGGAGGAATAGCTGGTGGAAGAAGGTGGACAACAGACTGACAAGCCTCAATGTTAGAAGAAACATGTAGAGAAGCCTGAACCCCAATAAGTGCTGTAGGTGCATTGCTAAGTAAAGGAGCTTTGTTGGATGCACCAACGATCCTGTCACCAAGAACACTTGTACGAAGTAAGGCAATATCTTGTGAAGCCAGCTTACCATCCTCAAGGAGAGTAGCATCAGGAAGACCTTCAAGAATGGACAAATTGCAAGGCACCTCGATCTCTGTCTCCGACATGCTTGGATTTAATGTCACCTTCTTCCATTCTAGATTTCTCATTTAATATATCGATGCTATTACCACAACCCTGCTCAGAATGTGAGGGAGAATTCTAACAGATGAAAAAGTCCTCATAGTCGACCAAGTCCAAATATGCATCATCATCCTTCTTGTCCGAAAGCACCTATGTTGTAGGAGATCTTCAATGCGAAGCTACTTACCAACCCCGTGCTGTTGAGAGGATAAGCGGTTGATGATAGTAGCAGGATTGCAAGTAGCTATTCCCCCAGGGTTACAATTAGTTGAGGTTTGATCTTCATCTACTCTCTCTTCACCCTATAAGAAAAGAAGGGAAGCATGTAAAAGTTAAGTAATAATGTAAAGAAAAAAGAAAAAGTGTTAATGATTTTACCTCACGAGTACGAGTATGTTTGTTTTTCGTGGTTTCTGGCAGGAGAGGTGGTGAATGGTGAGTCTCTGCCTTGGTGTTGGGATCGTGAGTTTGCTTTAACTCGGGCCTTGGAAGGCAAAGGGAAAAATCTTATCTGTGAATGTCATCTTCTCGCAGAGTATCTTCCACAATTGCGAGTGCATAACTACGAAATTTCTCTAGACAACTCTCCCAATAAGTCAACTAGCCAGGGGAGGGTACTCTAATGCGATTAATGGAAGGAAAGAATAGCTGTCATACATGTGGGTGGATCTCCCTAAAGTTTTCTAACGCAATTAATTAGCAGTAGGAAATGAAATCTTCGGAAGGAGGGAGGAACCGAGGAACTCCTTAACCAAAACCAAGCTGGTAGTAGGCAACTCTATGAGGAGAATGCACCATAACTAGTTGCTCTAAGAAGCAGCAACCAGATACTCAGCTATCCTACAAAGAGGGTAGATAACCTGGAGTACACCATAACAGGAACCCTGCATCGGTGCCACGCATATCCTTGTGATTGTCCACAAAGGTCACAAAGACATTTGAGTAGAGTAGAACTTAGTTCAATCTTCGTAGCCGATAATTCTCCTCACATAAGGTCGGAAGGTGAACTCGTCTGTAATGTGAATCACGTCAAACAAGGGACGCGACTACTGCTTCTCGATCCAGGCCCAAGCCCTGTAATGAACGAACCCTAACTTATTCTAAACATTAGGGGGCAGAATATATGCGAAATCGCTGAAAGAGGAAAAGCTATAGGAAGACCAAGTCCGCGTATGAGTACACCACCTAACGACACTTTGATCGCATTGAGGCCTGATGATATAAGTTTAGTCGTCGGTGAAAGGAGACCAAGTAAAAGGGCGCTAAAGCAAAGCGCTTGCCTTTAGCTATGCGGATGGCTAGTAGGAATAGTCGAGGACTCACGCCTGACCCACCACGAAACATGTAAACAGACAACCATAATGCTATGAATGCTGCAAGCTCGTACCTGCAACATGAAAATGCATATGTAGAGAGCTAAATGTAATATAAGCCCATGATTTCATTAATTAATTGAATTTGACTCTTTAAGCTAAAATAATGGGATTCAAAGAGCTTTGGATGATCATGAAAATTTTGATATAGCAAGCTTGAAATAGTAAATTATTTATTATTAATCTTTCCCATAAAGCTCATACACTTGAAGAAAGCCTTGAGCTTGGTTACATGCATTACCCATATCTGCTTCTTCTCATTAAAAGGGGTTCATTTGAACAGTTGACAACCAACATAATTTGACAAATGATATGAGCGGCCAAATTCTTATAAATATGCATGCCCTTTCCTTATTTGGACATGAAAGATAATTCAAGAAAATGCCGTTACTCTATCAGATTATCCTTTCTAAAGACCAAACCATTGATTATTAGAAAAACTAATTGCTTTTCACTATCATTAGTAAAGTTTGATGCTGCAAAGGCTCTTGTACTTGTCACTAATGTATTTGAACCTACTAGAACTACCTAATCCTCCTTTCCATCTTACTCATCCTTAATCACCCTCCTATATGCCATCATATGTCACTCTTCTAGGTTTACATATAGCATGAAGATCATGGAGTATACACATGACCACATTACGATTGAACTTACCCACCTATAGTATATAATAAATATACATGTGGATACTCACTCACACTTGCAGCACAGCCTTGGAACTCTTAAAATATTTTCTCCATGGCTCTCAAAGAAGTGTTCAATCCAAGAGGAGAATATAAATCTCTTCCTCTTATCTTTGCTCTCCTATAGCCAATAGGTTAGCTTTAGTGCTTCGCTCCTCTCATGAGGCAAGAACACTTGTAATGTTGACTTTGCCAAAGCCATGTAGCCCTAGTAGCATGTAAACATCCTCTAGCGTTTGGGTGAATTTCTCCCATGAAGCGATGAAACTGTTAATCTAGGTGCTCTAATTGCTTGATACACTCTAGCCGTCCTCAGAATCTCCTTGTACTTGGAATTTTGAGTAATATGTCGTGCCCATGCTTGTAGGAAGAGATTCAATTGTGAAAGGCAAAAGTAATTACTTTCATTAAAAGGTTGTAAATATATATACAAGTGTACAATTGAGGAATTAGGAAACAGAATAACAGAATATATGCAAAACCTATCTCTACTAGGAAAGAATCACAAATATATATGTAAAACCTATTTTTACTAGGAAAGAATCACAAATAGAAATAAAGGCTATTTATAAGCCTATTTACACGCCTAACACCCCCCTTCAAACCTTAGGTGCTGGAAGCTTTAGTAGCTGAAGTTTGTCACGTAAGTAGCTAAAGCGATGAGCGGAGTGGGCTTTAGTCAATAAATCGGCCAACCGGTCATGGTTATTGAGATACAAAAGAGCAATATTGCCAAGCTGATAGTGATGGCAAGTAAGATGACAATCCAACTCAATATGTTTAGTCTGCTCATGAAAGACATCATTATGGGTAATCTGGATTACACTCTTACTATCACAATGAATAGAGGTAGGAGTAGAGAAGGAAATGCCAAAGTCTACAAGAATTCTCCGAAGCCAGAGAACTTCAGTAGTTATATCCGCAAGTGCACGATACTCCGATTCAACACTAGAGTGAGAAACAATGTCCTACTTTTTGCTTTTCCAGGAAATTAAAGAATTTCCCAGAAAAACCAAGTGTCCAATAGTAGAACGCCTATCAGTTACATCACCAGCCCAATCGGCATCTGAATAGGCAATAAGAGTGGGAAGTGATGAAGATGACAATAATAATCCACGATGCAAAGTACCACGTAGATAGCGAATAATACGTAAGATAGCTACATAATGGATAGAACGAGGCACGGCCATGAACTAAGATACCACATGAATTACATGAGCAATATCTGGTTGAGTAATGGTGAGGTAAGTAAGCATGCACACTAACTGACGATAAAGAGTTGGAGTGGAGAGCAACTTGCCATCTGTTGTCTGTAGTTTGGTATTGACAACAACAGGAGTGTCACAGACTTTATCATCGCTAAAGTGATGAAGGCAAAGAATTTTGAAGGCATACTTCATTTGAGAGATAAAATGCCTACTAACCTAACAATGCATACCATTCGGAGATTAACTATCTCGAAAAAGCAATTGTGAATGGGAAAGAGGTAACTTTTTTCTTTCATTCTCGAAAGCAAGATTGAGTCTCCCTTGATAAAGACCCTAGCATTTGGGTTAGTTTTGGGTTTGGAATAAGATGTGATGTGCTAACATGAAATAAGGGATACAAAGAATAAAGATTTGTATGAAAAATAAAATAATATATTGGACATGCTGTGAAGGTATCCTTCATACAAGATATGGATGATGAGGATATAGAATCACATACAGTGTGGAGATCAGAGGGATGCTTCGCGCAAAAAAAATTATGCTGGATCTAAGATATGAGCAAGATTTGAAGATATTCATTAAAGGATATGGGATGGGCTTATGTTGAAATTATCTTGAGGCAATGGCTTTTAATAATGCAAAGTGGTTTTCTAAAATTACCTTTATAATAATAATAAGAGGATGGCCTCATCATATATGGATAAGTTGATGACGAATGAGTATGTATGATGAGCTTGAAAAAGAAAGAAATGAATGAAGCTTTTGTTACTACCCAATATGAATTGGTGGAATAGAAAGACTTCATGGGAAAATATAGAAGAAACACAAAGAACTTATCATGCGGGATGAACTTAATGCATTGCATTTAGAGTGTCAAATACAACCATTAACCAAGTAAACATTTCTTAATGCATATTTTCTTTTTTTTTCTTAAAAAAGAAGAAGAGTATTTGTGTTTAAAATTAAAAAGGCTAAAAGAAAAGAAGAGAAGAAATATATGTATGATATATAAATTTATCATATTGAAACCAGAAAATTATATGAAATCGCCGATACAGAATTGGCACATCAAAATCAACCCAATGATATGAATACTTCACTTGAATAGAAGGGATAATTGATTTGTGAAAAGAAAGTTGATTGTGAAAGAAGATTTATTTAATATGCTACTTAGGGGGCAATGTTATTTAGGTAAGCCTAAAGCGACGCATGCAATTAAATAGTGCTATGATCTCGTGAACTAAGATGTATGCAATAAATAAATTTGCAACACTAGCACTAAGCTAATATACTATTATCCATCTATAAAATAAATTCACAAGTTATAAGTGATTTGACAGCAATGTTGTTACTTTATAGCGCACACGCACTGAGCTACAACCTAACTATTCATAATATGTAATTAATGCCTAAAATAGTTAGACTCCATTCAAGAATTTTGGTTAGGAGGCAAAATGTAAAGAGGTAAATTCATTATATTAAGATATTGGGATAAGCCCACAATAGACTTGAGCTTGACTCTTTAAACTAAGTAGTAGAACTTAAGGAGTTCAGTCCATGATTAGAATGACTTAGGGAGATTTGGCCAGGTGGGCTTAGAATAAGAATGATTGAATTGGTTCATTCGCTCTCAACCTTTCTTAAGTAGGCTCACCGATGAGCAAACTCTAGGTATGTTAAACCTAGAACCTGACGATCGCAATTGAAATCAAATCCCCAAGGAACGTCTCGAACAAATAAAACGGAATTAGACCCCAATCATACCTGTTGACTGAAACATAAGTTATCAAAAAGAATTTTCCCCAAGCAATTCGGTTGAAGAAAATCCAAGGAGTTCTTTCTCAAAGAACAAGAGAAGGTTTTTCTTTTTCAAAAAAAGATGTAAATTTCAATTTGGAATACTGATAATGTCTTTATGTTGTCCCCCTCTTCGGTGATATAAAGATATTACACAACCAAAAATAATAACCTAAGTTTCCTAACATAGCATTCGGCCTTATCTTCCTATTGACTGTAACTTCTAACTAATTATACTAAAGTACAAACTAAACAAATACAATAAAGATAACAAATAACCAAAATCAAAAACACTTTTTCCCTTTTCGGTTCAATAAAAATGTATCTATTTTAAGACTTCCAATTCCTTGCATCCCTCCATGGAAACGTGAATCAAATTGATAGGTGTTGGTTCTCCTTTCGTGTAATTTGATTCCTTAGCTTGTAGGTCCATGACTAGTCCTTGTAAAGCGTCATTCATCCTCCTAGCTCTAACTCAGGTCATTAGACCTCCAATACTTTGTAATGGATCTTAGGATTTTGGTTCCGTCCTCTTAGATGCTAGTTGATCCTCATCATTCCCTGCTTCCTTGAAAAGATTCGTCCTCGAATCACCTGCATCATAAAGAGTAAGATCAGAAACATTAAAAGTTACGCTTATATTACCATAGTGACTTGGCAAGTTAATCTTGTAAGCGTTATCATTTATGCGCTCCACGACTTGGAAAGGTTTATCTCCCATTGGATGCAATTTGGACTTTTGTTGCTTTGCAAATCTTTCCTTTCGCAAATGCACCCAAACCCAGTCTCCTGGATGAAACACGGTTTTAACACGTCCCTTATTGGCTTGACAAGCATAGTGCTCATTTTTCTTCTCAATGTTAGTCCGAACCTGAGTATGTAATTCCCTAACAAATTCTTCTAGATAGGGCATCGGCCACCATGTTTTCCTTACGTTGCTTGTATTTGATGACGTATGGAAAGGTCTTGATGAACTCCAACCATTTGGCATGCCTATTATTCAACTTCCCTTACGTCTTTAAATACTTTCGACTCTCATGATTGGAATGAATGATGAACTCCTTAGGCCATAAATAATGCTGCCACGTTTGCAATGTGCTCACTAGGGCATACAACTCCTTATCATACACAGGGTAATTTAAGGCAGCACCGTTGAGTTTCTCACTAAAGTAGGCTATTGGTTTGGAATCCTACATTAACACACCACCAATACCTTTCCTGGAAGTATCACATTCGATCTCAAAGACTTTCTCAAAATTAGGCAATACTAACAAAGGTGCGTTAGTTAACTTACCTTTCAGAGTTTGGAATGCCTGCTCATGCACTTCTGTCCACTTGAATTCGGCATTCTTCTTAACAAGATCATTTAGAGGAGCAGCGATGGAACTGAAATCCCTGACAAACCTCCTGTAAAAGCTTGCTAATCCATGTAAGCTCCTGACTTCATTTGCATTCTTTGGTGTAGGCTACTCCCGGATCACCTTCACCTTTTCCTCGTCCACAGCTATCCTGTCTGCACCTATAACAAAACCAAGAAAAACCACAATTTCCATACAAAAAGTGCATTTCTTTAAATTGGCATATAATTGGTTTTCCCTTAAAATGTTAAACACACACTGCAGATGCTGCACATGATCATTTAATGTCCTTCTATAAATTAAAATATTATCAAAATAGACGATAACAAACTTTCTAATAAAATGACGCAGAACATCATTCATTAATCTCATGAAAGTGCTAGGTGCGTTTGTTAACCCTAAAAGGCATTACCATCCATTCATATAATCCATGTTTAGTTTTAAATGTTGTTTTCCATTCATCTCCTTCTTTTATACGAATTTAATAGTAGCTATTCTTTAGGTCAATTTTAGAAAATAAAAGTGCACCATGCAATTCATCAAGCATGTCATCTAGCTTAGGGATACGATGCTTGTATTTAAATGTTATTTTGTTGATTGCTCGGCAGTCAACACACATACGCCACGTTCTATCCTTCTTTGGGACTAGGATGATAGGAACTAACCATGGGTTGAGGCTTTCTCGAACAAATCCCTTCTCCATCAATTTGTCAACTTGCCTCTGAATTTCCTTAGCCTCTTCAGGATTAGTTCGATATGCTGGCTGATTAGGAATAGATGCATTTGGCATGAAATCAATTTGGTGCTCAATCCCTCGTAGTGGAGGTATACCTTGCGATACCTCTTTAGGAAACAAGTCTTCATATTCCTGCAATAAAGACACAACCATACTAGGCAATAAAGGGTTAAGGTCAGTATTAGTAAAATATAACTCCTTGTACATAAGTACAAGTAGTTGTTTCTTTGCTAACATTGCATTCTTGACCTCACTTTTTCTTGCCATGTTCTCTCCTCTCTGTGTTTTAGAATGTTTTCCCTCATTGCTCACCAGTGTTTGTTTCTCACTTTTCCCTTTCTTCTCACTCTTCTCTCGCAAGATCACGTGTTTCTCTCAGAATTCTTTTGTAATCCTCACTTGATCCTCACAAGCTTCCCATGGTTTCTAGGGAGTTAGAACCACTTTCCTTTTGTTTAGAACAAAAGAATATTGGTTCTTATACCCATCGTACATTACCTTTCTATCAAATTGCCATGGTCGCCTAAGCAATAGGTGACTAACCTGCATAGGAACCACATCACACATCACTTCATCTTTATAACTCCCTATGGAGAAGGCTATAAAAACCTACCTAGTCACCTTCACTTCCCCACACTCATTCAACCACTATAATCGATATGGCCTTGGATGTTTTACAGCTTTCAACTGCATCTTATCAACCAATAAAGTGTTAGCAACGTTAGTGCAGCTGTCACTATTGATGATCAAACTACACACTTTGTTTTATACATGACATCGTGTATGAAATATATGTTCACGTTGGATCCCCTCACCGTCCTCCTGTGGTTGTACATTGAGTACTCGCTTAGTGACATATAACTCTCCACTCACGGGTCCCTCTAAACCAACATCCTCATACTCCTCTGACGGCGACACATCATCTTCCTAAGAGTTGACGCTCTCCACATCTCCATTGTCACGAATAATCATAGACCTTTGATTTGGACACTGAGATGCAATATGTCCAAATCCCTAACACCTGAAACATTTAATATCTCTAGTTCTAGAAGGTGGTTTAGTGTCAGTTTCACCTTTAAACGTAGCAACTAGACTCTTAGCCTTCACGTCCTCTTTAGGCTTCGAATCCGTGAAATTCTTCTTGCAATTAGACTTCCATAAAGAGCTGGAAGTCGCCTCAGACCTTGGATTGTTCTTATACTTCAATTGTCGCTCCACTTTGATTGCCCTATGCAACAATTCTTCCATATCTAAATAATGATGTAAGTTTACCACATCAACAATCTCCCGGTTCAACCCATTAATGAATCTAGCCATTATCGCCTCATCATCCTCCTCCACTCTGGCTCTAATCATGGCTATCTCCATTTCCTTATAATAGTCCTCTACACTCTTGGACCCTTGTGTTAATCCTTGGAACTTCCTAAGTAAATCCCTATGGTAATGACTAGGGATAAACCATTTTTGCATAATAGTTTCCATCTCATCCCAAGTACTAACAGGTCGCTCTCCATATCTGTGCCTATTACGCGCTAACCGATCCCACCGCACACTAGCATAGTCTATGAACTCAACTGCAGCCAATTTGATTTTCTTCTCCTCAGTATAGTTATGGCATTTAAAGACATGATCCATCTTCCTCTCCCACTCCAAATACAACTCTAGATCATTCTTCCCCTGAAACGAGGGTATCTTCATCTTAATACTTCCTAAGTTACTGTCTTACCTCTAGGTGTTCCCTCGCTCCCTCACGTAATGGTACTCACCAGAATCAGTTTCCTCACCTTCTTCTATCTTAATCCTTCCCCTCATCGGTCTACTCACACCTCGCCTGACAATGGTACTGCTAGATGGTTCCTTACTCCTTTCCATTTTATCCATCCTCTCATGGATTTGTTCAAGCTCACCACTCAAAATTCTCTTCATCTCCCCCATCAACACCTCAAACATCACCCTATTCTCACCTCCAGTTGTATTTTGTCCCGACATATCTCTACAGTCAAGAAAATAATTTAGTAACACAATTAAAATATGTTTCTCACAATTCACTCGTGTGTTGCTCTCAACAAGAATGTCCTCACAACCTACTCTTACAATTCTTTGATATGAACTCGAATTGGAAAACTCGTCAACACAATTACTAAGGCAAACCCTATTAATTACTTATCGGTTCCAAGTCACGATATAATGGAGAATAATTACAATTCTAATGGATATGAACAAGTACTCACTGCCAATTTGGAAACATAAGTCAAAGAAATCCCTATCACGCAATTTCAAGGAATCACAATTTGCACCGAATATGTTGATGAGTATGAATGCAATTCAGATACAAAATTGGAAAGACAAAGATATGTGTTACGAATGGAATTTGGAAAGTATATTATGACAATTGATTTGTGACTTGCCAAAACAAAGATTTCTTTTGTGATTTTCGGCAATTGGATCTTCTTCACGGCCGAATATGAACTTTTTTTTTATATATGAATTCTTCAAAGAAAGAACAAGAACGAATCACAATTGAATTTCAATGAACTAAGATAGCATTGGTTGTTATCGATCACTAATAGTTTTCTTATGACCGAATCAATTTTTTTTTTTCTATATACGAATTCTAGGATATGAATAAGAAGTATGGAATTGAAATAACAAACAATTAAACAAAGATAGAGGTTACTTGATTCAAGAAGTCGAAGCTCTGATACTAAATGATGCGCAAACCCTAGGTATGTTAAACTTAGAACTCGGCAATCGCAATTGAAATCAAATCCCCAAGGAACGTCTCGAACAAGTAGAACAGAACTAGACCCCGATCACACCTATTGACTGAAACCTAAGTTATCAAAAAGAATTTTTCCCTAAGCAATTCGGTTGAAGAAAATCCAAGGAGTTCTTTCTCAAAGAAAAAGAGAGGGTTTTTCTTTTTCAAGAAAAGATGTAAATTTCAATTTGGAATAATGATAATGTCTTTTGTGTTGTCCCCCTCTTCGGTGATATAAAGATATTACACAACAAAAAATAATAACCTAAGTTTCCTAACATAGCATTCGGCCTTATCTTCCTATTGACCGTAACTTCTAACTAATTATACTAAAGTACAAACCAAACAAATACAATAAACATAACAAATAACCGAAATCGAAAACACTTTTTCCCTTTTCGGTTCAATAAAAATGTATCTATTCTAAGACTTTCAATTCCTTACATCCCTCCATGGAAACGTGAATCAAATTGATAGGTGTTGGTTCTCCTTTCGTGTAATTTGATTCCTTAGCTTGTAGGTCCATGACTAGTCCTTGTAAAGTGTCGTTCATCCTCCTAGCTCTAGCTCAGGTCATTGGGCCTCCAATACCTTGTAATGGATCTTGGGATTTTGGTTCCATCCTCTTAGATGCTAGTTGATCCTCATCAGTCACACTCAACAAGGTAGGTTATTAGCTTTAGACTCATTGCAAGCTCATTAGAATAACCCTAAATGAGTAAGCTTAATCTTATCCGTTGATTATCAATGTGATTTGATATATGCCATTTGGCTCAAGATTTTTGAACTACTACTCTAAAAAATCGAAGCAAAACCCAAATGAAGAATGATTCAATATTCAATTAAGAATAGTGAGGTTGATACTCAATAGTTCCATCACCTATCACAAGTGTTTTTGAGACAATCTAAAACTGCCTATTCCTATTCCCAAACTTTTCCCCCTAAATCTTCTCTTTGAGTGCCATTTACGTGTCACTCCTTTAAGATTATAGATAACATGATACTCACGTGACAATCCATGTGACAACATCACATAGAACTTCGCATCTACAAAGTGATTAACAAGTGTTAACATAGGATCATATGTAGTTTCCAAACTCGACTCTAAGGATCTACTTTACACTTTCAAAACCTAACTCTAGTGACCGACTCCACACTTTCAAAAACTAACTCCTAAAACATGCTCTATACTTTCAAAACTGACTCTATGAACCCACTATACACTTTTAAAACTAACTGTAGGATTCACTCTATAGTTTTAAAAATGACTCCATAGATTGAAGAATTTATACTTTCAAAACCAACTCCAAAAAGTAATATACTATAGATCCACACTTAAAAAAAAAAAAAAAAAAATCTAAGGAGCACTACAAGTTCACACATTTCAAAATGGCTCCAAAGAATATTATGGATTCACACCTTCAAAGCCAACTTGGTTCACATTTTCAAAAATAGTTCCAAGGGGACATAAAGGTGCATACTTTCAAAATTGGCTCTAAAGGTCTTATATTGTGTGATCACTCAATAGTCCTCCATGCCAATTTATAATTGTGTTAATTGATTAAAATTATATATGCTTGTTGGACATGATTATTGTGTTTAGTTATTTTAAGTTGCATGCAATCTGACATATACATTTGTATTTGTATGGCAAATAGTCACTCAATGGTTTTACGCTCACCCCCATTTAAAAACTTTTTTTCAAGTGATCATAAGAAGAATGAGAAGTACAATAAAGTGTGGGGTCAAACTTTGTAAGCCCTAAGGGCATAAGCGGATCATGACACCTCATGGGTTAAGGCATATAACACATTAGTCAATCTATAATTAGTGGGGTTAGAATCTATAATTATTTTGTATTTATATTCTTTGTATATTAATTAATAAGGTTATTTATCATCCATCAAAATGGCGCATAGTTGGAAAAAGAGAGAGAGAGAGAGAGAGAGAGATGGAAGTCTTCTTATCTTAATTAACCGCAAATGTGTACAAGTGCATGAAAATATAGATGTGAATAAATGTGTAAGAATTATGGATTATGATGTGGATCATCCATGCATACAATTCAATTATATCATTAAATTAGTCAATTATATTTAGTGTGAGAAAATACTAAATACATTTACAGTAATATGAAAATTATCTTTTATCCTGTATATGTTCTTAAACTCATTAGCTTAATATTATCTTTATCTATCTTTTATTAATGATGTTTATGTATGTTATACTTAATTAATGACATGCTTAGATTTTGAGATATGAGCTTGAATAGAAATTTTATTAATCCATCTGAAAATTTTTCAAATTACATAGTTAGTTAATAACTCTGAAAAAAAAAAATCATGTGTCTAAATGAGGAATCTACTTAAATAGCACACTTTTCAAAAATTAAACTTTAAAAGGGGTACTCAGTGAACATATTCCGAAAATAGGTGGTGAATGCACATACTCGGATTATGCCTTTAGTTGAACCAAATTTTTATAAGGTCACATTGGATCTACTTAAATAGCACACTTTTCAAAAATTAAACTTTAAAAGGGGTACTCAGTGAACATATTCCGAAAATAGGTGGTGAATGCACATACTCGGATTATGCCTTTAGTTGAACCAAATTTTTATAAGGTCACATTGGATATACACCTTTAATACATGCTATAAATAATTTGTGTAGACCCTTGCCCCACCATTAAATAATTTTGTTCAAACTCTAATCCCACATTTTAATAATTTCATGCAACACACCTACTTTACCATAAAGTTATTTTGTTAACACTTTTTCCCCTACCATTTCTAAAAGTTCACATTACATACAGAAACAAAATACTACTCATTCCTTACGCAAGGTAGAGGTTGAAGAAAAGACTCTAGATCTAGAAGCTCAAGTCCATGCTTATCAACTTTTTCCACCGAAATCATTGCAATTTTTCAATTTCTTCAACAAAAAACTCAATTAAGGCACATTTTGGTACGTATATTTGTTTCTAGTTGAAAATTTTCTTCTCATTGTGTTATTTTTCATCATTTAAAAAAACCTTAAAATATTAATGTTGTGATTTTTTGTAGAGATTTTTTTTTAATTATTGGTACTTGTTAATTTGTAGTGTGTTAGAGTTGATTTATGTAAATTTTGTAATACATAACATGAGATAGTTAGTTATTCTCTTATTATGGGAAATGTTTGCGTACAATATGTGTTTAAGATAAATGTGTCAGAGGAGTTTAAAGGGGAAGAAGATGAACATTATTATAATTCAAAATTTTCTCCTCATTGTATTATTTTTATCATTTTAGAAAACCTTAGAATATTGATGTTGTGATTATTTGGAGGATTTTTTTTTTTTCAAATATTGGTACTTGTTGTTAGCTTGTAGTGCGTTAGAGTCGATCTATGTAAATGTTTTAACACATAACATGAGGTAGTTAGTTCATCTCTTATTATGTTAACTACGCATAATACGTGTTTGACAAGATGTGTTAGAGAAGTTTAAATGGGAAAAAAATGAACATTGTGATGCGATGTGAAAGTTAAGTAACCAATAGTAATTGTTATTGTAAATTAGCTTATTATTTATCTATGTTACAAATAGGATAAGAATGAGTGACTATGTGAAATTTTTTATCTACACATTTGAAAATATTATAAGTGGCAACTGGGGACCAGAATATGATAAAAATACAATTAAGAAGTTGAACATGAAAAAAAAAAAATGTTAACTAAATCAAATTTTTGCATAAAATATGTTAGAGTATTGGAATCAATTCAAGTGAAGTAGGGATTGAGATAAGGGGCAGTGCATCTTTTATGTTGATGGCAATTAGAGACAATGATAATGTGAAAATTCTAATTGAAATGGCTGAATCCTTTGGAGAGTTTCACATACAATAGTTGTATGTTAAAATATCCAAAGAATTGGGGGGTCCCTCTAAACGAAAAACATTCCAAGAAAATAGACATATGCATTCATCACCATATAAGGAAGAGATGATGACGGTGTAGGTGTATAAAGCTTATGATCCAACTCCTATAGAAGAGGCCTAGTGCAATGATGAAGCTAAAATAGACAGAGTAATTACTTCGGTTCTCCAACAACTACCTACACTTGATCTCTATATAGTGCATGTAGGGGTGGAAACTATAACGGAAACGGAAATAGGAATAGGTATTGAGGAGAAAAGTTCTAAAGGGGACAAAAGTTCTAAGGAGGATGAGGAGGGAAATGTAAATGTAGGAGATTGTCCAATTGTACCAATGCACTCCACACAAGCATTAAATTACTTGGTGCAAGATGAGCTAACCAATATGACAATCAGAGATCCCGTTCACTTTCACAACGCTAGCAGTGATGATAGTTACATATATTTCGAGCAAGAACACAACACAATATTTAGTAACTTGAGTAGTAACAAGGAATTCAATAAAGGCATGAGATTCAACATAAAAGCAAATGTTATTCATGCTGTTAAGGCATACTATGTGAAGAACCATTGAAACTTCAGTATTGATGAATCTAATAAGACATTGTGGTTGGTTTATTGTTCAAAAAAGGAAGACGGCTATTAGTAGAGGCTTCGGGCTTGTAAGAAGAAGTTAGAGGTGCTTTTTATAGTTACCAAATTTGAAGGACCACACACCTGCATTAATTTGATGATAAGTCAAGATCACTCATAGTCGGATTGTAATCTTCTTGCCAGTTGGTTTTTGAATTTTGTTAAAGATAATCTTGACATGAAGGTTGCCAAGCTCACTTCTATTGTTGAATAGGAATTTGGCTATAAAATATCTAGAAGAAGGGTCTAAGAGGGCAAGAAAAGGGCAATTGAGAATGTGTACGAGAATTGAGAAAAATCTTATAATGAGCTTCCTAAATTGCTTAATGCAGTAAAAAATACTAATCCTAGAGTACAAGTTAATTGGGGGTGGAGAAGATCAAATACCCTTGAGGAGTCCATCCTTAAGTGGGTTTTCTAAGCATTCAAACCTTACGTGGCAGCATTTAGATTTTGCAAATCCATTGTCGCTATTGATAGCTCTTTTTTATATGATAAGTACACTCACAAGTTGTTGATTGTTTGTAGCATTGATGGAAACAACCACATACTCCCATTAGCATTTGCCTTTGTAGTTAGCCAAAACATAAGGATGGCTTTTAAGAAAATTAAAGCAACAATTTTGTTGGTGATAAGAGTTATAATATATCAATTATTTATATAAATTATAATAATTTTTTATTTAATTTTCTTATATTTTGTTTAAATAATGCACTTAATTAATTTTATTTTAATTTTAGAGTCTTTAAATTATAATTTATGAATTAATAGGAAAAATACTTGAAAGTTGAAAAGAAAATATAATTTCTATAAGATAAAAATCGAACACGTGAACCAACATTGACTTATCTGACAATGGAAAACAAATTATGTCCAAAGTGTAAATTAAGCTGAGAAAAGGAGGAAATCCAAGCAACAACACAGCAGCAAACATGCCCGTGCTAGTAGGTGTGTTGAAAATGGATGTTGCATAGAATTATACACAGCAATGGACACGCCCGTGCTAGTGGGCGTGTTGACGACGAAAGCTGCACAGAATTGTACAAGCAAGACGACACGCTCGTGTTGCAAAGCAAATCCAGAACGTACTAAAGTCTATGGAAAACATGCCAGAAAAATAGCAGGAAAATGCATAGAGGAAACAGCCGAGACAAAGCCCAAAAAGACGCAAGAAATCAGTTGAAAAAGACATCAAAGTAGCAAGCCGAAAAAAAGGGGGAAATTTTGATTCCATCTAACGTCCAAAATCCCGAATCTTATATATATATATATAACGAGAAGATAACAATCATATCAGAAGCAAGATTTCATCCAAGTCATCCAAGATATCATCCAAGCATTCAACATACATATATATATATATAAAGCTGAGAAGAAGAAACGGAGATAAGATTAGAGTAGAAAGTAAAGTAGAATAGTTTTAGTTTTAGTTTAAAAATTAGAATAAGAAAATAGAATTAGAAAATTAAGATTAGATTTTAATGTTTTTATTTATACTTTCTTTTATTATCATTATTTTTAGATTTAACATGTCTATAGATTAATTTATTTTATATTCGATTATGATGAACCTTAGAATGAACATGCAATTTTTATAATTATTATTCAATGATTTATTTATTATTCTTGTCATTCAATTATATGTTTTCTATTGTTTTCAATCTAATATTGCTAGCATATTAGTTGAAATTTGATTTCTTATATAAAAATTGAGAGACTTTATATAAGAATAGATATAGTATAATTGAAAAGAGTTACATGCAATCCTAGAGATAGGATGACATAAATCTTCTGAATTAGGGTCAAACCTAATAGCGAAATTCATAAACCGAATATAATGCAATTTTAGGGGGTTTAGTTAGGAAGAGATTCCAATTAATTAACCTAGAATTAGGAATTAGTATGACTCAAGAGAGCTATTAATATAATATAGGAATTCCTACGGTCCAAGAATAAAACAAGAATTTGAATAATAATAAGTTAATTACATTAGTAATTCTAGGGAGATTTAATACCTGAATATATTTTCATTAATTATTACTTTCTTTAATTTATTTGTTATTTATTTTATTTACTCGTTTATTTAATTTTTGTTAATTAGATAATTAGAAAAAGGTAATTACTAGTACTCGTAATTCCTGTGGGATCTACACTCGATATCTTTATCCACTATACTATAGAACCGATAAGTACACTTACCTATAGGTCTAAAGTTATATAATAGGAAGACTGGTATCAAGTTTTTGGCGTCGTTGCAAGGGATTAGGATATTAGGAACACCTATATCTTGTTAATCTAATCATTCTTTCCTTTATTGCTTTATTTTATTTTATTTTATTTTTATTTTTATTAGCCCTTTTTTTTTTGTAGTTTCTGTTTTCCTGCTATTGTTTATGCCTAGGGGATGCCACTGAGCAAGTCAATACCAAGTTTTAGCTTAAGACTCAAATGACAACTTATCTGATAACATGGCCAGTGAACAAGAAGAGAGAACGATGTTCGATTACGCAAGACCATCACTTGTTGGGGCTAATTCAAGTGTTGTTAAGCCTGCAATTATAGCCAACAACTTTGAAATTAAACCCAATATCATTGAGATGGTTCAACAATTCGTTCAATTTGATGAGTTGTAGGATGAAGATCCAAACACACACATTGACAACTTCTTGGAAATCTGTGACACCTTCAAAATCAATGGGGCCACAGATGATGCTATCAGGTTATGACTTTTCCCTTTTTCATTATGTAGTAGATCTAAACAATGGTTGAATTCTCTGCTTAGGGGATCAATAACTACATGGGAACAAATGGCAGAAAAGTTTCTGGCTAAGTATTTTCCACTAGCAAAGACTGCGAAGCTACGAAATGATATCTCCTCCTATGCTCAGATAGAGTCTAAGACTTTATATGATACATGGGAGAGAGATAAAGATCTACTGAGGAGATGCCCACATCACAATCTTCCACTACGGATGCAAATTCAGACTTTCTATGGGGGACTGAATCAAACCACTAGGAAAATGATAGATGCAATAGCTAGAGGGACATTAAATAACAAACTCCTGAAGAGGCCTAAAATTTGATAGAAACATGGCCATAAACAGCTACTAGTGGAATGCGTCAAGAGCCAAACAACCAAAAGTAGCAGGAGTATATAATGCCGATGTTGTTACTGCTTTAGCAACACAGGTCGAGGCATAAAGTAAGAAAGTGGATGGAATTTCTGTGGCACAGCAGCTAGGTCAGTCGGAGTTTATTTCTAATTTTAATGAAAATGCTAATTTTGTATGACTTCCAAACAAGCAACCAAATAACCCCTACAACACTACTTATAATCCAGGTTGGAGGAATAATCCTAATCTCTCATGGGAAAATTAACTAAGGAATGGCCCACTCGGATTCCAACAGGCACATCACCTGCTGGAATAGAAGTTGAATTTAGAAGACTTAATGACAAAGTTTATTCAAACAATTGAAACACATTTCCAAGCTATAGAAGCGTTGATAAGGAATCAAGGCACTTTGATTCAGAATTTGGAAACTCAAGTAGGATAGATTGTGAAAATGATGTCAGAAAGACCCCAAGGAACTCTACTTGAGAATATAGAACCCAACCCTAGGGACCATGTTAAAGCAATCTTCCTAGTTGATGAAGAAGTAGTGCAAACTAAGAGGGAAGCTAAAACACAAGAGGAGAAGGAGCAACCCCCAAAGATTAGAGAGTATGTTCCAAAAATTCCTTACCTAGTTCAACTTAAGAAGGAACATTTAGAGGACCAATATAGAAAGTTTTTAGAACTTTTCAAACAACTTCATATAAACTTACCATTTGTTGAGGCTTTATCATAGATGCCGAAATATGTAAAATTCTTGAAGGACTTGCTTTCCAACAAGAAGAAACTAGAAGAAGTCTCAACATTCACCCTCAATGAGGAATGCTTTGCCATCCTATAGAATAAGTTGCCAGAGAAATTAAAAGATCTATGGAGTTTTACTTTACCATGTTTCATTAGCACTTTATCAATAAATGATGCTTTAGCTGATTTAGCAGCTAGTATAAATCTAATGCCGCATCAAATATTTAAGAAGTTAAGATTAGGGAAACCTAAACCAATACAAATGAGCATTCAATTAGTTGATAGGTCTGTTAAATATCCTATCGGTATCATTAAAGATGTGTTGGTTAAAGTAGGAACATCTATCTTCCCAGTGGACTTCGTAATCTTAGATAATGATGAAGATATAAATGCTCCACTTATTTAGGACACCCTTTTCTAGCTACTGCAAAAACAATAATAGATGTAGGTAATTGAACTTTAACTTTGAAAAAAGGTAATGAAGAACAGACTTTCAAAACACCTAACATAATTTCACATCTTCCAAATAATAACAATACCTACTATTTAGTGAATAAATTTGACTTGTTTAGTTATACTTATATGCAGGATGGTATTCACAAGGACCCAATACTACAATATTACACTTGAGGCAATTTTAAGGGTCTAGGCAAATCTAAGAAACTTAACTACTAGAAATATAAGTGCCACTTCCCTTGACTAAACAAATGAGGTAACAACGTCGAGCAAACGACGTTTAACAATGCTTTTTGAGAGGCAACCTAAATATTACCTAGTTTTATAATTTAGTTTAATTTAATTTAATTTTTTTTTAGTTACACTTAGTTATTTAAAATAATTAAAAAAGGGGGGGGGGGAGGGAGGATAGGCAAGTTCAAGTTGTGACTGTGTTGTATAGAAACACTTCCTACCGAGAGATATACGGTGCTTTAACACGGTCATGTTCAGGCCGTGTTGCTCTTACACTTCACATCGAGAGATACACGACCATGTAACGCAATCGTGTTATGGTCGTGTTGACACCACACTTAGTACTGTGAGATACATGACCAAGTAACACAGTCGTATTAAGACTGCGTTGATCTTATATACAAAAATAAAAAAATAATCATAATAATAAAAATTAAACTTTCCTTGATCTTTATACTGTAATGCATGATTTCAGGACACAAGAAACAAACAAGAAAGCCAATGGGAGTTTACACACCTGCATTCATCAACCGTGTTAGGAACTCTTTCTTCTAGAAAGTAGGAATTTCTCTTCAAGTTTATTAAACATTATCAGGAAAGTCTTCTATTAATTTTTTTCCCCATTTATTATTTTGCTATTCTCTTTTATACATTGAGGACAATGTATCATTTAAGTGTAGGGGGAATAACATTATATAATAAACCTGCTTATAAATTGCATTCATAATTCAATAATTTATTGAAATTTTTTTCCTTGATATATCTTTACTTTTTCATTAGTAAACTTAGAATACTATATTAGAGTTGAATTGTGAAATCTCAATAAATCAAAAGTTATATGTTATTTAAGCTTAGAATTTAGAAACTCTAGATTGGAAAGATATTATTAATTAAGAATTAGGAATTCGAGTTTTTAAACTTATTTTGATATATACATATCTCTTAGAAATCCTTATGATCTCGAATAATTGAATTGTAAAAAATTATCTTTTGAAGACTCTTCCTATAAAATAGAAGTAAAAAAAAAAAAGGAATAAATATATAAAGTTCAGTAATGGGCCTCGTTGACTCGAGTAATTAAGCCTGTGGGGTGCCTTTTGAGCAATAACATCTATTGACTTGAGTGATAAACTCGATATCATCAGTCTAAAGCTCGTTACATGGTTAAGAGAAAAGTCTGAGAAAACTGAACTACTAATAGAAATAAGTAACGGAGTTAATAGAAGTTCGAAGGGGAATTTTAAAACCTAGTAGCCTAAGATCATCTGATCTAGGACTTACTGACCAATGAAATTACTCCATAATACTAAATAAATAAATAGGAAGGATTTTCAAGGGATAGATGGAAAAAAGCTTTTGTTGGACATCATACTACTTTAAGGGATGAAAAAGAGGAAAGTATATAAATTTTTGTTTAAATCGCATGATAAATTTTGATATTTCATAGATTAACTCTTGAACTCTAATATTAGTATTTATAGTAAATTAAATACGATTAAGAGAAAAAAGAATGTTAAGGAAAAATAACTTTATTATAAATGTAATTTGTTTTAGTACTAATTAAGAAATTTGTTCTTGATCTTTAAAGTTTATTTTGCTTGAGGACAAGCAAAGACTTAAGTGTGGAGGAATTTAACAAGGGTTATAATATATTAATTATTTGTATAAATTATAATAACATTTTATTTAATTTTCTTACATTTTATATAAATAATACACTTAATTAATTTTTATTTTACTTTTAGAGTCTTTAAATTATAATTTATGAATTAATAGGAAAATTACTTGAAAGTTGAAGAAAATATAATTTCTACAAGATGAAAATTTAACACTTGAATCAACATCGACATGTTCAACAATGGAAAACAAATCATATCCAAAGTGTGAGTTAAGCCGAGGAAAGGAGGAAATCCAAGCAACAACACCACAGCAAACACGCTCGTGCTGGTGGGCGTGTTGACAACGAAAGCTGCACAAAATTGTACATGGCAAGATGACAAGCTCATGTTGCAATGCAAATCCAGAACGTGCTGAAGTCTATGGAAAACATGCCGGAAAAATAGCAGGAAAATGCGCAGTGGAAATCAACCGAGACAAAGCTGGAAAAGACGTCAAAGTAGCAGGCCGAAAAAAACAGGGAAAATTTGATTCCATCAAACGTCCAAAGCTCCAAATCTTATATGTATATATAACGACAAGATAACGATCAGATCAGAAGTAAGATTTCATCCAAGTCATCCAAGATATCGTCCAAGCATTCAACATACATATTTATATATGTATATATATAAAGCCAAGAAGAAGAGACAGAGACAATAGAAGATAGTAGTCCAGTAGAGAAAAAAATTAGATTAGAGTAGAAAGTAAAGTAGAATAGTTATAGTTTTAGTTAAAAAATTAGAATAAGAAAATAGAATTAGAAAATTAAGATTAGATTTTAATGTTTTTATTTATACTTTCTTTTATTATCATTGCTTTTAGATTTAATATGTCTATAGCTTGATTTCTTTTATATTTAAGTATAATGAACTCTAGAATGAACATGTAATTTTTATGATTATTATTCAATGATTTATTTATCGTTCTTGTGATTCAATTATATGTTCTTTATTGTGTTTCAATCTAATATTGCTAGTATATTAGTTAAAATTTGATTTCTAATATAAAAATCGAGAGACTTTATATAAGAATAGGTTTAATATAATTAAAAAGAGTTGCATATAATCCTAGAAATATGATGATTTAATCTTTTGAATTAGGTTCAAACATAATAGCGGAATTCATAAACCGTATGTAATGAAATTTTAGGAGTTTTAATTAGAAAAAGATTCCAATTAATCAACCTAGAATTAGGAATTAGTATGACTCGAGAGAGCTATTAATATAATATAAGAATTCCCACGGTTTAAGAATAAAATAAGAATTTGAATAATAATTAGTTAATTACATTAATAATTCTAGGGGCATTTAATACTTGAATATATTTTCATTGATTATTGCTTTCTTTAATTTATTCGTTATTTATTTTATTTACTTGTTTATTTAATTTTTGTTAATTAGATAATTACAAAAAAGGTAATTACTAGTACTCATGATTCCTGTGGGATCGACACTCGATATCTTTATCCACTATACTATATAATTAATAAGTGCACTTGCTTATAGGTCTAAAGTTATATAGTAAGAAGACCAGTATCAATTGGTGATCATGAAGGCTGTGAAACCATTTGCCTCATTTTATATAAACACCCTAGTATCAAGTCAATACTCAATGAGGCCTCTAATGAATAGCGACCTCCCTTCACAATATAGAAGTTTTGTATATGATACATTGTAAGCAACTTCAACTAGGTTCACAAAAATATGCATTATAAGAAATTGGTCACTTACATGGGAATGTAAGCACATGCTCAAAAGCTAAACTATTTCATGAAGTAGGTGAAGACAATCAATCTTGATGCCCTATCATAATTTGATGACATCTCTGTAGATAAGTGGATGTTGGCTTATGATGGTTGCTATCGCTTTGACTACCTGACCCCCAAACATCGTCAAAAGCTACAATTTGGTATTGAAGGGAAATCGGAGGTTACCAGTGGCTACTTCAGTTAAGAAGACTTTCTGTAATTGTGTAGGCTACTTTGTCAAAAAGTATTCAAAGGTGCTTAAGAATATAACAAAGAATAGAGTTTTTACCAAATATGCAACTGAACTGATTAAACGATGGAGTTTGATGGCCAATGCCCATAGGGTTATTATATAACGCTAACAGTTTTGGTGCTCCATTGTGCAGATTAAATGGAATCTAAACCTTCTATCCATCCATTTTGACTTAGTAAGACAAACATCATTCATAGACCATTTGGAATGGAGAGGTAAAACACATGCTACTATTCAAATAGATGACTTTAGGTCCCTTTTTTCTTCTTCTTCTTCTTTTTTTTTAGGCTAATACGTTTCACTTGTTCACTTTCAGGACCAATCATGGCTTATCATACTTGTGCTTACAATTCGCAACTAATAGGAGAATTTATCTTCGTTGATAAATCTAGCACCTTTATCTACAATGTGTTTTTGTTATTGTTAGAGCACTTTCATGTCATAGACATGTATAGCTAGGGGTCTACTTGTTTAACTTGGTTATATCACCAGTTGTATATTGCATTTGCCTCATTAGCACATGAGATGGGAAGGGTAACAATCTTCCTTCACGTTTGAGCATAGGACAGATTCCCACATATAACACCTTTCAATCGCTATGTCCTTATTATAGATGTTAGATTGTCCTTGGTCACTCGATAGAGGACAAGCCTAGACACTTGATATCACCTGACGTGTGTTGTTACCATTTATTGGGATGCGCTTGATAGGTAGACTACTAATAAAGTATTTCTTCAACATTTTTTAATTTTCCATTTGATTACATATATCATTATGTCAAACTCGTACTTATTACCTTTAGGTCAAGTGGGAGTTGTACGCAAGAAATCTAATTTACATCATAACCCCCCCACCCCGAGACACATTTGGATTGCCATATGTTTCCATATAATCAAGTGACATTTTCCAAACCATATTGCTCGCTAGTTTTGGAGTTTCCAACAAATCCTACAAGATGTTGATACACAGCTTAAGCTTCATTGAATCAACCTACGCAAAAGGGTTGACATAGATTAGCTAACACAACATACACCTTATATTACCCTATGGGACAAGTGGCTGAACCAGCTAGTTCATATAAAGGATCCTTTTAGAGTCAAGTAAGGGTACATGAGATAGTAGTAGGAGTTGTTCTTGAACATTTTGTAAGTAAAATGACAATACTAAATGAGTGACATATTGCATAGATAATACCAACTCATTTTGCGATATTTTCTTTGTATAGATGAATACTTTCTAACAGATCCACTTATTGCTTTATCATATTGCAACTATTGCTCTAACTAATCATAGTTTTCAATTTTTATAGGATCACCATGCAGCCAGGGGGATGACATTGTACCTGTAGGCTTACTAAGATTAGGGCATCAAGGTTGAGGTAGAAGCTCAGCATGTTGACATTTGGTAACAACAACAACCACCTCCTACACATCATAGGACCAAGGGATTAAGACGACCTCATAACCGGGCTTAACTACAAGAATATGCAACACAAACCGAATAGCTCCCAATTGATAAGATAGCTGATAGCTCGACTCCACTACCTAGCACTTATGTTATACCACATCGTCACTCCATCAATAGTCTCTTCCCTATACCACCCACTCAATACAAGAGACACTCTAGTAAGCAAACAATGAAAGAGAGTGAATCTCCATAGCCTGCTACAAAATGAAGTCTAATGCCTTATTGTAATTTTAGCGATGCCCCACAATACCATCCAACACAAGAGTCACAAGCTCTTAGTACTTGAGATCTAAGGCTGGCTAGAGAGTATACCAACGCATTTTCATAACTTGCACGATAATTCAATAGGAAAAAAAGCCACAGGGGATAGCATAGTATTTTATATCATTTGATATATAAATTTTTCATCAATATTTCAGACTTATATATATAAAAGTTCTTCAAGTATTTTCAATTGTTCTTCCATTCAATGTTAGGTACTTGCTTCTTATTGCGCTTTAGTATTTCACATATGTTTTCTCCTTAATTATATAGTTTTTATTTTTTAGTATATACTTTTCAAAGGAGCTTGAAGTTCATAAGTGAAATTGTTATTTATATAGTTTTTGGGATTATAAAGTTTGAGAATTAGTATAGTATGCAGCTCAAGTTTGGAGTTTCAATTTTCTCACTTCTATAGCTGATCTAGTGAGCAGATGATATGTTCAATCCATGATTATAATTTTATGTCTTAGCATGAATGATTTCTTCTAATTTTAATTATTAATATAAGGATTCTTAAATTGATAAGTTGAAAGAAAGATTTTTTTTCGTCTACCTTTCTTTTTTTGTAATTTTTATTGTATAACAATTATCACTAACATATAAATAACTCGATTAAAATACAATCACCGCAAAATCAAAAAAATATTTTTCGTACTTAAATCTTTATTTTTCTTTATATATGTCTTAATTCCGACTTTCATTTCAATATTTTTTTTAAATGGCCCAAGGCTTGATTTTCGTCCGTGGTTAGTATAAGCAGGGTTTAGCAAGCCTCTGGAATTTCGCCGCCAAAAAATACCAGCCTTTTCTCGAAACAAAATCAAGTAGCTCCATTAAATCCCTGAGTCGTGATCTACAAGCCGAAGCATCACTGCCAAATTCTGTGCCGATTGAGATGGAGGCATCAATTAAAGGACAAGTGAAACCAACCACAGGACTTGTTTCAACGCCTGCATTACAAATGCACTAAATAGCATGTTTCTCTTCTTCCATCTTCCTTCATTTGTCCCAAACTACGATCGTCAATGGCCACCATCACAAACCTCTCTCCCTGTACTCTCCATAACTTGAAAAATGCAAACAATAACCCAGTATCGCTACAACCTTACCCCGACTGGTACAATCCTGAAACTGGAATCTACACTAGCAAACACAGTCCTATCGAACTCCCGGAAAGCACATACCTTGATGTTGTGTCCCACATTTTCTCATGCCTAAATGATGGTGTCAATGGGATTTCAGCTCTCATTGATTCTTCATCTGGGTTTTCCATTTCCTACTCGAAGTTGTATTCTTTGGTCAAATCCATGGCATTTGGCCTACGTCACAAGTTGGGAATATCACAAGGTGATGTTGTTTTGCTTCTCTTGCCTAATAGTGTTTACTACCCTATTGTGTATTTGAGTGTGCTTTACTTGGGTGCAATTGTTACAACTATGAATCCATTGAGTAGTTTGTCGGAGATCAAGAGGCAGGTTTCAGATTCCAATGTATGTGTTGCTTTTACTAATTGTGATAAAGTTGATACATTGGAGAAATTGGGTGTTTTTGCTGTTGGTGTTCCTGAAAATGTGGATGGTGATGTGAGAAATGGTGAAAGATTGGATTTCCATGAGCTTATGTCTAGTGGGGTTGCTCTTGATCTCGTTCCTAGGCCAACTATCAGGCAGGACGACACCGCGGTGATAGTTTATTCGTCAGGCACTACCGGTGTGAGCAAAGGGGTTGTATTGACTCATGGAAATTTGATTGCTATGGTTGAGCTTTTTGTGAGATTTGAGGCAAGTCAATATGATTATCCGTGTTCGCAGAATGTGTATCTAGCTGTGTTACCAATGTTCCATATCTATGGACAGTCCCTTTTTGTCATGGGACTATTCTCATCGGGTTGCAGAGTTGTTATTATGAAGAGATTTGATATTGATGAGGTGGTCAAGGCCATTGATAAATATGGTGTGACCCACTTTCATGTTGTTCCACCTATATTGACTGCATTGACGAAGGCAGTAAAGTGTGCTGGAGGGATTAGTTTGAAGAGTTTGAAGCAGGTTTCTTCTGGGGCTGCCACTGTCAATAGGACAAGTGTTGAGGAATTTGTTCAGGCCCTCCCACATGCAGATTTCATCCAGGTAAGGAATTTCATCCGGTGGAGATGTGAGAACCTTTATCAAATATCCTTGCAACTGAAGCTTTGGTCTTTTTTTGAAATTTTTTTATTTGAATCATTATTGAATTGTCCTATATTTAAAATCATGTTGAGCACCATGTTATAATTAAATTTTCTTTCCTTTTCTGGACATGTTCTGCTGTCAAAATGTAGGCTTTAATTTCTTGTTTGTTCAATCTTTCGTTATTGGGGATGGGGATGGTGACATCTTTCTTCAGGATTTCTGAATCTAATTTAAAGGTTCGGGTGCTATTTTATGTTGGTATTCTCAATTATAGGGTTACGGCATGTCGGAGTCAACTGCTGTAGGGACTCGTGGATTTAATACTAAAGAGTTCCGGAAATATTCTTCTATTGGACTTTTGGCCCCAAATATGCAAGCTAAAATATTGGACAGCAAAGCTGGTACCTGCTTGCCTCCGGGCTCTAGCGGTGAACTTCTATTAAGAGGACCTGCAATTATGAAAGGTGAAAATCCTTCTATTCGGATTCTTGAATCATCTTTCTCCTTGCAATTTCAGGTTGCTCAATATTGTATGCATTATTGGCTATACCACTTAGAGATTCCTTTTGATTCTTTTCTAATTACCAATATTAGAGAAGGAAAGAACCAAGACAACTTGAAAAGAAGAAATCATAATACTTGGAAGAGGAAATGATTCTTCATTATTTTTATATTTGGCAGTTTGATTCCATGTTGTTTTCCTGCAAAGCAATAGAATATGACATGTTTGGGCATTTATACTGTGTCTAATCTCCTACGGAAAGAAGAAACTCAAATTGCTTTTACTTTTTAGGATATCTCAACAACGTGAATGCAACTATGTCAACAATTGACAAGGATGGTTGGCTACATACTGGAGACATTATTTATTTTGACCAGGATGGATATCTGCACATACTTGATCGTGTGAAAGAGATCATCAAGTACAAAGGCTTTCAGGTTTTGTTCAAAAGTTCCTTGAGAGAGTATGTTAGCCCATGATAGGAAGCTGGAGATTTTTAACGTACAATCTTATATACATTTCATCTCCAGAGTGCCATTTGATCTAGCTAAATTGCCTATGATATTTCTTGCCACTTGCCTAAGCACTGCAGCTCCTTTCAGAGCTATTCATCCCCTTAACTTCTACGAGGGAAGGGCCACCAGGAAGGGATTGGGGGTTGGTGGCTCACCTTATCCATCTGCATATAAATACTTTGCTAAACAAGTATGCTGGGTTTCTATCTGCAGATTGCACCTGCTGATCTTGAAGCTGTCTTGATATCCCATCCTGAAATTGATGATGTTGCTGTGATAGGGTAAGTGAAATGTGAGAAAATTCATTTGAGGCATTCATGTAATTGATCTCAATATCAACCTTCATCTAATTGTAATTAGTTCATTGCCATTTGACAGAGAGTCTGATGATTGTTATCCTAACAAGATCTTGTCAGATCTCTGCTTGACTTTTATTCACTCATCTCCTTTGTGCTTACCCCTCATTTTTCTCATACTCAGTGCCAGCAATGCTGAATGTGGTGAAATACCTGTGGCATTTGTGCTAAAAACTCCTGGAAGTGCACTAACACAAGAAGCAGTCATGAACTATGTAGCTGAGCAGGTCATTTCATTTAGTCATTCAAATGTTTTCCATAATATAATACAGATGAAGAGAGACATTTGAAGCTAATCTCCCATGTCACTCATTAGATTTATGGTATAAACTGTTTCAGGTTGCACCATACAAGAAAGTGAGGAAGGTCGTTTTTACTGACTTAATAACGAAATCTCCTTCTGGGAAGATCCTTAGAAGGGTGCTCAGGGATTTTTTGTCTTCTAGATTGTGAGGAGTTAGTGTTATACATGCTACAACCCATTCCTGATTTGAGGTGATCTAGCCATACCCTATAGATGTTCAGATTAGTTTTACCTTAGTAGGTGAGAGTGAGTGGATGCATTTGCTACAATGGTATATTGGAATCATTTGTAACTACTAGAGTAAATAAATCTTGACCTTACTTTTGGGTAGATTATAGTTATCCCATTCAACAATGAAATTACATTCTTCCAAAGCACCTCTTTACTTTCTCTTTCTAGAATTATTGTGTGCTATACCAGTTAAACTGAGTTAGCACTCCTAATAGCCTTTAAAGTGCCTAAGTATTGTACTCCTAATAACCGAATGGCTCATAGTACATATTGGAATTGAAATGAAACCAAAGTTTAACAGTAAGTTTGCAAAACAAACCAAAAACCGAAGTTTAACAGTCTGAAAAATGGATGTGTTACATATAACACCAAGTCCATCTGTCTTCTATTCCTCACAATAATCAAAGCTGTTAACGCTGTCTCACATCCAAGATATAAGTCATATACAAGGTCATCATAAAGACCAATCTCATCCGCATTACCAGTTCCTAAACCAAAAAGAATCTCATAAAAGGTAAGCTGAGGCCTATTATATAAATTAACACAGTCACGTGTGAGTGCCATGCAATCAAGTCATGCACACATAACTTATTATTAATGCATAATACAACTAATTATCATCTTTTATAAGGTGGCTCTAGTACAATACAGTCTTAGCACTCTAAGACATGGTGTCTTAAGATTTAGAGTAACTCATGACTCCATATCACACACATACCTATATGTACATATATTCGATATTGGATATTTCCCAATATTTATGATTCATTAACAAGTCTTACCATCTTAGAGCAGTTACCAGACTAGCTATTAGTGATATTAGTCCACCAAAACCGTCCATAAAAACATCCCATATTACTAGTACGACCTAGATGCAGCTTCCTTACAGTTACCAACCTGTAACAACCCGCTGAAACAATCAATGCCTAACTATCATATTATTCCCGTATACTACTGCATTAGAGGCACCGCAATTACTAGTCAGTAAGCACGTAGCTAATCACGGGTAGTCGTAGATCTTTTGGCCTCGTCCAAACACAATTAGAAAGCAGAACATAAGATGAGAGGAATAAGAGGAGTTACCTTAAACCGACAAGCAGTTGGAGTTTCCTATGAAAAAGGGAAAGAGAGCACTTAAAAAAAAAAAGGGAACGTATATATATCTCTTTTGGAAAGCAGCTTTTATTTTTATGGGAACTGCACATAGGGAATTACTAATCTGAAATATGGTTTATCGAATAAAGTTCAGTTGCTGGATCCAATTTTGAAATAAATAAAAATAGTTTATTAACTTTAACTAAGGGAAACTAAGGAGGATATAACTACTAAATTGCCCTTCTTTCGTCTTCTGGGAATTTTATAATGTGTATATTTAATAGGATAAATTTAACCAATTTTTCTTATGTAGGAGCATGTCCACAAACATACCGGTCATTTACGGATAATGAAGTTGACCATTTAGAAAAGTGAACTCTGAATGCTATGGCGGAAGAGCATTAGAGAATGAGAAAGCAATAACTAAGACATGCAATCTGTTTGAAGCTTGCCACATCCTTAAGAGAAAGTTCAAGGGAGTAAATAATTGGAAAGCGTATCATAATCGATTTACAGGGACTTGTTTACATGGTATTTTAATCAATCATTTAATTGAATTTAATCTCTACTATTCTTCATTATGTTACAAATCTTCCTTCAACTATGAAGCAATTAAATACATGTAGAGTGTGCTCATTCTCAATAAGAATAGCCTAGCACTCAGATTGAAACATGAAAGGATAGAAAAACGGCAATGGAGACTCAGTTTGGCCTTTAATGGAAAAAAAAAAAAAAAAAGAGGTTTCTTAAGCTTTTGCTGCTTCAAGTGGAGCACCAGTCCTGCTGGCAACAATTTGTTCAAAGAGGTCCCTAATCTTCAGTCCAACTATGGTTTGGAAAAGACCTGTTCCATTGTTGCTGCCAGGAAAATCAGAATGCTTCAACATTTGTTGTGTAACTTCGCCGTAGAATTTGGTGGAGAGGCTGCTTAGATGGCTCTCGACGTAAATGAGCTCATCTAATCTGTCGAATTGACCATCCATATCCAGAACAGACACCTGATATTGCAAAAAGGACAAAAAAAGGCCATGTTAACACAATATGCAAGTTGAATGAATTAGGAGCCCCCGGAAGGAGCTGCCTATGACTGAACATCTCATCCACACTGTTGAAACATTTAAATCTTTATGCAGTTTCTGAACTCTAATCTTGGTCATTTTCCTCTAAATTCTGAGTAAAGGTTGTGCAAAATGATCTCAAAATGAATTGCCTAGAGGGTTCAATCTGTATATGTACCTCTTGGCCGAAATAAGTGTCAGGACCATAGGACAACTTGATGCCAGGATAAGAGCAAGTGAGCTTTCTTCCGCATGGAATCCACGAGATTGTTGAACCTTCATCAAACAAGTAAACGGGCTTGAAGAACTTCAATCCTTCCTTCATTATCAACCTCACTCTCAAAATCTTTCCTTCATTGTCATCCGGAATGAGCTGTGTTGGCAACACTTCAATAACAGCATCCGCGTATTGCTTCTGTGGATCTGCCCGGGAGAAACAAAAATTATTGAATAGAACATTAAAGACACTCTTCCATCTCCCATCGAATGGGAAAATGAATAGTTTCGTACAAAAACCATGAGCGATTGTGAAATTTACCAATATAAGCATCGAAGTCCGGTTTTCTTGCTTCAATACTTGCTTTGATGCTTTCAAGACTGTGTCCTCTCTCGGCCATGTCTCTCTACATTTTTATTTTTCATTTCATGATCAGTTCATACTGTACAGGAGATAGCTTTAATAATCGAAGAGCTATAAATAATTAGGTTACCTGAATTTTCCAGGCAAACTTGACCTCATTGCTGATGTCCAAGTAAATACTGAAGTCCAATAGGTCCCTCACTCTCCCGTCAAACCTGCAAGTTCACAAAATCGTTTTGAAAAAAAAAAAAAAAAAAAACATTGGTTTTTGAAGAAATGACAGCACGTATAATGCCACATTTCTTAAAAATTACTAATACAAAAGGTATCTTTTCTTTGTTTTGGTCAGTTCAACTTCTTAAAGCAAAGGCATTCCTTCATTGGTAAATTACAATCACGCCCTGTCGCCCCTCTAACAATTATAGAATTTTCTTGACTTAGGTTAATATTTCACTTGTCCATACCTATTATATTGGGTAATAAATTGACTTTAAAAAATAATCAGATTTGTTTACTAATAAAAAAGTTGACTTGATAATATATTAATATATATATATATATATATATTCCGGTAAGTACTAAATAGGGTATTTCAAAAATTCAGTATCATTTTTTTTTTTAAATTTTCATACTTTTTGGGATGTTGCTGTACGACCTGAAGTTTATTTATGCTTAAAAGTTAAAACCAAAAAACAAAGTTTCAGAGTTGTGGTAGTCTGTGGCGTCACAAGTAAATTAGGAAATGATAACTCCATGGGCTGATTGTCGATTTTCTCTAGGCCCAAGGAAGTTGTAGCTGTTGACATTCCCTCGGCCAGCTACTAGCAATTCTTTGATTGTAACTCGGTTTTGTCTTTTTTTGATGTTAAATGAAACATCTGACGGTCCATCCTAGCCTAGTACAAACCTATCAACCAATAAAATATTTCCCTAATAAAAAAGAAAAAAGAAAAAGACAAGTAAAACTTAAAACGAAACCGATTTGAATCCGAGAAGGAGGATGGGCCAATGCAAGGCCCGTCCAATAAAGTCGACAAGGACAGACTCAATCGATCAGCCACAAAATGGAGCTAAAGCAAACTGCCTTGTTTCATGTTCCTTATCCTATCTCTTAGCAGATAACAAAATTGTCACATTTTGATCGATCTACTTCATTTGACTCGTGATGCAATGCTTATGTCTCAAAATAATGAAAGATGTGAACTAACACTAGCATTGAGGACTTGACCAACCACGTATGGTATGGTCGGTGCCTCTTTGATCAATCCATGGATAAATATTCAATGATGAACTTGACGGAATTTCCTTTCGTTTAAAATGATTGCTTGCACGCATGATTCCAGAAAACCACGAAAAGAACTTAAAGAACTTACATGGGATGCAACCCTTCAATGACCAGGATCTTGGGAGGATTAATGACCTCAGGAGGGTCCAAAAGACCAGTGACATGGTTGTAGATTGGCTTATCAACAGCTTTTCCTTCCTTAAGTGCCTTGACTTGCTCATACATCAAATCGAAGTTGTTGGCTCTAGGATCAAGTGCAGTGACACCCTTCTCCTTTCTTCCAGTCCTATCAAGTGAATGGTAATCATCCAAACAAATCACAGTGGTTGTGTCACTAATGAGTGTGTTTGAATCAGGATTACCACCCTTTGGTGGCTCAGCTGCACCACCAAAAACACTGGTGAGCCTCCTCATAAAAGTACTTTTACCACACCCAGAATCCGCTGCTAGACCAATCACAACCGTGTCACCACTTGTAGCACACGTCACCACCAAAGGATGCCTATTGCTGCTGTTGGTGTTGCTGTACCTCTTGGTGTTTTTCTTGTAAAACACCACCTGTTTTTGGTGAAACCCCAGTTGTGTTTTGGATGGTATGGAGGAGGAGATTGAGCATATTGAATTGAGAGATTGAATTGCATGAACAGTGGACATTCCCATTATGGTTTTTTGTTTTATTTGACCTTTTCTCTTTTTTCCCCTCTTGGAGTTTTGAAGAGATTTTGAGAGGGGAAGAAAGTGAGGGAGGAATTTATATGATCTGTTTGGCTAGTGATACTTGATGGAGCATGAAATGGAATTTGCCTGTTTACATGAAAAAACTAGAGGAGGCAGAACGTTGATGGGGGAGTGAAGACAGCTTTTCATAAAATAAATAAATAAAAGGAGGAAAAAAGAGACTACACTTCATCTCCAAGAAGGATGATGTAATGTTTTTTTTTTTTTTTGGTTCATTTCTGTGACTACCCCTGGTTTTGGACAAACTTGAAGGTGATTTTGAGGTCTAAAAACCAGTGGGCTATGGACAAACTTGTCATTTCATATTTTATAGAGATTTTTTTTATTGCAAAAGTGAAAAGTAGCGTTCTAGATATTATTTTATTTAATATTAAATAAAAGGGGTTATTGATGAGGTGATGATGGTCAATGGGATAGAGAAGCATGGTGATGATTTATTTGGTTTTGGATAATTGCTATGCCAAGTGGCATCAAGAGGCTGGCTGATTGTAGATGAGGTGTTTAACGTGTGGAGTGGAGATGACATGAAGCCTAAGCCATACGTCCGATTTGGAATTGCCCTTGGTGCCTTTTTTTTTTTTTTTTTTTGAGGTAGTGTGCATGGTTGCCCTGTTTCTGAACCCAATGCTTTGGGCCACAAAACTAAAAACACATCCATGGTTTAGACCTTAAAGCTGCATCCAAGAACGAAATATGATGCATGGGTGGCCGGAGAAGGCAGTGATAAAATAACCAAATTTTCTATTGGTTTTATGATATTTGAAAATGGAATTGTAAAGTAGTCAAGTTTATATTTGATGTATATATGTAATTAATGGATGATAATTCAATTGTAAGACCTAACATTTCCTAACGCATTTCTAAACTATTTAATATTATCATTTAAAGTTCCAAGCGTCATTTTTGTATGATGTGGAAGTTTGCCGTAAAGGTAAGGTGGGGGAAAGTTAGTTTAAAAAGATTAAGGACTGAATAATAATTTGAAAAGTTTACTACTCAATTGGACTAAAAGATAAATGTTCAGCACTTCAAATGTATATACAAAAGGTGAGCTTGTATAGAATAGTAAGATATAAAATTCTATTTGTATCCTTTTTTATATATAGGTTCTCAAATTATAAAACCGAAACTTATTTATAAAAAATCTAGAATCATTATCATGTACTTCATAATATCTACAAGGAATAAGGTATCTTTAGAATCTATAAATTTTTCTATTATATTTTTATAATAGTAGAATTTTGATGTTAATGAAAACATGAACCTATCAATGGTTCAACGACATCCTATTCATTCAAATTATATGAAGGCACTCTCTCTAGAAGTTTAGATTAGTAACATTACAAAACTCACCTCATACAACATTCTGGATAAAAGTGATATTACAAAATGAAAGTGACAAAATAATACATTTAGGAAGAAAGCCCACATACACCTATGGAAACCTTACAATCTATTAGAAAGTTCTTTCCACTCACTTAAAATATATAAAACCAAATCCATTACAATAGGTTTATAGATATAACATACACAAAAACCTAATGGTGAAGGTGAGCTCAGTACCATGGAAAAAATGAGACAAGAGACACGGAAAATAAAAACCTAGAATGAGACAAGAGAGAGGTGAAAGACAAAAAGGAGAAATTTTCTTACGATTTCGTGTCAAAGAAGAATTTGGGCTATAACCAATATATCTTATTCTTTTTTTCTTTTAGTGGGTAAAAATATAATATCATTTTACATTAACTACTATTATTTGATAATTTTTATAGGTAAATAAATAATAACCTAAAACCTATATCATGTATACCTTATAGTATAGTTCTAAGATGGATACAAGGCATCAAGACGTTCCACCCATACTTACATGTGGGAGTAGATTTCGATAAATGGTTAGAATCCATCTTTTGTGCTAAGATAATTAGCTAATTAAATAAATTATTATGTAATTCCCACATTTTGCTTTTTATCATGCATAGGAGATTGATTCAAATACAAATAGGAATATTTGAACTGCAAGATAAAGTCCTTATCATGGGTTTCCTTTCAACTCAACCGTACTGCATACTTTATTTTATTTATTATAAAGAAGTGCCACTTCTTATTCCAACCCTAGACTAACCCACTGAGCTTTTTCCTTCAATTTCCTAGCAATCTCTTCTACCATATCCCAAATATGAACTTCAATAGGACAATTACCATTGTCTAAGGATATTAAAGAGGCATTATGGTACATTTTAAGCTATTCAAATCTTATTCCACGGTTTATCCTACCAATTGTATAAAGTTTTATTAGTTCTATTTTAACTTACTAAACCACATAATTATCAGTTAAGACTTATTATAACTTTATTGCATTCTTTAATAATATTTATTACAATACAACTTTATTCCTTTCCATCAAGTAAACAAGAATTGACCCAGTTCAAATCCACTTTCCCCTAAAAGTTGTAATATAGTGGTGAGTTGGAAAAAAAATGATTCCCAAGTGAGAATCAAGCTTTTGGATCATGAGGTTGAGATCTATTGTGAAGAGTGGAATTGTAAGATTGTTGAGATCAATGGTTAAGAGGAGATTGTAGACACTAATTGTGTTGAATAGATGGTCATGATTTAGCTCGAGAGAGTCTTAGACTATCAATGAGATGGCAATAGAGCAGTAGATGAACTATTATATTTAGGGAAGGATGCAACTAATACTTGCCACTTTTCCAATCCACATGAGCAACTACTTCCTTTTTTCTATTATATATCTATGTTTTGTAATTGTTGGGAGCACACATGGGAATGGGTTCGACATAAAATTGGCCTATTGGTAGTGACTTGAAGTGACCTGAAGGCTTATTTTAAACCCACCAATGAACCTACCATATCTTAGGTTAGGGATAGTATGGCCATTAGACTCGTGGATTTACCGAATCTAGGTAGTCTACCAACAATAAGAAAAACCCAGTGCTTGTGATACTTGTAAAGGCAATAACTCATGATGAGTGGCCATTAATCACTTAAACTAGGCGACGATTCAAATGGGCAAACATGTCTATGGTAAATATATATAAAGAAATCCAATTAATTCATTCTTATAATTGGAGCATTTGTTTGCAAAATTTCAACAACTCACACAAATACAAAGACAGAGGCTGTGCAACGTAGCCTATCTTAGGATAGTTTGTTAATATTCCCCACCCCTCCCTTTATCCCCTCAAAAATGTCTCCCATATTAATATATTCCACATATTATTAAATTTTTCAACTCCTCCATAACCTAGGTATTGCAATAAACATTAGTATATTTTTATGCAGTGCTAATTGTATCATCCTTTCTTTTCTTTAGTTGATGAAAAATTAAGTGAATAACTAAAATGAAGTGGACCATAGAGTTCTAAGAGATAAAAAAGAAATGAAAATGGGGATTTCTATAATGTTTTGTTCATTTCACTTCTATCGTAATACAATATTTCAAAACATTAAAAATGCATGAAAATTTTTCAAAAATGAATATGTTTTGCAATCATTATTACTATTACTTTCTATGTCAGTAATTGTGTTAGTTATCTATGAGTTGCTGCTATTCTCAACATACATGAAATATCTGCTACCCAATCATGTTCTATGCAACAATTTGTTTAAACATCTATAATCAAGAAAGACTTAAGTGATGTCACAGCTTGAGCAAGTCAATAAATTGAAGCAAATTAAGTAGTAGAAATTTCATGTACATTGAGGACACTAATTGCATGCATGCAACTGATCTAATTAATAGTATAAAAGGTGATAGTAATATTTATTACAATGTACATTTAGCTTTGAGAATTTCCCATGATTATGTCAAAACTTGGAAATACTTTACAACATAAATATTGAAGTAAGTGAAATACTAATGATGATTAAAATATGAGTTATAAAGGTACTTGTAATATTTTTTAATATTTGTAAAATATTAATGTTAAAAAATGATGAAATTATGTAATTTTAATAACTTTGTTATACTCCTTAGTTATTTTTTTAATGAAGAAAGCAATTGCAATATCTTGTTTATTTTCAATACTTTTATATTTTTTTATAAAGAGAGTAGTATTCACATATCTCTATGTGATTTATAAATGATGTTCTAATTAAATTTTATTGCACTTCAATAAGATAATTCGAACTAATAGGTTTTTTATTCTTAATGTTTGAGGCAATATGATTTTTAATAAGGCTGTGATTGTGAAAAAACAAGTAGGTGGGAGAAAGAGGCTTTATTTTATAGTTAAAAATAAAAAAGTAAAATGCTCGGCTCATAGGTCATGGAATTGTAACCCAAAACAACACCAAATGGAAGGTAGTTGAACCGGTTTTGATTCCTCTTTCGGAGGCATCATAAGCTAATGATTCCATTCAATCCAGAACAAGCCAAAGCCCATGAAACCCTTTACCCCTCTAGTTGGGAGATACATCTCTTGAAAGACAAAGTTCATACATACTTTCATATCTTATGATGAAGTTTTCTATTTACGAAAAAGAATGTTTAATTTCAGTTGGAAACTTCTCTAAAAACCAAGACAAATTGATTGCACTCATGGCACATCCTCTCTCGCTCTCTTAAAAAGCCTAGCCCTCAAAGGTGGTCATGCAAATGTCCATCTCTTCTAAATCTCTTCCCTTCCTCAAACACCTTAAATTCGGAGATTAGCCATTACAGATGGCAATATTTTATATATCCTTACTTCCAAACTAAGTAAGATCCTCATATTTTTTAAAAAAAATTTCTACCATTCTCACCATCATAGATCCATCGAGATTATAGACTTACCACTACAAGTTCATTATCTCAAATATGGTTAGTTTAAATATTGTAATGATTAGCTTTATATAGCTTAAAAGCTAATATATAGCATAAGCATTTTTTTTTCAAGTTTTTTTATTTCTATTATCCTTTATTTTCTTTTTGTTATCATCTATCATGTAAGAAATTCTAGTGAGATATATGATTGATGTCCTAATACTCGTTTACTATCGGCATCCTAATCATCCACTTTTAGAAGAAAGGCAAGTTTTATTGTAAATTTAGAGGTGTAAACGAGTTAAATTAAAGCTACTCGAATTTAATTTAATATTAATCAAGTCAATTTTAAATTATTTAACAATTTTTATATTCAAGTTTGAACTACCCAATTAGTTTATCAAATTAAGCTCAAATTTCATATATTTGATTTGATTGACTGACTAACTTGATTGAGCTCAAGTCACAATTGAATGTTAAGTGAGTAGTTTTGTCATGGAAAAATCTTCCCAAGTTTTGTCTCATGAAAAATCACTCCTTAGGCTTAAGACTTCCATATTTTACAAGAAGAAGAAAAATTGAAAAATAAAATTGAGTAAAGACCTCAAATTGTGATGCTATGTCTTCTATAGAGATGACGTGTAACAATTGTATAGGTCTAAGTCAGATAAAATAAATATACAGCTAGAGTACATATGTTAAGATGTTATTAGATGATTACTTAGTTAAGTTAGTTGATATATTACTATATATAGCAGATACGAATGAGAACATAGCACCTTTTTGCATAAATAAATTTCATCTTCTTAATTGTGTTCTACAATACTTTCTTTCATTCTCTATTTCTTTTTCTAAAGTGGGAATTCTAGTATGATATTAGAGTAGGTTGTAATATTGGTTCTTGGTTCTACTTGATTATTGGAGTTCATGTTCTTCTTGAAAGTTAAAGCTTTTATGTCTAGGTTGAATATGAACAACAATGATGCATCAATTGTGGATCTGTTCTTCCTTTCAGGGTCAGATAGTTCAAGAATGTCAATTTGAAATTTTGATCTTTAACAGAAGTAACTATCTTTCATGGAACAGGTCTGTGAAGTTAGGTCTTAGAAAAAAAGATGAATATTGGTTTCATAGATGGATCAATCCAAAAACCTATTGACACATCTACGGATTTAATCAAGTGGAACAGGTGTGATTATATGGTAAGATGTTGGTTGTTGAACTCCATGAAGATAGATTTAGCTCAAAATTTTTTGTATATGAAATCTACCTTTGAGCTTTTGAAAGAGGTTAAAGAGCAATATAGTATTGCTAATGGGCCTATGATTTTTCAAATTAAAAATGAAATAGCAAGTCTTAGATAAAATAATCAGATGGTTAGCGTGTACTTTAACAAATTGAAACGCTGTTGGGACAAATTACATGAGTTACATTCTTTTCTAAGCTATAAATGTGGGAGACTAGACTTTTGCACTTGTGCATTTAAAGATAGAGTTCTGAAGTATGAATCCCATAACAAGTTGATTTAATTTTTAATGGAATTCAATGACGCATATGAAGGTATTAGAAATTAGATTCTTGCCACAGAACCACTACCATCTGTTAATAGAGCATATTATCTAGTACAAGAGGTGGAGAAACAAAGATAGGTTACTGGAATCTTGGGATTTGATGTAGAGTTTTCAACATTTGTTTTGAAAAAAAATTTGTGGTGCCTAATAATTGTAGTACTAGTCGTGTTGTTGAAAAAAGAAGATTTAAAAAGGACTTGGTTTGCAAGTATTGGAAAGGGGAAGGTCATACAATGGATTCTTGTTTTCAATTGGTGGGGTATTCAAACTGGTACAAGGGAAAAAAAATTAATTCAAGAGGAAAACCAACAACTACTACAAATTATTGCAGCAACATGCTTGAGACCTCGTTTGATGAACAAAACTCCATTAGAGCAACCACGGATTAGAAGTCAGTAGACAAGCAACTTTTCTAATGCATTTGTCAAGAAGTTTTTAAAATGATGAGAGATAAAGATGAAGGGTCTGCTATTGTGAATGTTGCACATGCAAGTAATCATATGCTTGATCATCCTTCCTATTGTCTTAACTCAGTTAGAAATAAATTGGCTCTTTGGATAGTTAATATGGGAGCTTCTAATCACATGATATATTGCTGTGAAATACTTTATGATATTCAAAAGTTACCAATTCTACTAAAAATTAGATTACCTGATGGAAGTTCTTTAAACACCCACAATGTAGGAAAAGTAAAATTGACAAAAAACCTCACTATGGAACACGTTCTATTTGTTCCTAAATTTTCTTATAGTCTTTTGTCAATCCAAAAACTAGTTAAGATCATTCATTACAAGCAATATTTGATCCATCTACTTGTAAATTCTAGGACCTGAGATCTAAAAGGTCATGGCTTTGACAAAGGCAACCAATGGGCTATATGTACTCAAATCTGATCAGTCTAAGGAAGCAGATGTTGCAGTTCATTCCTACAATTTTGATGTCAAAAAGTCAAACACTAAGTCCATTCATTTGATACATAGATGTTTAGAACATACTTTTATATCCAAGTTACAACACTTAGAGATGTGTAAACATTTAGATTTTGATCATTTCCTTTGTAACACTTGTCATGAATCAAAATTGCCATTTCCTAAAAGCTCAACGTCTACTTCTTTTGCATTTGAGTTATTCCATATAGATGTTTAGGGTCCTTATAGAGTCACTTCTTTAGATGGTGTAAGTTTTTTTCTAACCATTGTTGATTATTACACTCAAGCTACTTGGACGTTCTTACTTTACCATAAACATTAAACTCCTTCAATCCTAGATCAATTCTTCAAATATGTTAAAAAAATCATTTTTCAATTACTCCAAATATTGTAAGAACAGATAATGGAGGAGAATTTATCTCAAAAAGTTGTCAAGACCTATTTTGAAACCATGGAATATTACATCAAAGAACTATTCCTTATACACCACAAAAAAAATGGAAAGTGGAAAGGAAACATAGACATCTATTAGAGATTTCAAGAGCTCTTAGATTACATGCCAATTTACCAAAAAACTTTTGGGGTTAGTGTGTACTTACTACTACATTCTAAATAAACAAAATGCCAATGTCCAATCTAGGATGGAAATCACCATATGAAATGTTTTTCCATAAACTACCCAAATATGACAATTTTTAGGTAATGGGTTACCTATGTTATATTGCAAAAATTGTGCCAAATTCCGATAAGTTTGATCCTAAAGGCATAAGATGTATATTCCTTGGTTACATAAATAGCCAAAAATGATATAAAGTTTACAATATCTCTACTAAAAAAATAATGATAAGTAGAGATATTATATTTTTTGAAGATATCTTTCCTTTTAGAGATTATTCTTGTTCAAAATCTGATTTTAATGTTCATACATTATCTAGAAATCTTGTTTTGTTCGAAATAGCTCCAAGTTCTAACTCTAATTTGCTAATGACATCAAAATCACAAATTTCTTCTGAAAATTTTCCTAGCATTATTAGTCCTATATCTACTAATCAATCAAGTAATAATACACCTTCTGCTACTAGAAGATCTTCTACAACTATAAAGTCTCCTTCATAGCTACAAGATTTTGTCCATTTAGCTAAATTTGAAATGGTTGCCAACACAACTACACCATCACAAACTACATCCAACACTCTTTATCCTTTGTTTGACATCCAATTGTATAATAAACACCCTTCAGAATTCATGGCATCATTAGCTAATGTGTTAACTATAAAAGAGCCAGTTTATTACTCTCTAGCAGTTAAGAAAAAGAAGTGGATTCAAGCAATGGAACAAGAGATTCTTGCTCTTGAATCCAATGACAATTGGGAACTTACTTCTTTACCTAAGGGGAAGAAAGCCATTGGATGTAAATGGATATATAAAATAAAATATAGACCAAATGGTAGTGTGGAAAGGTACAAAGCAAGGCTAATAGCTAAGGGTTATACACAAATTGCAAGTCAAGATTTCCATGATACATTCTCCCCTATTGCAAAGTTAAGCACAGTCAGAATTGTAATAGCCAATTCTACTGCATATTCATGGCCTTTACATCATATTGATGTTAATAATGCATTTTTACATGGCTATATCAATGAAGAAATCTACATGGTTCCTCTTGAAGGCTATGGTAAAGCACAAAATAATCAAGTTTGCAAGTTGAAGAAATTATTGTATGGTCTTAAGCAAGCCTCTCAACAATGGAATGTGGAAATATCAAAGTTTTTAATGTCCATTGGCTTCTGTCAATCAAAGCACGATTACTCTATTTTTACTCAACAAACAACTACTAGTTTTGTTGTGGTTCTTCTTTATGTAGATGATATATTAATTTCTGGATCTGATGAAAACTATATTTTTAATTTGAAGAAAAAAATAGATGATGCTTTTACTATAAAGGATTTGAGAATGGCAAGATATTTCCTTGGTTTGGAAATTTAAAAAACTGACAATGGTTACTTGATTAATCAAAGAAAATTTTTGTTAAATATGTTAGAAGAAGCTAGTCTTATTGTAACGAAGCCAACCAAGACACCTTTACCTATTAGAGTTAAATTGAATTAGGAAGATGGAGATTTACTTGAAAAGCCAACTTCATTTCGATGACTAGTCGATAGATTATCATATCTCAACTTCACAAGACCCGACATCAACTTTGTAGTTCATCATTTAAGTACCTTTCTAGCCAATCCACGTGTCCCACAGATGCAAGTTGCATTACATGTTCTAAAGTACCTTAAAGGAACTATTTCTCTCAGATTATTTTATCCTGTTGCAAATGATCTTTCATTTCATGGTTTTGATTCTAATTGCGCTACAAATGTTACAAATAGAAAATCCATTAGTGGATATTGCATCATGCTTGCATTGGCCTTGGTGTCCTAGAAGACAAAGAAGCAACATATTGTATCGACATCTTCAACTAAGGCAAAGTACAATAGTCTTGCTACTACAACAAAGAGATCTTATGGACATCGTATATTTTACATGATCTTTATGTCCTAGTTCAACTGCCCGCATCATTGCATTATGACAACAAATCTACATTACTTATTGTTGCAAATCCATGCTATCATGCCAGGACAAAACATATTGACATTGATATACACTTCATCAAAGATCACATTTTTTTCTTATTTTATTTATGCTTAGTTCATGCCTTCTCGATTGCAACTTGCTGATTTATGCATCAAGTCGTTGCTCGAAACACAACTTCATTTTTTAAGATTCAAGTTGGGACTTCAATAAGCACCAACTGGAGGGGATGTAAAGATGACATGTAACAACTGTATAGATCCAAGTCGGATAAAATAAATATACAGTTGGAGTACATATGTCAAGACGCTATTGGATGACTACTTGTTAAGTTAGTTGATATATTACTACTTGGAGTACATATGTCAATACGCATGCGCACTCATTCTAGCTAATTTGACTTAATTCGCTAAAGCAAAGTACGTGGCCCATTTGAATGTTGATTTGGCTTTTCTTTGTTCCATTATATATATATATATATATTGGGTAGATTGTTTTGTTTTGTTTTATTTCTCGATAGACCTGTCCTAATACATACTTAGGATCCTAGAAACTTCGAATGTAGTCGGGCAATAACGAGAATGCATGTCAAGAATGATGTATATTAAAAACAATTTAGTGGGATATGCGATTGAAGTCCTAATACTCGTTTACTATTGGCGTCCAAATCATCCACTTTTAGAAGAAAAGCAGGTTTTATTGTAAATTTGAAAGTGCAAACGAGATTGAATTCAATTTAAGATTAATCAAATTAATTTTAAATTATTCAACAAATTTTATATTCGAGTTCAAACTATCCAATTAATTTATCAAATCAAATTCAAACTTCATATGTTTGATTTGATAGACCGACTAACTCGATTGAGCTCAAGTTAAGTGAGTAGTTTTATCATGAAAAAATCTTCCCAAGTTATGTCCCATGAAAAATCACTCCTTAGGCTTAGGACTTCCGTATTTTATAGGAAGAAGAAATATCGAAAAATAAAATTGGGTAAAAACCTCAAATTGTGATGCTGTGCCTTCCTTAGAGGTTCCGTATAGGTTTAGGTTTAAAAATTTGGAATGAATCCTAAGCCTTGACTAGAACATGTATCATGTATAATTCGTAAGTTTCAAGTTACATTATTAATTTTTCATTTGTTTCTTTAAAATTTTGTAGCCATTATAATATTTAAATTGTCGTCATATTACTTATAACGATAAATACAGTGCAAACATTACAAGTATTCAACAAAAGCATGAATTCACAATAAAAATATAATAAATTTTAATTGTAACATCCACTTAAATTGGAGAAATAAGATTTACTTGATTGCATGATTGAGCTTTGACCTAAAACAATCAACTTCAAGTTAGTTGATTAGAATTTCTATTATTTTGTCAAATTTAGGTGTATTTAATAATAATATATTATGAGTCGAATACATGATACAAAAAGTGAAAACTTATAGAATATTCTAAAACAGGTAATATTTTAAGCTCGAGCTTGACTTCAAGTGGTACTCGATAAGTTGAGGTCGATTCTAATAAGCTTGATTTATTTAAAAAAAGTTATTATTCCTCTAGTTAAAACAATACTAAAATCAAAACTTAAATTTGACTTGATTAATATTTAAGCTTGACTTAAATTTGATCAGGCTCATAACTTAGTCAATATAAATATTATAAAGATTATATTTGACTCGATAAACTACTTGAATAGCTCAAGCTTAAACTCAACTTCGCTATTATCAAACGGAACTAGAATAAATATTGAACAAAATTCAAGTAATTCTTGAGTAAGTGCGAGAAGTAAATTTTTTTTTCATGATCATGCGGCAAGGATTTCATCCTATAGACATCATAAGACTTAAAATTGGAATGTCACCTCCTCCTTCCACCCCTCTCTCCCAAGGTCTGGACTTCCATTAGAATTTCACAAGTTTGGATTGCATGAATGACCCAAATCAAATACTCAATGCACTTGAATGGAAATGCATATACGAAAGAATTAATGTTATATACTTTTTAATTTGAATTTTTAGTGTTCTCAAATCTTTATAAAAGTAAAACTTTTAACAGCACTGTCCAATTTTTCTTCCACCTTGACATATGTAAGTTGCTACTTGGCCTTAGGATAGCCAAGCCATGAAGTTGAGATATTGCACATTTTTTTCAATTCTTTTTTTTATATTATGTAATTAAATATATTTAACATTAATTTGTGTTATATTACGTAATTAAATATGGTAATATAGTAATATCTTGTGCTTAAGATATACAAAACCCATGTTGAGGAGAAAGAGGAGGAGGAGGAGGTTGTTTTCTAATGAATGAGTTGGCGAGTCAAGCACAAGCACATAGTAATTAGCAAGACGGTGGAGCGGCGGGAAGGCAAGTTGCAGTACAATGCGTGATGGATGATGATCCACCACGCCATGTAATCCTGGTATTGCCACAATGTAGCAAAAAGCAAGCCTTCTCTTTCTTATTTTACACATAGACCATGCCCACGGTTGCTCATTAAAGAATGCTATCATTCATCAAACTTTTAATGAAATCCAGTCAAACCAGATCCTCCTTCCTAGAAAGCCTCACACTCTCTTCTGAGTCCCTACGACTACGACTTTTTCTTTATATGCCCAAAAAGATATACATTATTACAATGCTGAGATACGAATCACCCCCTAACGAATCTAGTATTAATTATAGAAAATACACATATGTTTTTATCTTTCTTTTTTTCTTTTTTCTATTACTTTACATATCCGTATTTTGATTTATTACATTATTTTACATATTTATGTTTTCCTTCTTTTAGAAAATATTAACTCTTTTTGATAAATATTTTAGAAAAATTATTAGTTAGATATTAAAAATAGATACATCTAATGCATGTGGTAATAAAAAAAAAAAAAAAAACATAAGAACTCTTTTCCCTTTTCATTTCTCTAGTATTAACGCTTTCAGACTTCTTTTTTTGCCTACATACATCTATCATACCTATTTCTAGTTTCTAAATAAATACATGCTTGCAAAGTAAAAAAAAAAAAATCATAATAAAGGTATATAATATGTAAAAAGGTGAAAATATAAATATATTTTCTATAACAAATCTAAGAATTTATGAGTCGATTGATCAATGAATCGCATCTATCATATAAATATATATATTTTTTAATTATACTGAAAAAGAAAATATTCAAATCTGATCCGTTCTATTTAAAAAATCAATATTTATATTACTAAATTATAAAAACTTTAACCAGCTTAGCCGACATCCCTTAATGATTTTTCGTTAATTATGTGACCAAACTGGAAAAATGGGGATCACGTTGCATTCAGAAGTAATCCAATGATGCTGTGGTCGGGGTCAAATGATAGTCATTGTCTGGATTGGTGGCCCATTGATAACCTAAGATGTCCAGTCTGGAATATTAGATGAACCTTAATTTATTAAACAACATGTTACTTTTGCTACTTTGGAGTCTGTCATGTCCACGACCACGTGGCCACATCACATGCTTAGTAGTAAATGTCACCTTCCAATTCAATCATAAAATCAAATCCACACACTATTTCTCATAAGACCAATTTCCATGATTTAATGTACATGAACAAATCGTCAAAGTTTCCAACAATCACTACAGATCTATCATTTGTTATCATGCATCCGTAATATGAGTACCAAATATAAAAGATGTAACTTCATTAAGATGAAAAGTATAATAATTATTTACCTCCTTATATATAATATTAATTATTTTCAAAAGATATATGCAAAAGTTATTTTAAAAAAAAAGAAGCAAAACCAATATTTTTAGAAATTTTATGAAAAAAAAAATAAAGTTCAAAAGGAAAGGCATATACATAATAATAACAGATAGATGGATAGATGACTAATTGTTGGAGTTGCCCATTTATGAAAGTACTTTATTTTAGTAAATATCCACTATGTAAATGTTTTATTGTAACTATAATTTCTAGATTAAGATACTATTGAAAATTTATAATATAAAAAATAGCCGTAAATTTTATTTTACTACAATAATATGCTCATACTTTTAAACCACTGGTAAGTAGTCCTAGTTAGCATAGAAAGATAACGAAGCATATTTTGTAGTATTCTTTTGTATTGCAGAATTTGAAAAATGTTCTAACGTAGTTATAGCTATAAAGAGAGAAAAAAACTCTAATAAATACTTAATAAAAATAAAAATTGCTATTATAAATTAGTAACTGCAGCACTTGCTTATAAACTATCACCAATTTACAATTCCTATTGTTCATTTTCCCAGTAGTGAACTGTTGAGTCTAGAAATTTAATTTTTTTCTTAATTTTGACTTATACTTAGCATAGTCTATTTAGTGCAAGTTGCTCAACGAAAATTAAGAAACTTTTTTTTAACTCTTGTTATTTGTTAAATATTTTTTGAGTCACCACCAATTGAAGTTGGTAATGAAAAAATAGTAGATTAGGATAGAATGAATGAAATACTTCTAACATAGCTATTAGTCTATATAAAAAAAAAATTCTCAAAAAAGAAAAAAAAAACAAGGATTTCAAGATTTGAGGGTTAACTTATTTAAAATCTAAAGAGTATTTTCCCAAAACAAAATTGACTTTGCTTTTTCATTAATGTTTAATCAACTAAAAACAAAGATATTCTACACAAGGAAACTCAACTGTGCAAAACACAAAAGAAAATTCAATAAAAAAATTCAATCAACATGTAAAAATGGAAATGCTTTTAGTTAAAACAAAAACAAAATGTTATTTTCCAATGCGTTTTTTTATGTTTTCAGGAAAATCAAGCTTTCTTTTTTTTTTAGTTATAGGGAACACATATGTACTCAACATTTGGATCAAAGCATCACAATTCATTTCTCTTACAAAACTTTAGTAGGTTGGTATTGAATGATCTTCAAGCTTATTATTAGGATAAGGTGCCCTTTTATGAGATGAGCTAGTGGGTATTTATAGGAAAGAATGATTGACATACACAATTGAATTACTTTGATTATCAACAAGCTAGATTGACTAGATTATGCCCATAACAAATGTATGCTTTGGATGGATTATGATGGCCAAAGATTGCATAAGGGAGCTAGTGATTGGGGAAGAGCTCAAGAGACCAAAAGTAACTAGACAGAAACACCATCAAGTTGATTGTTTTGTGTTCTTTCTTAGTAATATCATTCATTTAGAGTCACAAAAATGTAAATGTAAAATTTTGTAAGAGCATTTTTTATAGGTATACTATTGCATTTCGACTGTTTCACAATGAAAGAAATGCATATTAGAGGGATATGAGGGTAGGAGTGGACAATACTAGTAAGCTCTCATATCAGCGATATGGGTGATGAAGAGAAAGTCTTGTAAAGTTTAACTTCTTTAGTGATCTTCAAACTAAATGCTAGAATTAGGTGCCTCTTGTAAGATGAGCTACTAGGTATTTGTAGGAAAGAATGATTAATGACAACCTTTGCATCTTTTGGATTATCAATTTTCTAAGTTGACCAAGCTATACCCACAACAAATATAGGCTTTGGATGGATTATAATGAGGCTAGGACTCCATAGGGAGCTGGTGAGCAGGGACGGACTTAAGAGTTCAAAAGGAATTCTAGTTGAGTCCTCATGAAAAAGATTAAGTCGAGGCTAGCCAATCCAAATGAATTATATTTCAAATCCACCAATCAAAATTCTTTTAAATATAGTTACCTATCTAATTGATTAACTATATTTATAATAAGAATATAATTTAACTTAACCCTTTTAAATAGTAAAATTTTGGTTATCAATAGAACACAAAAGGTTAGATGGAGCTATATTGGAAAGGTCGGCAATCAATGACTATTCCTATCTATATCCAAAAGCCAGTCAAAATTGGGTAGAAATCTCAACACAGTCAATGATCATGAAAATCAGGCTTTTTAAAAGAATTACTGCAGTTTTTTCCTTTTCCTTTGATTATCTTAGACATGGTCCATTTTATTGGATTACCATATGCAAAAGTCTCTTATGGGCCATGCCTAAAGAAAATCATACACACAAAATGGACTAGCTCATCCATTCTTTAAATTTTTCAAAGGAATGAATAGTTCTCAAAATGATTTGCCACTCAAAGTGCACTCTTTCATGTTTATTGCTGTCGTAGAAACCCTAGAAATGTAAATAGGATACAGCACTGATAATTATGGGACAACTCAAAGAGATGGATATACTTCGCATCATGTGCTAGAACAGGACCTAAAAGCATTTTTTCGCGAATTAACTATTAACGGGAGAAAATCCATGCTTCAAGAAGTGATGTGATTATGTTTTGTTGAATGCCTGTGATGAGACGACAGCACATTCAAATTTCCATCAGCATTATTATTAATCGGTTAATGAAGCCAAAAGTATTAGTAGCCTAGCTGGATAGATTGGCAAGGGAAGTTTCCATTCTATGTGCCCTATCCATTGGAACCAGAAATCTTCCATTCCACCTAAAGGAGAGCATGCGTAGCTTGTTTGTGGGGTTCTACATGTGCGACATGCCTTCCAAGTTCAAATTCAGAAGACCCAGACTCATCACTTTACTTATTGGTGCTTACAAATTTTTGTTATATTTTATTATGCTGGGTATATTACAAAGATATCTTTTTGAAATTATCAAAATTTATGAAAAGATTTTAAATTTTGCAATACTATACTTATACCCTTTATAAAGTATTGATATAAAAAAAAAAACAAAAAATTCTCCACCAATGTAATGTTAAATCAGTTTTTCCCGTAAATAGACACTTGTATTTCTTTTTCTTTTTTTTTTTATGTTGATTCACCAATTGACTTGAAGGTTTCCTTCACTTACTACTTTATTGATCAATATGTGTCAAATTAAATAATAAACCAACTTTAAAAAATAAGTATAATTGCATAGTAATATAAAGATTAGGAGGAAATTTTTTCAAATACTAACATTTTCCAAATATAGTATTTTTAATTTTTTAATTTTTATGGACTAGAGATAGTTATTAAGAGATATAGCTATAATTTGCCTATTTTATTTTTCTCAAAAAATGTTTCATACATTTCTAAAGTTTAAATGAACAAAATATTATAAGAATCATCGTCTTTATCTCTCTATAACTCTTAAACTATATATTTCCTTTCATTCAAAATTTCTTACTTCATTTGTCAAGAATTAAAGAATGGGAGAAGATATAAGTAGCATCACATAAAAAAAAAGGAAAAGAAAAAATACTAATATTTATTGCAATATAGTGGAGTTGCAAATTTTGATAATATATGGAAAATACAAACATAAAAGACATTTTAAAGGAAAAGGGGGGAAGCACTAACAAATTATCCTAAGATAAGTAATGGGTGTGTATTTGTGTAAATTGTTTTGTTTCATAATTTCATAAATTTAAGTTTTTGGTGATTTGCAAAGAGCTTGCCTATGTTTTTTTTTTTTTTTTTGATAAAGACATAATTTGTGTAATATATTCTAATTAACAAAACTACTAAATAATTTTTTAAATTAAAAATAAAAAGAAAAATAGTAGGAATATTAAAAAAATCGAAAGAAAAAATTAAGAAAAACATGTGGTCGTTGCCAACCATCTAATCTTCTTTTGATTTTCTTTTTTTCTTAAATTTTTATTTTTATTATTTTTTTAATTAAATATATTACATTAGTTGTCCATGTCAGTAAGAAATTACATATAAGTAGCCAGCATATAAAGAAATGGGCTCTATAGCTATTTTAGGGAGTCTAGGTGTTGACTTTTAAAAAATTAGAAGGTTCATATAATTTCAAAACTTTTCAAAAATCGTCCATTTAACTAACCTTAATAATAAAATAGTGACACGGGTCAACATACTATTGACCTATAAATTGTTAATTAAATAAAAATTATTATTAAATATATCTTTAGTTTAACAAAATGAAAAATTACGGGTAAATTAAAAAAAAAAAAAAAACCCCACTATTACCACTTGCTAGCCATTCCAAGGCTAGGGAGTGAATGGCGACCATCAACGAGGTCACACAACACCCCTCCCACGCCACGTTAAGGTTGTTAACCACTCCCATCTTTAAGGTGGTTGAAAAACAGCTATCAAAGCTAGTGGGTTGTGCAACCCACACAAGGTGGCTATTGGCTACCCACCATCATAGTTCTTTCATTATTTTTTTTTTTTTTAATTTTAAGTGTGGGTAGTAGCCACCCATCCTCCTAGGTTTAGGGAGGGCTCCTTTATGGTAATGGGTGGCCACCAACCACCTTGTGTGAGTCACACAATCCACTACAATGGAATGTGACCCCTCAACTTTACCGGCAATTTTTCAACCACCACAAAGCTAGTGGGTGGTTAGCAACCACCTTGGCAAGGGTCACGCGAGCCCCTTCCCCCTAAATAGTCACTGGCCACACCTCAACCTTAGGGTAGCCAACAAGTGGCAGGCGATTCTACTTTCTTTTCCTTTTGCTCTTGCTTTTTTTAATTTTCTAAATTTTTTTTATTTTTTATTAAATTATATGAAATATTCTAAAGTCAACAAATCATTAATTAAATTGAAATGAACTAATTAAGTGGAATTTGAAGGTTAAATTAAATTTTTGAAAGTATAAACATGATATTATTTGGCATTAGTAGAATAGTAATCAATATAAGTTAGATATTTAAAGGTAAATTATCTAAATTAATTTTAAGTATTAAAAAGTGAAGAAAATGTATAAGAGTAATTAACATTAATTCGTATTAATAGCTAATAAAAGTTACTATTTAAGGGTAAATACTTTCTACTACTCTCATTTTCTCTCTCTTCCATTCAATCTCTCTCCTAATCTTCTTAACTCTCCCTATCTCTCTTGTATCCATTTCTCTCTCTCCCTTTTCATCTTGTTCAATTCCTCTTATTTTCCTTTCAATTAAACCCACACATTATACTTACGTCTTCAAGAAGAGGAAATAAGCTCAAATCAACCGTACTAGATCAAATTTGAGTAAGGGTTGAATTAGATTAAGATGAATTTTGATTTTGGATTTTCAAATAATCTAATGTCAAGTTAATTATGAAATTATATAAGGAATTGAATCAAAAAGTTGGAGAATGAAGTGGTAGAGTTCCCATTATTAGCTTGATTGAAATTACATTATGGTAAGGATAAGAATTAAAATTTAGATTTTAGATTTTTTTTTTTAGAATTTTTCAATCTATAGATTAGTCTATTGATTTAGGTATTTAATTGTTATTTTGCAAGGTGGAAGTCCTTTTGAAGTGTTGAAATTTAAGTGAGTAAGGTAGTGGTATTTAGGATTAAGATATGTTATAGAGTATCAATCAATCTATAAGTTTTATAAAAATGTTAATAGGTAATTTTAGGTTTATGAATGTAATTTCGGTGCGAAAAGTTCAATCTTGAAGTTCAAGAGATATCAAAAGGTTTCAAAAGCTAAGGAGTAAGGTAAGCACTTAATTACTTATTCAATTTTTTTTATCTAAAATCATCAAAAACATGTTTTTACAAGAGACATAAGATGACTAACTTTTCATATATATATATACATAAGTTTATCTCATGAATGATTTTTAGGGAAGATAATTCCGTCCCGTGGGCAGTTCCTCACATAATATGATTATAGAACCCTAATTAGACGGAATATTACCAGAGCAAACGATTGATATTAACTAGCTTTCAAAAGCAAAGTCACAATTGTTAAGTAGAAAGAAGACCAGAGTCGATGGTTTGTTTATATTAATAAAATGTGCATGTGCAAAGAAGTACATAATATATGCAAAGTATCTTGTGTGCCAAATCCCGGGTTTAATGTGTCATTAATCAGCGTACTAAATTGAACAGTCCTCGACCATGCGCCGCAAATCATGCTCAAATAGTTTAATCGTAAAGCGTTGGTGAAGAAAACGGCGGAAACCCGTTCAGAACCATTAGCCAATATATATATATATATATAGTTCCTTCTTCCATTGTGCTAGACTCGTACAGCTTTAACTTAATAATAAGAAAGCGTGTAACTTGTTGAGTCGACTTGATGAATCGACTCCGTACAATTTCGGAGCTCTTAAGAAACACGAAAACTAGGGTTTTTAATAATTGAGTTTGATAATTACGTAGAAAGTCGAACCTCGACTTGATGTGGTAAATAACATGTTGGATTGAGTCTACGTTACGTGTTAACTTCTATTAATAAAACACAATTTTGTGTGTGTGTGTATATATTTGAAGATCAAGAGAGATTAATTAGGTTCGTAGGGTTTTTAAGTTGAATATATTTAGATATTTTATTATTTTGGCTCTTTGATGGATTATCTCAATAGCTTGAGCTTAATTATACTATATTTTAATGAGACTCGAACTTAAATAAGTAACCAGAAGCCAGCTACGCCTTTTTTGTGGATCAATCACCTTTCATTTCTTTACATCCGTAGTTGACACATTAAAACACAAAACTAAGATTAAATTAAAACTTAGGAATATTGAGTCTGAATCTTGCGGCAAGTCATGTTGGATGAAGTTTCATCAAAAATTGCTTCGGGCATCATCCCTTTAGTCTATTTTATTTATATTCATATAAAGGCAATCCTTTTGAGTATGAGAGTCCTCATCGATAGTCAAAAAATAAATTACAAAGAAGACTGGATACCTTTAATTTAGGTATATTTAGGGAACTGGATTTTTTTTTTTTAAAAAAAAAAAAAAAGGGTTCAAATGCTCTGTGGGGCCCAGTTAAAAATAAGTATCAACTTGGTCCTTTAAAATATTTAATTACAGTGTCTTCAAATCTTCTTTACATAAATGGAATGAGTACCGTGTAAAAATATTATGAAGCTTTTATAATATGAAAGATTTTTAAAATTAAAATTAATATATATAAACAAATCTTAGATTTGTTGCGATCAAATAGAAAAAAAAAGGTAAAACTAAGAGATCACTTTCGCGTCTTAATATTTTATATAGCGACAAAGAAAGCGCCATTGCCGAATCAAATTGATGAAATACTCTATAAAGAAGTCTAGAAACAAAATGACATGCCAAAAAATAAAGCATTTCCTTTAGGAATTTTGCACCAATTCTCTTAAGTATGCATTCAGACTTATATAATATTTTACTTTTTAAGTATATGCATCACAGGTATATGGTCTCATTAGTGTGTGTGTATATATATATATATAAAAAGAGGAATCTTTGTCTCACCTCATGCTTGTTTTGTGATAAAGAGGAAACCTCTTAAGGTCTCTTTTTACAGTGTGACTATACAAGAGGAGTGTGGCCTAGTGTGATGGGCTTGTTCACTGATATTTCAGCTGTTAGTTCAGATGATGAATGGTTCTCGAGCATGTATAAAAGGATTTAGGTGGCAACCCGGTTTAATGGAGGATCACGTAAAGTTAACAGTGTGTGTGTGGGCGGGTGGGTGTGACAGATGTAATTGTGCGTTTAAGAAACCTACCCGGGGATTGGACCTAACGTGAAGCACTATCAAACTGTCAAATCAGGAACAGTGAATTCAAAAATCCTTCCCTAGTGTCAGTCGACCGATGAGCCCGCATGACAATCTTCTCAGCTTCCCCTTTTCTATAGGTTAACCCTAAAACAATTTGCTTTGTTCCTAGGGAACAAGGGGTCTATAACTAAAATTATATTAAGGCTTTATAATTAGTGAAAGTCCATTGCACCTAAACACACTTAAACATGGTAATTTCTACTCCGCTTTCCATGATTTTTCATCCGGCATATTTAGCATTTTTCATATAAAATTGACTCTCTTTATTTTCTCTTTCACTAAATCTTTTCTGTGATATTGTTTGTTGCATTGTGCATCATATATTTGTTTCAAGCTCAGTCCAACAGTCGTTCAGAGTGTGTCTTATAACTAATCTTTTGCTATTTTATAGAAGTAAAGGGCAAATTATATAATTTGCTAAGCCATCCTTTATGCACTAGAAGGGAACAAACAAGCATTGTAAGGAGCTTGCTGTTAGGTCCTATTTAATTGATGACTATAGCAAGTACAAGTAATGCATTAAATGACTTTGCATGAGGCCTAAATAGATATTACCTGCCTTGAATCCTCAAGAACCTTGACAGTTCTATCATACCTCAGGTTGATATAAACGAGGGCTCCCCTCGTCCTACTCCTGAAGTTTTAAGTCTAATAATAAAAGCTTGGGACTAAAAAAGGCCTACAGTAGCACCACAAGAATACATCATATGTTGTTAAACGATTGTTGCATTTAGGTGGATGAATTACAAGGCAGAGTTAAAGGGACAAGTTTATAGATAAAAGTATATCCACGAACAAGCCATTACGCTAAAAGATAGAACAAAAATAATGCAAAGAGAATGGGTTATTTAATAACTCTTAATAGTCCAGTATTCTTTTCTACCAGACCCACAATTCTAAACTCAAAAAACACCCTATTGACTTACACCAATTACATGCCAATTGAATAGAACAACTCCAATATCTAACTATTGGTATTTATTGTTACAGGGTATTGCTGAACTTCGAGTGTCAACAACTCCAAGAAAGAAGAAAAACTGAGAACTTAATGAGGTAACAAGATGATGCCCAACCGATCTGTCTCTTCCTTCTATATTTTATTCCCGATAGTTACAACTGAGTTACGTTGCTACAACTGTTCTGTTTGAAATTGTTTTCCCTCCTATCAACACGTGATGAAATGTTCCGATGCAATTTTGATGTATCATTATACGTTTGCCTAAGTCTAGTATACGTAAAGTATGTTTAAGTCTCCACTTAATCTTGCAAGTATTGTCGCCTCTTGACAATCCTTCTGGTTCTATTTACTTCTCTTACTGAGGATGTGACATTACTCTATTCGTCTGGACTGAAATAGCCCTCGAGCCCCCCCGACTATTATTTTCCATTATACTGCCTCCTTCGCTTGTCCTCTGGACTCTGGTGAACCAAATGAACTATCTATCTATCGTTCCGAATTTTCAAGGACTCGAGAATTTTACAGTAACTGAGCTATCAATCTTACTTCTCTGATTTTGAACAATTTCACATTTTACTCTGATAATTCTGGCAGTGTTTTTACTGTTTTGTATCTGTACTGACAATTGATTATAACTATAGACTCTTTCAAGAGTTTCCCAAGTATCATAGAAATGACAATATGTCTCCTCCATGCATATGCTCTAAGAATTACACTATATCCCGTAGCTATCGATCTCTTTTATAGTAAAGTCCGGTATACCCCGAAGTCCCACACTTCATCTTTCGCTCGAGGCTGCCTAAATGCCAGCCATATCCTGCACATCTCGTTCTATCATTCCGCGTGGACTTGGTATATCTACGCATAAAGTTGAGCTCTCCTTCTTCTGCCCCATTGTAAGGAACTATGGTTGTACTCGTTTAGCAGAAACCAAGCATAATCTTAATAATCGTAAAAGAATACCATAATTAATGACATTAAAGTAAGGTAATGATAGGAGATGAAGATCACTGCCTCTAAATGGTGGTGATGGTTGACATTTACTCAAACCTCATATGCCAATTAGTGAAGAAAATAAATGTAAGATCAAAGGCCTTGAAAGAATAAAATGTACAAGAGTATTTAGGAAAACTCGGTACAGCACTATTCACCATTCAAGCTACTCCTTTTTTCCTCCTCCTAACGCTGCTATGAGATTCACATAAAGTTACCTCAACTGTTGAACAGTATTCTCAATAAACCTTATATATTTGATACAATTTTACAGTACCACATTCTGCAATCTAACTACTGTAGTTCTGTTTTCAACACACCTGTGTTAGATATTACGTTAAATGAAGAGAACACAGTTGGAAATTCATTGCCAATCCATAATAGAAATTATGCTTAGGCCGAACAAGCAAAATGACAAGCTCCAAACAACGCGGAGCCCCATATTGCACTTAAGATTTTCAGTTGCAAATGTTAGTAAAATAAAATATGATTATTCGGATTTGTTAGCACGAATCCAATTTCAATTATCGTTATTTACCTCCTATATGACGTAAATAGAATTTTAGATATAAAAATAATAATGATGATGATGATGAATATAATAATAAATGTTACTGCACAGGTTAATTTAATTACATTACAGCGCATATCTTCCTTTTCTTTCTTGTGTATTCTATAAGCTTTTTCCCCGCTAGAAATCTGCCATAAAGTCTAATATTAAGTTGCAAAAAAATATGAAGCATAAATACAAAGAATACACAAATATCTAATAATCTTGTGAACTTTACATTAGAAAAGGCACCATCGCACCATTGTGCATAAAAATTCGAGAACAACTCACTATAAGACCACCCTTTTTAGTAGAGCACGAATGGCATAAGAAATGAGAGGAATATTATAGCATTACTCACTAAAGAAGAAAACGAAAAAAATAATAGTAAGGAATTTAGATAGCAAAACTCCTCAATTTTATATCTATAATCATCGCAACAAGTCAAACACAATCATGTAGGGAGAGATATTGCACAAGAATATACTAAGACTAACTCAAGATGCAGGTATACTGAGAAGAATACCCCAGGCTTGCAACAAACACCTCGGAATAACTTACTTGTGACCGCGGAAATACATGTAGACTTTCTGCACATAGCAGAAGCAAGATATAGTTAGCATTCCCATCAAGGAACAAAGACATTAACAGACGTCAGCAGAAAGGACTTAGGTTCAAGCACCCCAACCAAGGTAAACAAAGGGAAAGTACAAAAGAACATCATGTTAGAGATGACCAGAACTCAAGTACAAATGGCACCAATAGAGCAAGCATAGACATGGGCACTATTAGATCTCTCTGGAATTATGGAGTCCCTCATGCTGCCACATAGCTGCCAGCACAAAATTACAACCAGCCCATTTCACTAATTATTACATCTTCTCGAGGCCTAGTTAATTTTCCATTATAGAGTCTTATTTTGAAACTTAACCGCTCGATAGTGTCAAAATAAGATACAGATATAGATAAGAGACGTGATACATACCCAAATATATATCAGAAACTTTACTAGACACCCAATCTGGATAAAACAAAAAGGAGGACAAAACAATCCAAACAAACCTCAGTTGAGTGTTGATGGCTTTAAATGTCTATTGACCTACCTTAATAATAGTCCACAAGAAAGAGGTAGTAGATACTACAGCTGTTAACTTATCTAGATTAATTTTTTTCAACCAAAATTGACCTATTTATTTCCAGTCATGTATATCTAGTTTGCAGCAATTCATGAAACAGAAGACAACCTATGACCCTACTTTCCATGAACCTCTTCACCTATTACTTGAATATGAGGTTTACAAACACAGTTAAGCTACACTTTAATATGTTCTCCATTCCATCATCACCACCAAGCTACACTGTTGAAAGCATTCTTTCACAAACTACAATGAGTCTTTCATTATTGAGGCATGTGACAGAAATATAAACTAGTAGAATAGAAGGTATAGACACATGACACTACCACAATAGATTCATATAATAAAGAGGTCCCTTTCTAACCTGAAGCACCCAGAAGCTTAGTAGTGCCTCTAAGCAAAATAAGGCAAAGCCAACAAGGTAAAAGATCTGCATAAAGCAAAATCGTTATTTAGCCAGGCCCTTCATGAAATGAAACCATCTATACATTTTCATCAAGAGTAATGGAATAAAAAGCCAAACTCCAAAATATGGAAATAAGAAATGGATTAAAAACCAGGCATGCATTACTAACAGTCTCACTCTTACCAAGTAGGTAGCCACTCACAGTTCAACCAAACACTATGTTCCATTCTGCCTTTTCTTATTACAGTCAGTTTTTCATAGAAAACCAGTCAAAAGCATCCCTTATGGACTATAGTTCTGCATCTTCTATTCTTATTCCACCCTATTTAAAATAGCTTCCCTACAATCTCCCCAAAAAAATAAAATAAATAAATAAATCAATTGTTATTTATTGGTAATGAGAATGGGAAGGTATCAGAACCATGCATGGAGAATTTTTCAATAGTAGGTTAACTAGAGTTAATAGAGTATATACACAGACAATTTATTTTATTGGATAAATTACGTGATGCCCATGATATCAGTATTTTGCATGAGAAGCTATCCAACAAATTCAGTCTTCTATTTTAGATGAGTATATTTATCTTTCTTTTTTTATTTTTATTTTTTTCCTTGACCCAATTGCATAACATATTTCTTTCATGAAGTAAGCACCAAATTTTACAGTTCATTCAAGAAGCCAAAACAGAGCCAGTCGTCAAAAACATTAAATTTCAACCATCAGGATTTCTCCTGTTGATATGGCAACAACAGTATATCAATAACTCAATGATAAAAGTGATATGGGTTCTAGAACTCCCTTACTGCTTTCCCTTCCTAACCTTACCTCACACCACCAAACCCATCCACCCCCCCCCCCCCCCCCCAATATCAGCCCACTTCTTTTGGGGTGCCTCCTAACCTTCCATTTTATAGCTTAATATACCCTAGTGTTTCTTAGTTGTTTTTAGAGTTGTCTGTACTTAGAGCTTGTTGTTGGAACTTACCTCCGGTGACTAGATGAAAACGTCTATTAGAAAACATAAAAGAGTCCTGTTTGAGGACTTCGCAACTAAAGCCCTAGCTACGGGGTCTTTAAGGTCAGTTTGTAGTGGCCAGACAAAGCATCAGTCAGTGGTCTCAATGGAGTCATCCAGGGACTCCTCAATTTTGAATTTGGAGAAAACGGTTTCCAACAAAGCAAAACCATCTACTGGAAGCAGAAGTGTTCTGAAGGCCAAGCAAAGTGTGGGGCTTGAGGAAAAAATACAAACAATTGATGTGACCTAACCAAGACTTTCATTACAGGTAAACAAAAGAGATAAAGGGTCCTTACCAAAAAGAAAAAGCTAAAGTGTCTTCATCCCTTTTAAAAAAATCAAGACTCTTTGTCAAGTTCTACTCTAAAAGAGCTGACCAAAGTGGTGGAAGACATTGAAAACAATGTAAAGGTGGATTTGGAAAATGCAAACAATCGAACGGTGGTTTCAGGAAAAAAAAAAAAAAAAGCAGGCTACTTCCTTTGCAGAAATAGTCTCCGGTAAGAAACAGGGTTCTACCCCACTGTACCAAGCTCCTAAAGTAAATGTGGCATTGGAATACCATCCTCCTCCAAGAGTGGACAGGAAGATTTGAGTCAAAACCCCCAAATCCGTTTCTGAGGTAAGAGAAAGGCCATAGAAAAACACATTAGTTGAATACTTCCTTGGATATAGCCCACCCTTTTCAGCGGTACAGAAAATCACTAAAACAATGCGGGGTAATATGGACTTGTTGGAAGTGCTTTCCAATGGAAGTGGTTTTTTTCTTTTCAAGTCCGCTGATGACAACCTTGATTTTTTTCCAACAAGTTGCTGGTCTTGGAGAGATGGCACATACAAATGTCCTCATCTCACGTAAATCCAAGGAAGATGCCTATTTAGGTAAGAGGGGAGTTCCAACAGAATTCCTCCACAATGAAGGCATTGGATATGCTGCTAGTGTGCTTGGTAAACCACTTCAAGTGAATATAGTCACAGCAACAAATGCTAGAGTTAAATATAGCATCAGTTGAAATGGAGGCTAATGGAAAATTTCTAACTGATTTCCAAATGGAATGTGCGGATGGCTCCATTCATAGGGCGCATGTTGAATATCACATTCTTCCACCCTGTTACTTAAATTGTTGCATATTTGAGCATAATGATTTGAAGTGTCCCTGCAAGGAGAATGATAACAGCAAGAGGGAGATAGATGCTGTTGGTGTAACAAGGAAAGATCATTAACCCAATTAAGAAAGCAAGATCGAAGGTGGATGGCAAGCATGTAGGTGGTATTATTTTTAGAGAAGAAATAGTGAGAAACAACCAAACTTTGGCCCTAGTCACTCTCGGAAAATGAAAGCCTAAAGTGGCATTATTTGGGGGGAATGACAGTAGCTCAGAATCTGGTCGTTGTCCGTGCATGGAAGGAGAGCCTTCAGCCTTGCACTCTGATGTAGAGATATCCCAAGGCGAGTATGATGAATCTAGTATTTCAGGTGATAAGTCAAATGGGGGTGAAAGTGAGTCCAGTTTTGCTTCAACCTACATTAAGGTTCCTTCTTCAGACATGAGGTCAAGTGGGGATGAAGGAGATACTAGTATTGTTTCACCTTCTATGGTAAATGAAACACCAAATCAATCACCAACTCAGGTTGGTGAATCTGAACCTAGATGTGGTGATAACACTAGTCAAGAAGCAACAGCTAAAAATAGCTCTGAGAAAAAGAAGGAAAAATCCAAGAAAAAGCAAGCAAGAGAGAAAAAAGAACAGGGAAAAGGCAAAAGAAATTTCTCTTTCCCTCTCCAATTGAGTGGATTTCGCCTTTCCTTTTTCCATATGTTAGCATCGTAGAATATAAGGGAGTTGAACAACCCAAAAAAATGTGAAGAGGTAATTAAGCTGTGTAACCAATACAAAATATCACTTTTTAGTATAGTTGAAACAAAAGTGAAGCAAATAAATACTCAAAAGGTGTAGAAGCGGTTTTGGCCTGATGGGAGGCTTAAAACACATCCAAGCAATCGAATATAGGTTGCTTGGAATCCGGCCGTTTGGGATGTTCAAGTATCGGTGTCTTCAAACCAATTCATACACTACTATTGTAAGCTAGTGAGCAAGTCTTTATCGTGTTACACATCTTTTATATATGGTGTGAATCATGAAGAACTTATGAGAATACATTGGATAGAGTTAAAATTGCTGAGCTCATCTATTTCTAAGCCTTGGATTGTGTTAGCCGACCTAAATGAGTGCAAAAATCTTTGTGATAAGTCAAGAGGTAATATGACTGTATCTAGCAGAATGGATGACTTCAATAAATTTTGTTTTGAGATGGAACTGGAAGACGTACATTCCTATGGATGACTTCAATAAATTCTGTTTTGAGATGGAATTGGAAGATGTACATTTCTTGGACATTTTGCTTACTTGGACAAATAGTTGCCCTTCTAATCCCATTCTCAGGCAGCTGGACCGAGTGCTGGCTAACCATTCATGGTTGTCTCTCTATCCTCTTTCTAAAGTGCAGGTTGTAAGTCCCAATATTTTTTATCATTGCCCGTTAATTGTTAACTTTAATGATGAAGCTGCTATGAGGAAATTTTTGATTGCTAGGCAGATCACCTGGATTTTAAAAATAGAGTGCAGCAAGTTTGAAGCACCATAGTTGAAGGTACAACAATGTTCCAGATTGTATCTAAACTTAAGTTGTTAAAGAGAGCTCAAAAAGTTAAAAAGTTAAATGGTCATTTCTTCTCTAACATCCAACATCGTGCAGCTGATGCACGTTCCAAACTAAATGGTATTCAAGAGTGGAATTGCCAACACCCAACTAAGGCAAACTGTGACAAGGAAAAAGTGTCTTTCAAAAAGTCCTATTTCCTTAACACAGCAAAAGTCTTTTTTAAAGCAAAAATCCAGAATTTATTGACTTAAGCTTAGAGATCATAACACAAAGTTCTTTCGATCTTTAAAGCAAAAGTTTCATGGAGATTCTATAAAATCATTAACAGATTGTTCTAGTAAGCTACTCAATTCACCACAAGAGATAAAGCTCATGCAGTAAATTTTTCTGAGGAGCTTCTAAAAGAGTCAAGGAAACCCACACATTTATATAATCATATAGAAGCTCTTATTGCTAAAAGAGTCAAAAGTATAGACATGGAGTTGTTAATAAAGTCAGTGATAGATGATGAAATCAAAGCTGCCTTTGATACGATGGCCTAAGATAAAGCACCAGGACCTAATGGTTTTAATACTAACTTCTTTCGAAAATCGTGAGATACTATAGGGAGTGAATGTTTGTGTTGCTATAAAAGATTTCTTTGGTTCAAGGAGGATTCTCAAATCTAAAAGTTCCATTGCAATTTCTCTAGTTCCCAAGGTTGGTAACCCTTCTTCTCTATCTAGCTTTCGGCCTATTTCGTGTTGTAACACCTTACACAAATGCATCTCCAAGATTTTGGTAGAACAATTAAAGTTGGTTCTTCCATACCTAATTGGGAAGGAACAAACAACTTTCATCAAGGGAAAACGGATTGTGGATAACGTGTTTGTAGCTCAAGAACTTCTTTTTGGTTATCATAATGAGAACCTCAAGGCAAGATGTGCCATAAAAGTAAATATTATGAAGGCACATGACCATGTACTGTGGTGTCTACTTGAACAAGTTATGCGAACAGTAGAATTCTCACCACGATTCATAGATTTGGTCATGCAATATGTTTCTACCCCAAAATTCTCTTATAAATTTAAATGGAGAACTTGTGGAGTTCTTTTCCAACTCAAGGGGACTCAGACAAGGTGATCCACTATCACCATACCATTTTGTGCTTGTTATGAAGCTCTTTTCATGCATAATGAGAAGAGTGGATAGATTGAATGGATTTTCTTATCATTAAAGGTATAAAAAAGAACGCATTAATCATTTTTGTTTTGCAAATAATGTTATGATTTTCTCCAAAGGTGATTTGAGGTCAATATCCTTGATCAAAGAGGGTCTTCAAGATTTTTTCTTCTTAACAAGGCTTAAAGCAAACCCAAACAAAAATTAGATGTTTTTTAGTGGAGTGGCCCCGATTATTAAATAAAAGATATACCAGATTTTCAGACTTCCACGAGGTGAGTTACCAATAAGAAATCTTGATATTCCTTTATTGTTGACGAAACTCAATAAGGTGACTTGTCACATTATTGTGGAGAAGTTTTCTAAGAAAATAAACCAATGGACCAGCAAATTCTTATCATATGCTGGTTGAGTACAATTGGTTAAGAGTGTCCCAAAGCTTTAACAACGAAGATGAAGCGATTTATTTGGACTGGAACAGATGAATCTAAAGCCAAAACAAAGGTTGATTGGGATACAATTTGTAAACCAAGAGCTCAAGGTGGGTTAGGAATTCTAGACTTGTGTGTGTGGAATAAGGTGGCTCAATTGAAGCATATCCGGTATTTGTGTTCATATCAAAATGATAGCCTCTTGCCTAGCTGGGTGAAGTCAAAGATATTGAAGGAAATGAGCTTATAGACAATCAAAATTCTAGTTAATGTATCATGGTCTTAGTGCAAAATACTCCAACTTAGACCACTTGCAAAATACTTAAGTAGGAAGTTGGAAATGGTAACTCGATCTCATTATAGTATGATGATTGGCACCTAAAGAGAGCGCTGGTATCATAGTTGAGTGAGCAGGGTACTTATGCATTGAGCTTTCCAAAGGAAGCAAGATTGTGTTCCATTATAAATGCTGAAAACGGAGAGTGGCCATTTGGTGACCTATGGAATCAAATTAAAAGGGTAGTTAAGGGATGCATCTGCCCCAAAGGTGGAGTACGAGAACAGATTTATATGGAAAGCAAATCCAGCTAAAAAAATTTCAATCAAATTGACCTATTGTTCCCTTCTTCAACAGAGCAATAAGGTAAGCTAGTTTTCTTTTGTATAGAATCAGAGACTACCACCCAGATTCACTTTCCTTCTATGGTTGGCTACCTAACAGAAACTTACAACATTGGATAACTAGTAAGTTAGAGATTATCAAATCAAAATGTGTGTTTTTTATGTAAGAAAGAAATGGAGTCACATTGCCACTTGTTTCTCAAGTGTACTCTTATGAGATTGATATGGGTTAAGTTAGAGGAAGTTTTAGCAAGGGCACTGGTGCTACCATCCCAAACTGCAAATATTCAGAACCTTTTCAACACAGTGGGTCCAAAATTAACAGCTCCCTAAATGTTGATTTGTGGGTTTGTCATCTATTATGTATGGATAGAAAGAAATGAGAAGAGATTGGGATTGAACTCACATTCAGCAGCAAATGTTTCTCTCACTATTCTTTTATGTTTTTTTCAAGTAATAGCTCCTCTTTATATTACCAAGGTCTCAATCCTTGTACCGCTTTATAGTTTTTGTTGGTACTGAGATCGAGTTCTCAAGTCACCCTAAGAGTTTTCTTGCTTTGTTTTGATTTTTTAGCTTCGCTTTTGTTTTTACATTCTATCTCTTTAATGAAAATACAAAATCTGACCTTTCATAAAAAAGAAAAAGTGCCCCATAAAATGCTGCATAGCATATGATAATAACCACCAGTTGACTATATATGTTAACTATTCACTTCATAGTAAGAGGGGCAGAGAATGGCTTGGATAAGATAAGGGAGCAGACTCCTAAGACACCAGGGATAATATTTTATCCAAAACTTCCTGCCTGCTCTAAATTGATAGAGTGCACTTGATTGGTAAATAGCTCCTCCAAAACAAAGCAAAAATCGCTCTATAAAAGGTATTACGCAACCAATGTGACTGGATATGATAACAACACATCCCCTCAATAATACCAAGGTAAAAGACAGATATTTGAGAAGACAGCCTACATTAAAAACCCCAAGGATTACACATTGTAAAGACAAGCTATTACAAAAATTGTTACTTCATTCAATAGTTTCTTTTTTTTTTTTTTGGATAATTTACTTCATTCAATAGATCATTATGCATAAGCTTGAAAATATGGAGGGGGAAAAAATATTCAGCATTCAACAGTATTAAAAGCAGCTGTGGACTACACTTTAATAGCTAGCACAACTTACCCCAACCAAGACATGATCAGAGAAGACATCAATTGCAGCAAGAATTCCCCTGAAAATAGTCAACAACAAAAAGAAATTTCAATTAAGAAATATCAGAGCTTAATAAAGGAGGATGCCAACGTGCAACTACAATGACATGATTAGTTGGGGTTCTCTTCTGTGTGTATGGTATATGACAATTTTTATCATAGAGAACTCATGTATTGCAAGCTTGGTTGGGGTAAAATTCTTATAATATTCTTTTTGCATCTTGATTCACTTAGGTGGGCACCTTGTATGATGCCTGATCCCCCAGGCAATGGGATGCATTAGCACCTCAAAAGCACCAGGAGCTTTCAACAAAATGCTCATAGCATGCAACATGTAGTGCCAACACAGCACAACATGCAGCAAATATATTACACGACAGCACCATGCATTAATTCTTACTACAAAGAGAGCACAGCACTGCCTTTTTGGCACAGTTTATCTCTACTTCTCTTTAAAAATAACATGCAGATCTACCTATATAATTTATATTGAATAAGGCAAAAAACAACATAGTGCTAAAGTTCTTACGTTAATGATTTCCCATGAAAGACAACTGGTGGGGCAATGGCAGCAAATATACAGAAGCCAACATGCAGCTGCACATTCAAATTTGAACACATTACTCGAGGAATAACATCCAATACACAACACATAGCATTATCAGTGAAGATTTCTTTAGGATTTGAATGGAAGAATGATTACAATTGCAATTCTGAAATCCGAATGCACTTCCAAAATTTTCATGATTTCTTTGCAATTATATTTTGCTATATGCTTACATATCTCTAATCGTGTTCATATAGTAGATAAGAAAGAGTAAAGTGCACAGATCTCAAATACAGTTGAAGGCACTGATACTCTTAGTTGGAGTTTTAAGGTTGCCAAAGTATAATATAAAAGTCATGTATTGCAATAGTCTTGTTCTTGCTCCACAAGAGCATATGAGGTTGGATTTGCTAGTATATCAGAGAATGATGGCAGTAAGAAGCTTACCAAATAAAAAAGGAAAAACCAACTAAAGTTCATTGCACTGTCTGTCCTGTAAATTGAGCACAGAAGAAAAAGAAAACATTAAATACAATTTCAAATGTTGTTCAATACTTTTTGTTTGGTAAGCCATACAGGAAGGAAACAAGAATCGCAGGACATTTATCAAAGTCAGGAACAAAGACATCTGTGAAATGGAAAAGAAGATAACTCATTGGTCCTAACCTCATTGCCCGATATAAAGGTCGGTACCACAGCACATAGGACAGGGGAACTCCAAGCAGGGCATAGATTGTTGCCAAGAAAAAAATTTTGACTCCTGCACTTTCATAAGAAATCGTCACTCTTAAAACCCAGTCTCGCATTCACATTACATTAAGAATAGCTAATAAAAGTAAGATCTTACCTCCACCCCTGATCCAACAAACAATCACTGCAACGACATTAAAGGTAAGGCAAAGAACTATACCTGCAAAGTATTACAACTCACTCAGCTAAGCTGTTCTAGTCTATAGTTAAACAAGAGAGCAGAAACAAAGAAGTATATAAAGCAGATGAAAGAAGTCATTATTGTGTCATCTCTCTCTTTGTTTCTGTCACATTACTTGCTTTTGCAGAGTTACCACAGAAATAAAGCAGATGAAAGCAAGCTCTAGCGATAATTAAATCCAATAAACACACCTAACCAACTTGCAAAAGCAAGGTATTGAAGTTTTTGAGCACCAGCTGGTATTTCATTGGCTATATCATGATGAATGATGGGGCAGAAGGGAGGCCAGTTTTTATCATCCATTGGAACGCCAGCTGTTGCAACATAATGAGCAGGATAACATCAACTTAGGCACTGAATAAAAACTATTTTACAAGTGTTACATCCCCTGTAATTGCTACAAGGCTTACCATTAGCAATAGCATCTTCTCGGCGTTTTATATCCTGTAAAAAAGAAAAAGAAATAACTGATTTTACAATTTATATCTCATAATTAAAAATTTGGACAACAGTCGCTGCAGGTATATCCAATGCAATCAATTGATACAATAATAAGGAAAAAATAAAAGAAATTCACCTTTTCCCTCCTCTTCAAGTCTGCTTCCCAAGCTGCAAGTTCTTTTGCTTTGTCCTTAGAATCCTGCATACGAAGTGTAAACTTAAATCTCCAATAAGTATAAAAGAATTAAAGGATATAGGAAGAGAAGGGACAGTCGATTACATTCTTTGTATCCAAAGGTATATCCACTGTGGCATCATGTTTCTGCCCAAAGCCAAGGGGTTCAGATGCAAGTGGAGGCATACGTGATTTTGATGCTGGAGCAGAAGCACCATTCTGAAAAATTCCCAATGGAAGCATGGTTATGAAAGATGGAAAATACCATCACATAATAGCCTTGTTGCTGCTACAAGAACAATTCCAGATTGAAAGAAAAATTCAGACATCTGAAAATGCACATAGCCCTGAAATAGCCAACTTAGCTAAAGCTCAATGTCAAGAAGAATCAATCTTGCAATGTTGAAGGTAACATGTCAAAATACATAGGCAATGTTACCTGCTTCCAACACGGTGCATATTTTCTTATATGTAACAGCCTACAAGCCAAGTACTACACCCATTTATAGAGGGAAAAGAAAATGGATTGCAGGTTAACCTTCATACAGAATAAGTTCAATTCTTATTCATTGTGGACACTGAAATGACCCTACCAAAGGAGAAAAAATATGAAAGAGAATGATAGCTGCCAGCGGCCATAGGGTTATGTAACAAGAGAAACCATCTTAAACCACAACCAGTTAGGGTAGAGTAGAACTAGCTGTTGCAACAGGATTTTCCCAGAAATTATACAAGTTAAACTGAGTAATTTGTATTGATATAAATTAAGGATACTGAATGCATTTCAGAGAAAAAAGTGACAATTCCTTTAACATTCTGTGCAGTCTCCCAATGAAATGCAATAAAGTTTGAATGGCTTTAAGCAGAATGCTAAAGGATCAACTTCTGGGTCTGTCAGTACCAAAAACTGATCCAAATTCAACCCAACTTGGGAATTTCCTTTTTTCACCCCTACCTATGATTGAGAATATCATGGACTCATTTTGGGTGAAAGGGAACCCAAAGACCCTCCCAAGACCCAATTTTTTTTGGAAAATTTCACAACCATTTCTGACATAGACATTGGCCTTATCACTGATGGCAGTACAGACTCCTAAAACTTGAATACAACTGCTCCTATGATTAAGAAGGCAACTAACACGTAAACAAGACAAATAAACCACCTACAATTGCCTAGATCAGCAACATAACAGACACACGATAGAAATAAAAAAAAAAAAACCTTGAAGACATAAACTTATGTATTTGGATAATATCTAAGCTGATCCCTTGTGCTTGCCATCGCTATGTAATTCCTTTCAAAGGGATATACTTGTGGTAATAGGTCAGTAAAATTACTCCCTCTAAAACACACATGTCCTCAGGCATGAAATCCAAGTAATGTAGTTTCTGGTTCATGTCTCCCCTCCACAAATTCCTCTTTTTCAGTTCTTCTCAAAACAATTTTGTGCACCTATGCCCAATAACCTATGGCTCATCACAATTAAAGCATATTCCTTTCACTCTTTGTTCATCCAATTATGAAAATTGACAGCCTATGAATGAATTGCTTCTTTTAAATTTCCATTATTCTTAGGAATGCAACCGAAGAAAGTTGTAATAGGATATCCAACCCAACCGACTCCATAAAAAACGACCCTATAGGATTTAAGATCAAGTTTTAGGACACGAAATAAAACCCGATAAAATTTGAAGTCGATCTATGGGATTTAGAAAAAACTCAATGGAAAAACCCGACCCAATAATTTTTTTTTAAATAATTAATTAATATTATAATTTATAATCACCATATTTTTTTTATCAAGTAAATTTTATTAATCCAAAAAGAATAGTTTACATTGCCAAAAAGCAAGATACAAGACAACCAAGGTACAAATATAGCAACATAATGCTTCCTAGGTAATACAGACTCTACTTTACATTAATGTAGCATACATTCTAATTTAGTTTTATAATCACCATATTTTATTTTATTATTTTTATATTTTTAATCAGTATATTTTTATTTTTATTTTTTAAAATTTTTATATTTGATTTCTCTCTTCTTTCCATCACAAGTAAATTAATAATAAATTAAAGAAATGACATGTAAAAATAAATTGAAGTATGAAAAAGAAAAAAAAAAAGATTTAATCGTCATTCGGGTCGGGATTGGTTCAAGTTCAGGGTGCTTCATTTGTTAGACGAGGTGAGTTTGGGTTAGGTGAAAAAAAAATCAGTTCGAGGCAGGTCTTGGACATATAAATCCTTTATCGAGTTGGGTTCAAGTTTCAATAAACCCATCCCAAACCCGGCCTGTCTACATCTCTAATTATTCTTGTTTCCACAAACTCTAGTTCCTTCATCTGTCCTACTTAGCAAATAAATAAATAAAAGGTTCCTTCTCCTTGGTCATATCCATGCATCAAGACTCATAGTTGCCGTTCAATCCCCAAGGTTTTGTAACTCTACTTACACTACCATAAGATCGCACAACCCACTAATGAATATGGCTACTTCCTGCTCCAAAGTCAATGAACTTGCCTGTGCAGAAAGATGTTCAAATCTGCATTGATATGCTTCTGCAGAACCCTCCTTTGACTTCAATAATGCACCTTGTTTATTACTTCTTATGGGAGGGCCAAATCTTACTTGGCTATGCCACTTGGATTCTTCCCACAACAACATGAGAGAATCTCTTTCCACTTTCAAGAACCAAATTGAGCATATCCCTCTAGATGAAATGATGCCACTGCAACTTTCTCCTTTGCTGGTGTGCAATGGTGAAAAAAGAAATGATCAAATATTCACAACCACCCTGTAGGATCTTTGGCTCAAATCCCACCAAGGACACTTCTTAAAGTTACCTACATAATGCAAACTATACTGAACTGGTGCATGGATCTAAAAAGAGTGCTTCATGTGCCTAGAGATAACAGGTTATACTACGGCTGTGCCCCTCCATTACTAAATTTAAAAATAAAAAAAGGATCCTACAGAGCCATAGGATCTTTATTCCCATCAAATCTGGGAATATCTACTTGTGTCATGAGGAACCAAATTTATATTTTCTGACTTAAATGTCCCTGTCTGTTGCTATTTGCTACAAATTCCTTTGGCAGAATCAGCCACCAAACTATGGGAATGCAAGCTTCTTACTAAATTTTCCAGTTGCACTGTTGATTCTTGCTACTTTGCTCATGTAGCAGCACACTCAGCATTGTACAGCATGAGAAGCTCCTCAAATTCTTGCTAAAGAGCACAGTTTTCGGTCAAAACCCCCTGCTCTAGTACCAACATGTTATAGAATCCAGTTTTGGGTCTTTCAATATAAAAATCTTAACCAAATTCAACCCAACTTGGAAATTTCCGAGGATCATTGACTCATTTAGGGCAAAAAGGAACCCGAAGACTTTTGTTCCAAGGCCCAAATTTTACATCCTTTCTGACATAGGCATTTGCCTCATTAATAACGCAGTAGACTCCTAAAAGTAAAATGTAAATGTTCCTAGAAATAAGGAGGCAGTGCAACACATAAACAAGACAAGTGTCCACCAATAACTGACAAATAAACCACCTACAACTTCCAAAATTAGCAGCATAACAGACACAACAGAAAATTAAAATATATATGACACAAACATAAAAACATGTATTCAAATAAACTATATCTAAGCTGCTCCCTTATGCTTGCCAGGGCTAAGCCTCTTGTAAGTCATTTTAAAGGGAACTACTTGAGGCCATTGGTCAGTAGCATGGAATTTCCTAACAACCCAGGAACTCTTCCTTAATAATTGAGATACTAGAACAAAAATTATACACCTTCAAATGATTTATCCAAAAAAATTATACACCTTCAAATGGTTACATCAGTAGATCATGACAGCAAAAAGCAAGGATATGTAAGCACATATGGAAAGAAGGTATAAACAGTTTTCTGAGGCACACCAGTAGATGATTAATTTCAAGATAAAGAGTGCATAGGTAAAGTTCTAGAAACAAGAAAATTCTAGCACTAGACCTCCCATCAGAGTATGCCAAAAGCATTGACTCTTTACTTGTTGAATTCATGGATAATGACTTACTAAACTTGAGGCCAATTGGTTATTGGCATCCATTATGAAAAAGGACTAGAGCCAGGAATGCAGAGCAGGCCGAAAATTTTGGCCCACACCCACATAGCCTGCACAGCCCGCAAAAAAAAAAAAAAAAAAAAAAAAAAAAAAGCCAAAACTAGCTCACTAAGCTGTCATATAGTAATAGTAAAACTAAAAGTAAAATAAGTAAATAAACTAAAAGGCAAAAGTAACAACTAAAAAGAAGATGCAATACACAAACACAACATGAAACTTCTATAATTAAATTGTGATTTCGTGCTCAGTCACCGACACTACAATAGGAAAGAAAAAAAAAATTAATATTGCCTTAGAGTTAAACAAATTAAATGGTTGCGGAAAAATTCAAAAAAAAAAGGAGAGAAACGATAAATAAAAAAAAAGAATCGATGATGAAAATGATTTTTTATTTTGTAAACAAAAAACTCTATGCAAGGCGGGCCGACCCACATTAGCCGTGGGACAGGGTGGGCTGAATTTTTGGACCCACAACATGTGATGGCCAACACGGGCTAACCCGCTTCGACCCGCTTTCCCAACTCTGAAAAGGACAAGAATAGGAGATTATTTCTTTACCAAAAATTTGCTTTCAACTGATCTCAAGCAATTTTCCATAAGAAGACATCCAGGTTAACTGCTTCAATATATAGTCTAAGAAGGGGTAAAACCACATCTCAAGGCACAAGGATTGAAAGTTGCTCAACGTCAATCTCTCCTAGTAAATTGTGTGTTCAAAGACTAGCAATCTGTTGTTGATATACCAGTTGAAAATTTCAAAGCTAAGCATCACAAGACAGACCAAGAAGTGGCTTTATTTATTTTAAAAACAAGTAAACTAGGAAAACAGGTACTCATATGATTCATCTCACCAATTTTGTTAGCAAATACTCCAACAAACTTGTTAACTTCGATTCTTTAAAAAGAGTGCAATTTCTAACCACAATTTACAAGAGATGAAGGTGTTTAAAGAAGCATAAAATTTCTTTTTATGGTCGCATAACAAGTGTATGGGAGACCTTGTTGACACAATCCTTATCATATTGATAAAAAGACCTAAGCACTTAGACCAAAATTGCATTACATCCATCATTACAAGCATTGACATAACTGATCTGTAATCAAATAGTCCCAAACCCAACTGGTATAATTTTTTAAGAGTCCTGTTAACAGGTCCAAGGGGCACTTATTGAAGGATTAAAAAAGAAACCTTTTATCTTTTCTAAGACTAATTAAACACTTTAGGAAAAGTCAAGCGCATGAAAATTTTAAAAGTTTTTTTTATTTGGCCCCTTAACACGTGCCCTAAGGATATCCACTTTTTTGTTACTCATACGATTCATCTCACTAATTTTGTTAGCAAATACTCCAACAAACTTGTTAACTTCAATTCTTTAAAAAGTGTGCAATTTCTAACCACAATTTACAAGAGATGAAGGTGTTTTAAGAAGCATAAAATTTCTTTTTATGGTCTCATAACAAGTGCATGGGAGACCTTGTTGACACAATCCTTATCATATTGATAAAAGACCTAAGCACTTAGACCAAAATTGCATTACATCCATCATTACAAACATTGACATAACTGATCTGTAATCAAATAGTCCCAAACCCAACTAGTATAATTTTTTAAGAGTCCTGTTAACAGGTCCAGGAGGCACTTATTGAAGGATTAAAAAAGAAACCTTTTATCTTTTCTAAGACTAATTAAACACTTCAGGAAAATTCAAGCGCATGAAAATTTTAAAAGTTTTTTTATTTGGCCCCTTAACACGTGCCCTAAGGATATCCACTTTTTTTGGATAGGAAATTATTGTTTGGACAAGGACCCAAAGGGTATGAATTAGCATTTTCCATTTTATAACATTTAAATGAGTTGTATTGACAACATGTTCTTACTTCTCAATACATGATTGGTTGAGCAGGAATCATGATGGAAATGTTTTTTACATTATAGATGCTCATATCACTAAAATCTGGCTCAGACAATTCACTCTCTTTTTCCCTTTTTGACAGAGAGGCATAGCATAATTGAACCAACTACCTTTGCACACATAAACCCTCTAAACAGACAATGTTCACATGAACTGCAGCTTATATAGGAGTCCTCAAAAGGTGGTATTCATATAATTTATCGTATTGATTCCTAAGCCTCAACCAGAGTTCCAATCTTTTGTCTAAACGATATATTTATAGTCAAAAGTACTCCAAACAACTCCTTCCACGGTATTTATATCTAATAATGCCAACATAGTCCAATCAGTAAGTCAATGTTCCCATATTTTTATAATAAATTTCAAACATCACACTCGATTTGACTCAATTCCACAACGTGTCAATCTCAATATTGAATTCAAATTCCGAGTCAAATTAAGTGAAAAAAAAAATCATTTTTTTCTCCATTTTAGATAAAACTCATTTTCTTCCCCGCAACCATGAATTACATACAAAAAAGTGCATCAAACCAGATCTACACTAACTTCCTTTACAAACACTAAAGCCCTAGCTTTGCATAACCTTCCAATCACATTAAGATACAAATTCATTGAAACGCCACGAATAGCTTGTTCGTTCCAAAAATGACCCTAGATCTACCAGACATATAGATAAATATAGAGAGATAGAAAGAGAGAGAGAGTAAGTCTGTATATACTTACGGAGAAGGGATTGACCTCTTCTTCTTCAAAGGGGTTAGGATCATGGTGGCGATGCATTGTGAAGTTTTAGCCGAAATTCTCTCCTGAGGGAACGCTGATTCAGGAGAGAGAGAGAGAGAGATAGAAAGTTAAGCTAAAGAGGAGTGAACAGCAGGTATCTCACTCTAAGCTGGCTTGTGTGCAACGCGGGATATCAAATTAGAATTAAAGGGGTTAGCTTTTGCCCCTGCAATTGTTTCTATTTACGATTTTGTGTTCTAGTGTGCCATATTATGTTTCCGGTTTCCATGTGCAAGCCAGTTCTAGCCAATAAGAGAATGCCTTGTAAGCACCTGGCAAAATGAACGAGGCTGGTAAAGATATATCTGGCTGTACTCGATCAGAGCTCAGATGTGACGCCTGTACCGATTTACAAACCGTGGAGGTTTTCAAAATACTAAAAAGTCGGTTGTGCGTGTCACGATGACAGGTGGCATACGCCTTGTGTGTTTTGTACTCACTTAAATTTCCACCAATCCGGGATCCGCACGTTTGCTATCGATGCCTTTGTCCCAAATTCAGGAAAACAAATATGTATATCAATTAACCATTATGCTAATTAAACCAAAAAAAAAAGTATTTACAAGAATAAGATACCAAAGTTTATATTAACATCGACACTATAGAAGAAAATCTTCAATATTGGATCTCGCATAACAAATTATATTTAATATCAAAACCAAACAATTTTTTCTTTTTAAGAAAAAGGGAAAGATAGTAATAATATCGTATAATATCATTATTATTAGCTGTCAAATCGTTATCCTACAAATAAATGCACCCTTAGCTATAATACACCATTTAAAAAATCCACTTCCAACAAAATAGATTATTTATATGCAATATCTTATCTTAGTGAGGAAGAGAAAATTGATAAGTCCTTGTTCTTTGTAGTAAACACTTATTTTTCCTTTGTAAAAGCATCCACAACCATTTGCAAATCCTTAATATAACACCAATCAAAACACGTTTGTGAGTATATTTAATCTACTCATTTTGATCAATGCTTTTATACAAGCAATGTAATAGGGCCACTTTATGATACTCTAGATTTCACTTGAGCTGCTAAGATAATAGGTTAGCTCAAAAATACACTCACCTCCACTTTGAGGCAATAAAGCTAACTTTGACCTTCCATAGAAGAAAAGGCCTACTCATAATGGCTACAATGGCACTACTAGATACTTGATACTTACAGTATCAACAAGCCTATAGTGGCACCATAGAAACAACACCCAATGTAAGAATAGTATTCGTTACATTGTTCTCAAACTATAATATGGTATTGCAAGATCCTAAGTTACTTAATGCCCTTTAAGTATAAGTGCAAATTATAGGAGCACCACAAACTCCACAATCAATAGTAGCTACACTTCATCATCAAATGGTGTATAGAGTCTAGAATCATTCTCTAAACTTAGCCTTGCTTGAGAAGGGAGAAGACGCTTTGATCATCTCCATGGACTCCTCACATGCACCAAGATGTATACATGCTCCTAAACAAATGATAAGGTTTGACCTTGTAAAGCTCTTACTATAAACATGGGTCATTAGTTATCAAAGTGACAATATAGCACTATTCCAATCCAATCTTCTGACCTAACATTTACAATAAAAAGTTTATGAGACTATTACCATCAAATTTGAAAAAACATTAAACAAGAAGGTGTAACAATATCAGTATTTCTTACACCGTTCAAGATGCAACCAATTGAGAATTACAAACATTGAGGTCCGATAAGATGTTTTAGTAAATTATTTAAAACTTTGATCAAGAGTGAAGACTAAGATATTTCCTTAAAGACTCTTTCAATGGGCATTCTTACTTTGATGCTAATTGCAAGTGCAAGGACTATTATGTTAGAAAAACCTTTTTAGATGACCATCTTAAAGAAGGTTATGATAATACAAACAAGTGAAAAAATAAAATAAAAAGAAGAAGAAGAAGCAGTCTTCCAATTATTTAGAAGAAGTGTCAAGAAGTGTATTCCATAAAACATCTCCTATAAAGAACCAATGAAAGAAAAGTCGAACTCTTCCTTAAAGAATGATCTTAGACTCTTCATTAAAGAATGATCATTCACCTCTAAGAAGGATAAATAATCCCAAACCACAAAAAAAAAAAGAGAAATCACTATATGGTATTTATAAAGGTTTGCAAAGAATTGACATTATATTAGAGCTTAAATAAGTTTAAGCACATGCTTTACCTATCTTAATTAGTATTAATAGAAAAATGGAACCTACCGCAGTGTACAAAATAAATTTTGTAGCTGAATAGAGACGTTTCTTCCCCCCCCCCCCCCCCCCCCCCCCCCCACAACATGGATAGAAGTAGATAAACGGGAATTAATTCTAATTCCCACATGATGAAAAAAAGTAAAAGGTCTCGAGAAGAGAATGATCCTATTTGACCGCTATATATTGCTAACATCAGGAAATGGAATAATCGGGAATCCTGAGTAACTGGCCAAGCCGCCAAAATAGCTAAAGTGGTGACAAATCCTGTCAGTAAAATAGGTCCTATAGAAAGTCCATCTATTCCCAATCTCCAGTAAAAATAAAAAAAATTGATCCATTTATAATCCTCCGCTAGTTGAGTTAAAGGAAGAGATCTTCGGAAAGTAGGTTTTTATGATCCGATAAATAATCAAACCTATTTAAATATTCCTACTATTCTATATTTTCTTGAAAAAGGCGCTCAACCTACAGGAACTGTTTATGATATTTTAAGGAAGGTGGGGGTTTTTACGGAATTTCGTCGTCTTAATGCATGCTTTACTAGAAAAAGAGAACTCTTGAACTGGCTTTAGCTTAGGTACTAAACAATACCAATCCAAAATTGAATGACCCATCTATAGTAAAAAGAAGAAAGTAAGATGAAACCTCATCCTCGGGGCATATGGAAGAAACATAAAGAAAAGGAGACAGATGAATCAAGTGAAGATGAAATCGAGGAATATCTTAATAACATTATCTAAAAAGCCTCAACAATTTGACAAACACAACAAAGATCCTTCAACCATTTACAAGGCAAAACCAAAACAAGAAAAAGATTTTCTACTGTTGGAAGAATACTAAGTAAATTAATATCAACATCTACAAAAGGTTAAGGATTCCATAAACAGGGATGCTTGAGAAAATCAAAAGAAGAGTAGGATAATGCCTTGGTACAAAATAAAATACTTAAAAAAATTGGGTGATATTGAAAATATCTAGCAAAGGTTATCTATTGTAGAAAAGAAGGTAAGTGACTACCATAAGATAGTGTCTGTCATCTAAAAGAGATGAATTATTCGTTTATTTCGCTAAATAAAATAAGGGTATAATGAAATAAGTATTATTGAGGAATGGAATAGAGCTGTAATAAGTTCAGAATGATTATTACTGTGTTTACTTCGACTTAAATGAATCATTAATAAAGTGTTCACTTGACAGTTTTTGTTAGGAAATAAGCAATGGAAAATATGAAAATACCCCCATGTTTAGTATTTCATATTATGAGTTATGACACCCAAATTACTGCTACCCAAAAAAAAAAAAAAAAACCAAAATGTTAAACATTTGGAAAGAAAGTAAGCCCCAAGAAAAATCCTAAATGTAAAACCCTAATCCCTAAACTGGAACTTACCAGCAAACCTACAAACAAAAACCCTAAACCTCGAGAAAATGCACACACAATAAGAGGGACATGGACACACAATCAAAACTGAAAACTCAAGTGGAACAACAAAAGAAGCTCTTTGTCTAGTCTAATTTTTTATTTTCCACATCCATATTCCTAATCCGATTTATACTGGACCCTATGCTCATCTAATATAAATCATCGACTTAAATTAGAAATTTTATTTTATTTATTTGGAGTCGGCACCCAACTGAAGTTGGGAAAAATTACTGAATTAGAACTAATTGAGTGGATTAATTCTAATTTGGACAACTAGTTAACGAGATTTCCTCTTTTCATTTTTGTAAAAGAGGGAAAGAAAACCAAAGTTTTTGAATTCGGGGGCTAACCTATTAAAACCTTAAAGTTACCACCTTATCCTTCTGAAACGTGAACCATATTCTAATGCCTTTCCTTTCTTATTTAATTACTGTTTGTTCTATTTTATTTTGTTATTTTTTTATTTTATTCTATTTATTGATTAAAACAACTTATTCTAATTTGGAAAATGATTTTTTTTTTAGAGTTGCCCCATAAGGGTATCTACGTACTTGCTATTCATGATCAAATAAGCCGTAGTTCGCTTTTGAAAAAAAAACTTTAGTGAGTTAATTAATTTTAATTATGAAAACACCTTAGGTTTAAATTCATGATCATTTTCGATATTTTGGGAAAAAATCTAAGCCTAAGCTTTATCATTTTTATTTTCTTAAAAAATTTGATTTAAGGAAAAACTAATTTTGGACTTATTTTGAAAGAAAAAGCATTTTTCTAAGTGATAAAAAAAACTCATTATTGTTTTGTTATTATGAATTTAATCTTACTTTTTATGATTATTATATTTTTTATTATTGTTTTTTTTTTATTTTTTATTATCTATTATTTTTCCTTATTTTATTATTATTTATTTATTTATTTATTTTTTCTCTTTTTTTTTTCATATTATCTTCATTATTTTAAATATTTTTCAACATTTTTATTATTTTATTATTTTATCTATTCTTAAGTAAACATAAAAAAAGCTAATCTAAATTCTATCATTTTTCCTAATATTATTTTTATTTATTTTTTTAATTATAAATAAATACAATAAATAAATAAAATAATTAAAAAACAAAAAAAATCCGACTTACCTGGGTACGGGCGCGGTTCACGGGTCGGGTCAGGTTGAATCAGTTCGAACCGGGTAGCAGTCGGAGGTCCTTCGATGGCGGCATTCCGGCGGCTTTCGAGGGCGTTTGAAGGAGGCTTCCGAGCTTTCCGAGGGTGGGTAATCCAATGGTGGTGGTGGATTTCTTCAAAAACACTTCCTGGTGGTGGTTTAGAGCTCAATCAACGGTTACGGCTTGGACGAACTCCGACAAGGCTTTGATCTCTCTTACTTTCTGTCCTTTCTCTCTTCTCATCCGTGCTTTAGCTTCCTTACGTTGTGCTCTATTTATAGGCACCAGAAATCGAGCTGGATAAGCTTTGATTTCCTTCGATTGGGGCAAATTGGATTCACGGTTAAAATATTCTTCGATTTGATTTAATTTATGCAAATCTTTGTTTTTGTTGTGATTTAATTCTAATTGAATGATGTTTATCTTATTTTAGTTGAAAATCTACTGGATTTGTGCAAAAAAATCAAATCAAAACGGTCAGATTTGATTTTTCTACTACCGGTGACAATCTCAAATAGAGGTAAGAGATGAACACACGCCCAGCACGTGCGTTTATGTTGTCCAATCAGCTACTGACACGAATCCTGGGAAAAGAAAAAATTGCAAACGGATTTGCCTCCCTCGCGATTTGATCCCCTGACCTCGCACCCCCCATGCGCACACGAGTCTGTGGTTCAGACCAGCTTGGATAGCTCACTTTCTCGTTTTTTTATTAAACGCAATTTGCATATATGCGTTGCAATTTTTATTATTTTTATATTATTTTAAAATTTTAAAAATTTGTAAAAATTATTTTACTCCTTTTCTTATTATTTCTATTATTATTTTCCAAAATTGATATATTTTCCCTGTTTATTTTTTTTGAATATTTTTCCTTTTTTTTTGCTAAATTAGAAGAAAAATTAAAAAATAAAAAAAAAATGAAAATTGACCATTATTAATTATTATGGGCAAAAATAGGGTGTTTATACTCTTATTGTAAGAAGACACTATTGAAGCCACACCAACTTATTGAAAAAGTGTTAGCTTAGGTCAAGATTTGCGCTTGAATAGACAAACTATGACTTATCGGCTACCCTTCCTCTTGAGTCACGACCTGGGCTAGTGATTGTGGTGGTTCGACAGAGTGATGTACAATGAAGGGGAGATAGAGGAGGTACAAGTATAGTGGTAAGCGATTTTCTGGTCATGGGGAAGATAAAGGGGAGATGAACAATGAAGGTGATTTTTTATTTTTTTTTGGTACAACCTGTTTGATGAATGATGAAAGGGAGATGAACAATGGAGGAGGTATAGCCGTTTGATGAAGTCTTTTTTGTGTTTTTATGGGGGGTAAGTTAAGGAAAAAAGGGTTGTTTTCTTACTAAATTCCAATTTTGATGGTAGGTTGAAGAATTGTAATTCCATGGTTTTTGTAATAGGAATTCTTCAAGGAATTGCTAATCCACAGTTAAAAACCAACTAAACGTCATAATAGCAATTCCACATGGAATAGGGGGTGAATGGAATTGCTATTACAGTGAAGTGAATGAGTTGTAAATGAGGTAAAGAAGGTCATACCAATACTTGAAGTTACATTATCCCAATTTGTAGAACAAAAGGAAGCTGAAATTAAGAAACTAAGAGCCTAGATAAAGATTTTAGAGGTCAAGCCAAAGGAACTGTCCTCTGAATTTGATTTATTTACTCTAAACGTGCAAAATGTGCTTGAGAAGTATAAAAAGACCTTAATATCCTTCTTTAATGGAGGCCAAAGAACCCCTTAAAAGAGTATTATCATATTGAGAGATTAGATAAGAGAAATGGAAGCGATAAAGAAAAGGAAAGGGAAGGATTGTCCACTTCCAACCAAAAGTCTAATTCTCTAAATTTTGGCTTATAATGATCTATATTACACCTAGAATCTTAGGGACATAAGTGATGAAAACACCATTAACTCTAACAAAGGGTTGAATATCTTCACAGTCAAAGGATGTGAAGAAATTAATCTCATAAAAAGTTTCCTTTATTAATATTAGAAAGACATAGTTCTAAAGATTGCTATAATCCATTTTGACAAAGAGAAAAAAGATTCAAGAGTCACTCCAAGTGACCCATCAAAGACAAAAGAGTCTTTTGATGAACACGCCATAAAGTCATATGATGGCTTTATCATTGAATCAAACTCAGATTTAAATCATGAAACTAGTTTTAATGAACTAGAAGATGAATAAGAAGAAACTCCATCCAACCCAAAAAGCTCATAAGCATCTAGTGAAGCACTACCAATTCTTATGGTAGGAAGTGCTAAGGATGAAGAAATACAATGTGAGACATAATCCAAGACCAAGCTATACAAAAAGAAAATCTATTAAAGGTATTATTACATTCACTATAGATGATATCCCATTCTCCAATTGGCCATAAAGGTTACAAGAGCTTTTGTTATACCCTAGAAAAGTTGGCCATTTCTAATAATTAGGATAGTTGTTTTAGATCTCAATAAAAGGAAAAAATAGTACCCTAATTTTTTAAAGACTTTTAAACGATATGATTCCTATCTATAATTTACAATTAAACATAAAATATTATTAGCTACATAAAGGTTAGTCTTTAAACTTTATGTAATAAGAATTTCTTTTAGTCAATTTAAAATTCTTTTAAATATCTATATACAATTTTTCTATCTTTAAAGATGTAAACAATTAGCTTATCCAAGGAACTTTTCTAACTAACTTTCCAAAAAAGCCACTTGAAAGTTAATTTCTTAAAGAATGATATTTCACTAACTTCTTAAGGAAGCTTACTTGATCAACTTTTCAAGTAAGACATAAAAAGAAACTTAGCTAAGAAGTATAGCTTCTCATGAAAGTCATCTTAATAAACTTGATGACAAAGTTTATCAAATAAAACCAAAACTTCTACCGGTTAGTACCAACTCATTACACTTTCATTCAATCATAAACCGAGCTATTAGATGATAGTAAGATCCTTATCCGAGCTAGAATATCTTATGGAAAACAAAAATAAGTATGATTACTTGATAGATTTGACCTAGAAATCAAAATCAAAGATCAAATATTCTAGTTTAAGTGTCATATATAATTCTTAAGGATTTTCATACGTAATATTTTAAAAAATTTATTAGATAAGGTAATATACCTAGAATTTAGCTCCAAATTCCAAGAGCTAGAGAAGACTCGATATTCTAAAACTTGACCTAAGTCAACTTAGTCAAATTAAAAGTCAACTTGAGTTAACTAACTTTACTCGACTCACTAACTTAAGTTTTCCATTCGATATCCTCGAAAAGACTTGAGTAAACTTAAAGCATTAGAGTTAACTTGGGTTGACTTAAGGAAGACTTGGTAAATAAGATAGCAAGGATTCATATGATAATCTTTTCCAATGGAATTAAGGAGTTTAATTTAGTAAAAGTTCAGTTGAAAATCATCAACTGCACTAATTTTCACTAAACTTCTTACTTGAGAGTTTGGATTTATTCTCGATATTTCACCTAGTAAACTAAACTCGAATTTTGTCAAATTTTATATGTAGTACCAGTACTTAACCCCAAACATTCCTTGAATATTAGATTTAAAAACCCAAACGTAGTTGACTAAAGTCTACTTTAGCTTGACTTAAGTCAACTTTTAATAAATAATTAGACAACTCAATAAGACTTGCATTGACTTAAGTCTAATCTTTTTCAAACCTATCTTATCTCATCATAATCATAAGGATTAATACCTTAAAACTTATATAAGCAAAAATAAACACAAATTAATAACAAACCCAATTAAAAAACTAAACCAAAACCAAAAGTCTCTTAAACCTTACTCTAAAAGCCTTCTAAACAATTAAGCTTAAAACCACCCTTAAATCTTAATATATTTTAACCATAATTTTCATAATTCAATATTACATCTTTAATTCTCCAATAACACACAATATATATATATATATATATATATAAAACCTCCACCAGCTACACCTCTTTCTTCAAGACACCATCTACATGGTCAAACTTCCCCTTCAAACTTAGAAAATTCAACTCTTATCTTATCTTATCTTATCTTATCTTATCAAGATCACAATTATTACACCTAATCTTATCTCAATCTTACCATATCTTATCTTTTCTAAACTAAGAAAAGGACATTAAATAATTTAAAAATAGGCATATGAAAATCAAATCCAAATAAAATGTACTAAATATATGATTTTTCCAATTTTTGCCAAGATTTACTTATTTTAATCTATCTTATCCTATACTTATTAAATCCTACAAAACATTTACCCTATTATACCTTAAATACTCAATAAAAGAACATGGAAAAATGAGAAGAGATGAGCCCCCAAAAATATATTAGAAACCCTTTCTTCATATGAAGCACTATCATGTAAATCCATTTAGCTTGTCACCATTCAATTCACCCCTTCCTATTTTAATTTAAAATAACCTAAATTACCATGATTAAAGTAGGTTAAGGACCTAGAGATATCGTGGAAAATTTATAATTTTAGAGTCTTATAAACAAGAAGAAAATTACATCTAAATCTCATTTGTAAAAACGCTTTGTTACTTAACTTTGTTTCATCCCATGTTGAGGCCATCTTGCCTAATTTTAACCTAATCAAAATCAGTCTAAAATTTGTCATGAAACCACCTAGAAACTGAAAATAAATAAAAAATTAGCCCAAGAAACCACCTAGAAGCTGCCAAAGGCTGCCCTCCTCTTTTGACCATGTCAACACTGTGTGATCTTATCTATATGACATCATCTACCTTATCTTGTCCCATATCGTTAATACCCTAAATTATCCTATAAGCTATTAGGCAAATTATGATCATAAAACCTGCCCAATCTTGTCCCCTTAGGCATGAAAAATCAACACAAAAAATTAATTACAAAGCACCAAAACTTAATTACCATAAAAAGGAATTTAGGTTAGCTAACCTACCTAAGTAAAAACCTCCATTTCCCATTCCACTTTAAGTCCCCCTTATTCTTTGATTTTTACTCATCTAAATCTCCACTATACACACCTAATATTCCTCCAAGAATTTAGAAAATTTCATCCATAGTTAACTTCATTTGTATCTCCAAAACTGATAAGAGTTTCAAAACTACCAACACCATGCATTAAGGTAAAATCTTCCAAAAAGATTGAGTTATCTTAACTATCTTAAGGAAGCTACTAATCTTACCTATTTTCTATATTATAGGACCTTTATTTTAGGTATTCAAGAGGTGTTCATCAAATTAAGGTAATCCTTGATTAACCTAAGTTGCTTTCATAGCATACACTAATATCACCTTTTTATGAAAATTGTAGGCTCCAATCATAATTCTTCAAGCAAACTTTATCCTTATAAGACTATCCTATTTCTCTTTCATTTAGAGTACCTTTAAGTATCTAAATATATTTCAAACTCCTAATAAATACAAAAGTTCAAAGAAAGAATGTTAAAGACTTAATGTTGAATTTTGAAGATTTATGATAATCTATAACTATTTTTGACCTATTGGACATCTAGGGACATATTCTTGACATATTTTGGATGTATTATAGACATATATTGATGGACATATTCTTGGACATTTATGAACATATTTTTGGATATGTTTATGGACATACTCATGGGCATATACCTTGGACATATAATTGCCCTATCATGGCATCATTTGAGAACAAGACTTACCATAACGAGAACCTAAGCACAAACCTTGACAACGAACCAATTTCTAAATGAAGGACCGTGAACTTGGAGTTAAGGCCTTGAAACTAAACTATTAAGAACCTAAATAATTAAAGATACCCCAAAAGACTTTAATAAGACTTGGGTTTCAGATCGAGATACTAGAATAGTCTATTTTAGTAGTAGTTATTCTTTTATGTCTAATCATTTAGGTTTTTTAGAAGATCCCCAGTCTTTACCTTAGGATTATTACAATCCTTAAGTCAAGCTTAGGTGAGGGAGTTTAGAGGATCTACTATCTGCTTGTTTGTTAATTGCGTGATGTTTTGTTGATTGCTATTGATTATTTAGAATGACTAATGACCTTGCATGCTCTCATCCATGTGGTCACCTTATTAATCGGTAAACTTAAATTCTTGGCCAAAATAATCAGATTACTCGCTGCATGTCATGATTCAACAACAAGTACATAGAAAGGAATGAAGAGTATTCAACCTTTGCTAATTTTTTTTGAAACATGTTGAAGCTTTTTGAACAATTTCAAGTCTTCTTAAAGTATTTTCATAAAGGTTATATCAAAAGCCCAGCATGTGCTCTTAGAGGTTGCTGTTTATAAAACCTTAGTATTGCCAATGGTAATTTTATCAAAATTGATTTTGTTAAAGGCAAAGCGGTTGGGATAGCTCTTGTTTAAGGTTTATGAAACATTGTTAACAGTTGGATTACAAGTTGATGTCCTAATGAGGGATTACCTAATTTGGTCACATAGGCATTATTGAGTATATGATTGATGGTGAATGGCTTAATATGGAATTCACCAAGACTGGCCCTTGAGGCATTTTTGTTCTTGGTGATGGGTAAGCGTCAAGTTTGTTTGGGGGATCGTGCCCTCAGACAGCCTCCCGGGTAAGGTGAGGTGCTCTATGCGGGTAAGTATGGAGGTCAATCGAAGTATAGACAACACAAATCTATACCTTTCATGGTTCCAGACTCCCATAAATGTGTTGCTTGCATTCATCACACATGCATTCACTTTGTATATAGATAGATTTCATGATGTGCTAATTAATGCTTGATAACTTGCTTGAATAATAGTTTCAAATAATTTTCAAACCAATTTTCTTAAATGTTAAGATTAACTTATTTGACTATTTGGTAGGAAATATTGACTCTTTGCGATTTTGGAGAATTGTATTAATCAGTTTTCATAGTTATTTTCATAATAACTAATTATATATACTATCAATTATGGTGAGAAATGATTATTAAATTAAAGTCTTGTAACCTCTAACTTGTAAGGTGGTTTTCATATTGTGGGTGCACATGTGATATGACAACTTTCAGGAAATTCTACTAGGCCCCCCTATAGGGTCGTTATAGCTTCACTCATGACTAACAACCACAACTCTTACACAACTTAGTCACTTTAAAGTATTAATAGAATTTGTATCTCGATTCACTGAGAGATTGGAAGATTGGTAGGTTATAGTATCTAAATAGAACTAGTTAACATTCTTGTTTTAAACGAATTTCAGCTAGACAATTAAGACACTACACCATTTCCTAATTGGGAATCCTGAGGATTCCAAAGAAGTAAAGAGGAAGGAATTCTTTGAATAAAATTGTTGCTCCTTCAACACTAAAGACATAATCCTACATTACAAAAAGATGATTAATTTATTTCACTAACTAGAAATAGATTACTCATTGAAGCTAGTTATCTTATCTATAATACCCTAATCTCTAGCCAAAGGAATAGAGAGGTTCTTTAGACTCTAAAACCAAAGAGTTATAGATGTACCTATTGGAGAAATCCAATAGACATTACACCTAGTTATTGACAACATGTGTGAAAAGAGACAAACATTGAAAGATTACTACGAATGAGGAAAAATCCTTGACAAAGTATGCAAGAAACCGGGGTTGTTGATTAAATGCAAACACTCTAAAGAGTGTAACTATTCTATGGAAAAGAAAAATAATTTTAAAAGAATCATATCAAATAGATCCTATCAAGAAACAAGGAAAAAGAAGCCAACTAAATGAAAACACTTTAGAAAGAAGAGTAGAAAAGGAAAAAAAATTGCCAAGGTGCTTTCTTTGTAATAAAATGGGACACAATGCCAAACAATGTCTACATAAAAGATTATAGATGATGATTCAAGGGTTAAACAAGATGGGAATCCAAATTAATCAAGAAGATAATATTGATTCCTTATTTTCAATAAATGAAAAAATCTTTGAAAAAAACCTTTGCTCTCCTTACAAGTGCATTTCGAAACTTCTAGCCTCGAATGGGTAGACTCTAAAGATGAATCTTACTTTATCCAACTAGAGGAAGAAATAGTGCAAGAAGAAATTAAAAGCATACTACAAGCCCCTCGTGTTCTTATTCATATTTTAATGAGCAAGTATACAAGGCTAGTTCTTACGATAACTTTCATTGATACAGGATCTAGTGACAATATCTTAAATCTCGAGATGCTACCTAAAGAATACTAGAATCTATACTCCAGGAGTTTTGTTATAGCATCCAATGAAGAATTGAAGGTTTGCTTGAAAAATAAACCAATCAAGCTCCACTTCTTTCTAGATCATTAGATCATAACTCCAGTTCTTGAGATACCTCTGCTTAATAAAGATATAGTGATAAGATGTGATATCCTCTCAAAATTGGCACAATAAAGATTCATCCTAATGGCGTAAGATACAAAAAAAATACTTCAAGCCTTACACTGATTTTCTAAAATTTTTTGTCATCAAGGATTTGTCTATGCTAAAGATAGTAAAGAAATTAAAGCAACAAGCTTGCATTGATAATCACACTGCATTTCTTAAAAAGTGTGATCATTTACTATGGAAAAATAAGCATTTTTTTTAATCAAACTCAATTTTAAAAGGAACAAAGACATCAATCTTACTAAGGTAAGCTACTCAGACATGAATCTTAAGCATACTTAACTTATGGAGAAAAAATGCTAAGAACTTCTTGAGCAAGGATTGATAAAGTTGTTAGATTCACCATGGGCCTATAAGGCCTTTTATGTGAATAAAAGGTCTAAAAAAACCCAAGTAAAATTGAAGTTAGTAATCCATTATCAACCACTCAACCATTTCATCCAAGATGATAAATTTCCCATTCCAAATAGGAATACAATATTCCAAAGCATTGCCAAAGCCTGGATATTCTTGAAGTTCAATCTGAAAGCTAGATTTTGGCAATTGGGAATTCATTCCAAAGATAGACCCAAGATAGGTTTTTGTATTTTTAATCATTATTATCAATGGAAGGTCTTTCCTTTTGGGCTCAAAACCGCTCCGTCACTATTCTAAAAGGCAATAATAAAAATCTTTAAGCCCACTATGAATGGTGTTATCTTCTACATTGATGATATTTTATCATACAACTCCAATGAAGAAAGCCACATCAAGCTTTTAGAGAAATTCTACAAGACATTGATTTCATATGGAATCATCCTATTTAAAAGGAAAATGAAAGTTGAAAGAATTGAAATGGAATTTTTTGGCATAAAGATCGAGGATGGCTATTGCTAGCTTGAGTCATCTATAGCATAAAAACTGTTAACATTCCTAGACAAAGATCTTAACACAAAACAAATACAACAATTTTTGAGAATATTCAACTATCTTATAGCTAATGTGACATAAAGTTGCCTAGTTTTAGGATCATAGCATCAGTATCCATTCTTATGTTGTGCATAGCCCAAAAATTTGTAGCAAATTGCTCATGGATCAAATTTAGTCATTTGATTCTTGTGAAGATGGATATAAGCCACACATCCAAACATTTTTGGAGGAGCATAAGGATGGGTGGTAGAGATATATGATGGGCAATTAACTATAGTGGAGTTTTAAAATTTAACACTCTAGAAGGCATTTGATTTAACAAGTAGACTACAGTTGTAATGACATCTATCCAATACTGTTGAGGTGCATTAGCTATTGTTGGAAGAGACCGAGCTATTTCTAGAATGTGTCTATTCTTTCTCTCTACAATGTCATTTTGTTATGGTGTTTGAGGGCATGTTGTCTCATGGTACAGACCATTCATTTGGAAATATTCCTATAACTCTTTGTTATCATACTCTCCACCATTATTAGAACAAAGGATCTAGAGTTTAGCAAAGAATTGGGTCTTAATCATAGTATGGAACGAATGAAAAATTCTGATTACCACCCTTTTACTTTTCATCAAGTATAGCCGGGTTATTCATGTGTAGTCATCAACAAAAATCACAAACCATCCAATTCCTAAATAAATTAAAATGGGAGTTGGTCCCTAAACATTTGAATGGATTAACATAAACGGTGTATTACACCTTTTTGAATTTATTGGATAGAAACTCGATGACTTTTAGCTACAATGCAAGTTTTACATTTTAACTTTGTTTCTTCTAAGTTGGAGAACAAACTTGGAAATAAATGTCCTAAGTAGGAAAATGATGGATGTCCCAATCGGAGAAGCCATAGCCATATTTCTCGCTCTGTCACACGTTTGACCAACATTATTTGCACAGCCGACACTAAAGTCATCAGGGTAATACAGCCCCCTCGACCAATAATCTCCTTGGTGAGAATATCCTGAAACATGCACAACATAGGATAGATTAGTACACAACAATTCAATTCTTCGGTAGCTTGTCTTTTTGATAATAATTTATTTAAAAGTTCTGGAACAAGGAAAGCATTTGATAAAGAGAGTGAGAATGAAAGCACCACTTTTCCAACCCCTATAACAGGGTAATTCTTAGTGATATATGTCTGTCTTGGTCGAGTTGTTTCAAAAAAAATCTTGTGGATCGAATGATCCAATTACGATTACCTAATTCATTTTGGGCAATTGAACAATTTGATGCAATTGGTGAAGGTTCCTCTTGAGATATCAATGAAGATGAGGTCCAATGGAGGTGTTTTCACACTTGACCACCTTCGTGTTTCCTTTTGCTTTCAGTTCATGCCACCAGTCCGGGTATCCATGCAGCTTAAAACAAGTATCCTTAGGGTGTTTCATGTTTCCGCAGTGCGTATAGCCCTCGTCTTGTGTCTTTGATTTTGTTGAAGTGCTTGCCTTTCCATTTGTTATCGTCTGAAGTGAAGCTTGTTGCTGTGATTTTTGTCCTCTTCTTGATATCATAGCCACGCTTGATATGGTATCCTCCTTCACTAACATCACCATTTGTCTTTGATCTTTTCGACGGACATGAGCATAGGCTTGTTCCACTTTAGGAAATGGTTGAAGTTGTAGCACATCCGTGCGAATCTTGTCCAATCGGTCATCAAGTCCATCTAAGAAAGTATAAACTCTAATGACCACCTGCACCATAGAGCTATATTTTTGTATATCAGTGTCGCACTTCATGGGATTGGGATGTCGAAAATCAATTTCTCTCCGAAGGCCTTGAAGAGTGTTGTAACATATCACAATTGAACTTCCGCCCTGTTTGAGTCTCATCACCTTCCTCTTGAGGTAATAGACTTGAGAGGTGTCACTACCATCAAAATATGTTGTAATAGCATCCCATATTGCTTTTGCCATTGGAAATCTAATGTAATTTCCGATTAGTTTGGGCTCCATGAAATTTACTAGCCAGCCCTTTGCCCCTGCATTTTCTGTTCTCCATTTTTGTATCCCAATTTGTCTTTACCAGATATATACATCTCTACGACTTGAGACCCAAGTCCATAGTTTGTATCACCAATTTGATGCCAATTGGTGCGACAACAGGTTCATGAGTTACAAGAGCTGGCGTCTGATCCTAAACGTGTGATATTCTTGATTTTAGGTCTGCAAGAATCGATGAATCTGTTTGGGAGGCTTCTGTTGATGCGGTCTGATCTCCCATTCTCAAACTTTTTGGTGATCTACCTTTTTTTTTTTTTTTATTCCATAGAAAAAATCACACAGGTCTTAGGTTCTATCGCACTGATAGCATGTTCAATGGATATTTCAATTTTTATTGAATGAATAATCTTCAGTACATGTTTCTATTCTTATAGGATATACGACGCTACTATCAAAGCGAAGAAATAATTATTTACATGAGTTTTGCCTAAAATCATGGTGATACATATTTTGTGGAATTAATTGATTCGAATTACATAATTTCAGCAAATCAATGACAGCTCAGGCCAACAACCTCTAGGTCCTCCAAAGCAACAATGGCGAATCAGCATTCTGGCCTACCCCGCTCCAGCTTACCAGCCTTCCAAGCATGGGACTAAGCAGACTACCCAACAATAGAAGGCGAGCCTTAAGCTTAGACCTCGCCTCACTCTCTACAATTTGTCTTATCTGCTAGACTGCCCACTAACCTCAAAGCGACAAATGTTCAACCTAGCAGCTGACAAAGACAGAATTTGGATTATTTTTTGGGATTATCTTTACTATTTTATCTTTTTTAGCCAATAATATGTTTATGTATGTTGTTTCAAGAGCAAGCAAAATAGAGGACTCACACACACACACGATAAAAAACGGAAATCTTATTCATTCATTCATAATAATCTCAAGCTTCTAAAAATATAGAAGTAATAAACTTGATAAGTTTAACTTCCTAAATTGTAGCAAAATGAATCTAAACAAACTTATTTATTTTAAAAAAGAAAAGAACTAAATTAAACAAACCAAAACTAAAATATTTGTTGTCCTAATAAGCAATAAGCTAACACTCTTCCAAGCAAATAGGAGCTGCAAATTCTAAGTTTTTGCCTCAATAATTCAAACTTGTTTGCTGGTAGAGGCTTTGTGAAGATGTCTACAAGTTGTTCCTTAGATTTGCAATACATGAGATTGATATCTCCTCCCTTTTGCACTTCCCTTAAGAAGAACAATTTGATCTTGAAGTGTTTTGTTATTCCATGAAAAACCCGATTATTAGAGATTGCAATAGCTGCTTAATTATCAACATACATCTTTGTTTCATTTCATTGCTCTAACCGTAAGTCTCACGGCAACTTCCTCAGCCACAAAGCTTGATTTACAGTAGCTGTAGCAGCGATGAACTTGACTTTAGCGGTGGATTATGCAACGGTGTCTTACTTCTTGGAGCTCCAACAGAACACACCTAATCTTAAGCTGAAACAATGTCCTGATGTACTCTTCATATCATCTATAGATCCACCCCAATCGCTATCGAAGAATCCTAGTAGATTTGAGCTTTGACACTTCTTAAACTTTACACCAAGGTTGATTATTTCCTTGATGTATCTAACCACTCCTTTTGCATTTTTGAGAGGTATTTCACTAGCACAATGCATGAAATGAGATAGGATACTTACAATAAAGAGTATGTCGGGCCTTGTTGCGGTTAAGTATATCAGAAATCCAACCAAACTTTTAAAGTAACCTTCACTAACCTTGTTTGTGCCATCCTCCTTACTTAAGCTTTCCTTTTGATTCATAGGAGTGGTCATTTCCTTGCAATCTTCCATGTGAAACTTCTTGAGGATTTCCTTTGCATATTTCCTTTGACATATGAAAAAATTCATCTTCTAGCTGCTTGATCTCCATTCCCAAAAAATATGTCATTAATCAAAGATCAGTCATTTCAAAGCTTTCCAACATTTCTACCTTAAACTCTTCAACTAGCTCAGAATTTCCACCTATAATTAAAAGATCATCAACATAAAGAGAAACTATAATCAGATAAGCTCCTTTGAGTTTTACATAAAGTGTGGCTTCAGACATGCTTTTCACAAATCCTAAGCTTGATAGATTCCTATCTATCTTGCTATACCATGCTTTAGGTGCTTGCTTCAAACCATATAAGGCCTTCTTGAGCAAGTACGCCTTGTCTTCTTTGCCTTGTTCTACAAATCCTTCAAGTTGCTCGACATAGATCTCTTCTTGTAAAGAACCATTTAGGAATGTAGATTTTACGTCCAGCTGTTGCACCTTCCATCCATGTTGTGTAGCTATAGCCAATATCAAACGTATGGTATCTAATCTAGCAACTGGAGCAAATTTGTCAAAGTAATCAACCCCAAAAATCTGAGCATATCCCTTGACAAGAAGTCTTGCTTTATACTTGTTAACAGATCCATTAGCATTAAGTTTGGTCTTAAACACTCATTTTACTCTAATGATTTTTCTATTAGCCGGTTTATTGACTAACTCCCATGTCTTGTTTTTCCTGATCATTGTTAGCTCTTCTTCCATTGCCTTTTACCACTTCTGATCCTTAACAACTTCTTCATAGCTAGTTGGTTCACAAATAGCCACGTTGCATCTTTGATAAACGTTATGGAGCGATTTAGTTCCTCTAACTAGTGGATCATCTTCCATTTCTTCTCGCCACAGTTCTGTTTCTTGATCTTCACTTGATTAGAAAGGCAAGCTCGAATGTTGTATGGTCACTTGTGTTTCCTTTGGTTGTTCTCAACTCCATTTTTCATTTTCATTAAAAGTCGCACCTCTATTGACTATAATGTTTCCAGTTTAAGGTTGGTAGATCTTGTATGCTGTGGATGTAGAACTATAGCCTATAAAGATGCCTGGTTTTGATCTCCTATCCAGCTTATCAAGCTTAATTTTTGGAACATGAGAAAAACACAAGCAACCAAATGCTCTAAGAAAATTTAGTGAATGTTTGTAACGATACCAAGCTTCAAAAGGTATTTTGTCCTTTAATGCTCATGTGGGCAATCCGTTCTACAAGAAAACAGTTTTACTTACAGCTTCTGCCCATAAATTCTTTGGTAAGTCTTTGTCATGCAACATACATCTAGCCATCTCCATTATATATCTGTTTCTTCTTTCACTCACTCCATTTTACTGTGGAGTGTACGGAGCTGTAAGTTGATGTTGGATACCTACCTCTTCAAAAACATATTGAATTCTTCTTATGTATATTCTTTTCCGTTGTTAGATCTTATAGCTTAGATTTTGTAATCACTCTGATTTTCTACCATTCGTTTAAATTTCCAAAACACACCAATACCTCTTATTTATACTTTAAGAAAAAAAATCTAACACATCCTTGTGAAGTCATCAATAAATATAACATAGTAATGACTACCTGCTAAGGAAGGTGTCCTATGTGGCCCTGCAATGTTTGTGTAGATCAGTTGTAGTTTGTGTGTAGCTCTCTAAGATGGTTTCGAAAATGGTTTCCTATTTTGCTTACCATATTAACAAGCATTGCATGTTGGTAGGTAGTTTACAAATGTTGGAAGTCCAATTGTGAGCTCCTTTTCCTTTAGGAATTTCATCCTCTTCAAATGGCAATGACTAAGCCTCTTATGCCATATCTCCGTGTTGCTTGCTTTTGAGGTGAACATTGTTGGTTCTTCATTAATTGGATTGAAAGAGAGGCTTTTTTCCTTTCATCCTTACACTTTGAACTTTCTGACCTATGGCATCAAGAATTTGGTAGTAACTCTCTTTAAAAATAACTTTGAGTCCTTGTTTAATCAACTGTCCTACACTCAGCAAATTTTGATCAATTGCAGGTACATAAAGAACATCAAATATGTTCTTTGAACCTTTAGTAGTTTATATGATCACCATCCCTATTCCTTTAACAGGGGTGTAATCACCATTACCAATTTTAACTTTGGTAATGTCAGTCGATCTCAAGTTTTTGAAGAGTCTTTTGTCATTGGTCATGTGGTTTGTACATCCATTATCAATCAACCAATTTTCGAATGAACAACCGTTTGCAACAAAAGATGCTACGAACAGCTGATCTTCATTCTCTTGTTCAGCAACTTGTGCTTCACTCACTTACTGTTGAAACTTTCTTTTGCAAATAATTGCCTCATGTCTCATTTGATTACACTTAGAACACTTCACATTAGGTCTCCTCCAGCATTTGTATGGTGGATGGCCTTCTTTGCCATAATGTTTACACAGAGGGTACTTGCCTTTGTATTGTCCTTTTCTTCCTCTGTTATTGTTCGAAGCAAAAGGAGGATTTTGTCTTCACTTTTCTTCTTTTTCCACTTGCTTTTATCAACTCCATGGTGTTTTGCCACCAAGGCTCCTTCAGTGCTAACATTTTCCCTCATGTGCCTTCTTTGTTCTTGCACCTACAATGAATGTAACAATTCTACCAAGGAAATTTTTTATAAATCCTTGGTGTTTTCTAGTGTTGTTACTGTTGCTTCATAGCGTTTAGGCACTGTTACGAAGATCCTCTCAACAATCCTTGAGTCATTGAACTTTGATCCTAGCACTTCGATCTTATTTGCAATGTCTAGAAGCCTATCTGAATATTCCTTAATAGTTTCAGATTCCTTAATCTTTTGTAATTCAAAATCCCTTATCAGATTTAGCACCTTCATTCCTTGGATCCTCTCGTTTCTAGCATACTCTTGTTTAAGGTAGTCCCAAATGGACTTAATTGTCTTACAAAACATAATTCTTGTGAAGAGTGTTGAAGATACCGTAGCGAACAAGCACGCTTTAGCCTTCGACTTTTTCATTTTCTTCTCCTTGTGCATTTTGATTTGAGCCATGGTGGGCTTTTCTAGAAGTGTTGATAGATCATAGTCTTCTTCCACAGCTTCCCAAAGATCCAAGGCTTCCAAGTATGTTTCCATTCGAACTACCTAGATTTGGTAGTTTTCTCCATCAAACACAGGTGGAGCAATTGAAGACAAGCTTGCTTCGTTTTCCATGGCGAAAGGAGAAGTCTTCAACATAGATCCCTTAAGAATATTGCTTTGATACCAATTGTTGTTTCAAGAGCAAGCAAAACAGAGGACTCACGCACACACACGATGAAAAATGGAAATCTCATTCATTCATTCATAATAATCTCAAGCTTCTAAAATTATAATAGCAATAAACTTAATAAGTTTAACTTCCTAAATTGTAGCAAAATGAATTTAAACAAACTTATTTACTTTCAAGAAATAAAAAATAAATCAAACAAACCAAAACTAAAATATTTGCTATCCTAATAAGCAATAAGCTAACAATGTAACTACTCTTTTCGAATGTACAACTTATTTTTTCCATTTTAGTCTTCAACCTAATAGACTTACTATAAATAATCCATTGTGAGCTACTGGAAATGTCATCTTATGAATACTGAATATACCTTTCCTGATTTGTAAGTCTATACTCTCAACTCTTCTCTTATCAACCCTTTATCATGGTTGTATGTAAGAACTCCCAATCTTTTACTTTGTGCGCCTTATCAATGTAGTGATTAGATCGTATCCTTATTCTTCATAGTGCACAATATCTGCATAAACAGTATATACATTATGGCTAAATCCTCCTATTCATTACATATTTATTCCATATTTAGAAGGACCCAAATCTCCTTATAGCTAGTGAAGTGGATGATCTAATGATATATCCTCCTAGGCGCATAAAAAAGATGGGAAAAGCCATACCGACCAAACAGTGAGAGAAGCACCAGCGGGGCAGTGCAAAGGATGGCGGCCAGATGCCATGGAAATTCTCCCCCGAAAATTTCGCTTGCGAACGTAAAATCCAAGAAACAATAATATACCTTTCTTCAACCATTTTAAGTCCCTTTCCTCACTTCATGTCAATATCCTCAGCCCAAAAATATCATATAATATCATCGAATATATCTTTTATTTATCAATCAACGACATTCAATGCAGTAACCCATTGAATTTCCCAACTCACCTTCACATCATGCGATTCATTCGAAGTATTCTTTGGGTTGCTATACGTAATCGAACTATTTATCTAGAAACAATTCCATATGGGAAATCTAGCAACATTGAAACTTCAACCCAACTAAATCTTGTTTTGTTAATTTTTAGTTGTAATGTTTCTGCAACAAGTTCGTCGATGTGTTGATTCCGATTTGTTCTGGAGTGCTTTACAATGTTACAAGACTTAAAATGGGAAAAAAAATCAAGTCTATCAACTTAGGAAATGAAAGTTAGAATCTTTATATAGATTTGCAATAAGAAAGCTTGGAGATATGATTCAAAATATGTTGGAGAAAATTTCTATAAAATCTTCTCAATATTAGTTTGTTAGCTAAAGTTTAGATTTCTTTAGTATCTTCTTTATAAATGATAATAATAGTATGTTGCTTATGCCTATCTAGTTTAGTTATTCAATGCAGATTTATGTCTATCTAGGTTGGTTAGCATAGATTTCTCTATATTTTTAGTTGCTGAATCTTTCTAGAGATGCATGCCTGTAAATAGGCACTTCAATTAATCTTGTTTCTATAGTAAAAAAATAATAGTAATTAACTACTTGCTTCTTCAATTCCAAATTTCTTCTTTTTCTTAATATGTTATTAGTAGCAATTTTCATAGCATAGGCATTTCTTCATGGCAAATGACAACAACGCTGTGAGTGTCGCTCAACCTGCTATGCCAATTTGCAAAGGGGACAACTCTAAGTTATGGAGCATTAAAATGAAAGCATTGCTTAAGTCGCAGGAGTTATGGGACTTCATGGAGAATGGTTATTATGATAAAAATGGGGAGACACTATAGGAATTTTTGCATTTGGCAATGTTTGTATATTTTACAAATGTCGTTAATTCCAATGTATCTTAGTCACGTTTGTAAATGTCGCACAAAATATATTATTAATGATGTTTATGACTAAAGTTTAAGGTATAAACCCTAATTCACTAATAAATTATTTATCGTAAGACTTGATTTTTTTTTCTTGTAACTTTTTTCCCTTAATAAAAACATTAAAAAAATTAGTTTTCTTTTTAATAATTTTTTTTAGATTTTAGGACATTTTAAATTATTAAAAAAAAACATTGTGCAGTTAGTCAAAAGAGAAAAACAACATGGACCACAGTGCTCAACCTTACCATTTACACCCTCAAAGCATTTTCTCTCATGTAAACGTTGTCTTCTCCGATTACGTCAACAACTTGAGCCGCTTGAGGGACAACAAAATTTGCTTTGAAACCGTTCATCATCACCTACGAGGAACCGTCATCTTCCAACCGTAGGCTTCAATTTGTATCAAGGTGAGAATTTTGTTCCTGAGTATTCTCTAAAATTAGGGTTTGTAGAAATTTTTTTGGGTAAATCATCTTATTTTTGGGTAAATAGGTTTCAAGAAAATTAAATCATCAAAATAGTTGTAATGTTGCTCTGTTTTGTTCCAATTATGGCGTTCTATGGTGTTATGGTTTTTTTTTTGGATAATAATTGTTATGGCATTATGTGGTGTTATGCTGCTTTGTTTTGAAAATTGGATAATGGTGTTTCGATAATAGGTGTTATGGTTTTGTCGAGTTTCATCTGCTCGAACACCTCCTCCATCCTTTATAGTGCTAATGCAGCAATACCTTAAATAAATTGTAGCCTACTGAGATTGGCAAATTATAAAACTTTACTATAACAAGTGTTGAAAGGTAACCTAAGCTTCAAATAGACTGGTATACCCCTTTTCCATTCTATTTTTTTCATGACATAATATATCGAAGACTTGCTAGCCTATGTGTGAAGGATTATAGAAAATCAAGAAGTATGTTACTCCCCATGGTAATCAATGCATCTTCCAGATGTGAAATCGATTTATATGAGGATAAAAATATACTTTTGTAGTGAGTGTAAGGGGAATGTGCATGGTAAGTTTATCATATCCTATCTCATAAATGATAGTCAAATAGTGTATAATATGAACTAACTAACTGGTGAGAAATACTTCAATTTCAGCAATCATCTGGATTAATCTCTAAACTCATCTTAGTGTATTTTATGTTTTTCTATCAAGTGTTACCTTGATTAGTTTTCCTTAGTTAAAATTGACGTTGCTGTGCTTTCTGTAGACTAATTCCAAACATTAAGTTAATCAGCCATGTGAATGGAGGAGGTGAATTTCGAAGGTAATTTAGAAATCATTAAGGAGGAGCATCATGTTTTCATCTGATAAAGCAAAGTAAGCTTATTTTCCATGTGTTTGGCATAATTTGGTATACAATTACTATGATTGGTAGTCATTTGAAGTCTACCAATATGATTCTCTACGCATGATTTTATAACATGAATTTTCTATTGCTAAATCTTATTCTTGTTAGGACTACATTAATGTGGGTTCTCTATCGCATTCATGTTGATTTGTAATTAAAATGAAACTAAATTGAAGAAATCTTACTACATTTGTTTGATGGAGACAAAACAGGCTTTCCCTTGGAGAGATTGATAATGTGACACCTAGTAATCGCCATGATGATTCAAGGAAATAGAGGATAATAAGAATGGTAAATTAGCAGTAGTTATACCTTTATCTCAATCATTTCATCAAAAGGTAAGGCTGTGATGACTTACCTTTGTAGGGAAATTGAAGAGAGTGGGTCTTCCATTCAATAAGGCTTCATCTACCTTTGATGTCATATTTATTCTCTTTCTTAGCTTTAGTCTCAATAGATTAGAACATGTTGAGTTATATACTTTAGTTGCTGCATAGAAGTTTGGAAAAGGCTGTGTTAACTTGCACCTAAATCTAGTTGTGTTTTCATATTATTATTTTTTCCATTGTGAGTGGATGAAAATGCGTATATATTGCAATGGCTTCATCGGTTATCTTGTAAAGAAGTTAAGTTACTTGTCAAAAGTTACCTCGAGAACTTATTAGAGGAAGAGAAGTTTTGTCACTTGGCAGTTGAACTTTGTTTAGCTTACCTTTTTCATTTGTTCCAGAGGTAAGACTTCAAATGCTATGTTGTTCCTTGTTTAAGTAGTGAATGGTCAATCTCACTCTTTGTTTTCTTTTTCTTTTTTCTTTTTTCTTTTTAACCTTTGATGCACTATCAGTAGATTATTTGACCTAGGAGAATTGTAAAAACCTATGCTGTCGTGTCCTGCTCTATTTGAAGTGTAATGTATGATTTTTTTGATGTCTTAGCTTGATCCTATTTGATAAAGCTCGTGTTGTAGGCTTGATGGTTCTTTGAATTGAAGAAGAATAATAAGTGAAAAATGAGATGTTTTTAGTCCAATTTATTAGATATCATTCTCAATGTCGTGTCTATAGCATACGACATATATCTATAGTATTGGGTTGATCTTTGACTTAATGTGGATTTTTTTTTTTGGTGGTACATATGGGAGTTTTATTTGCATTTTGAGGGAGCCCACCTTTTGTGTTTTATAGCATTTTCACTAATTCTTTAGCTTTCATGGTAAATAATTTAGGTGGGATTTCAGTCTAGCTCCAGCAACAGTAGTGCCCATTTGTGTTCTGGTGGTTAACTTCCAACAACAGAATTACATTTTTGGTGAGTCCCTAATCTGCTTCATCCACTCGAGTCCTTTTAGAAAGCATTATTTTAACCCTTTTAGGGTTGTTATATTTCCAAACTAAGTAAACTTACAAGTTCACAATTTAAATGCTTATATGTTTATCATTTCAAGTCTAATTTACTTTAAAATAAAGTTCATTATATGGTTACCGTTTAAGAACTTATGTTTTCATTATATGTGTGTCAAACATTATTGATTGCACTTTTTTTCCCAACAATCTTATTGTAAAACAATTTTTCATTTTGATTTGCTATGGGATTCTTTTACAGTTATGGATAAGAGTTTGATAAATTGTAATATTGAAAGCGGAGAGTACCTATAAGGTGTAGAGTTTTTTATTTCATACTTACGTATGAAGTATGGAATGGACAAGAGGTTAAGTTGTCCATGTAGGAAATGCTTAAACGTGTCCTCGCCTACTATGAATGTAACAAGAGCACACTTTCTTGTTGATGAGATAGATGTAACTTACTGCTGTTGGATACACCATGATGAGGAGTTGACCATTGAATTGCTAAGGAGAACTTAAGGTAGGATACGTCATGAAGAATATGATTTCAGAATAATCAGAAGCGAAGGGTTCAATGAGGAAAATGATGATGACATTGATGAACTTGATGAGATGCTAGAAGATTTAGAGGCATTTATTGACAATCAAACTAAAGGTCCAACTCCTATGGATGTATTAAATTCCCACCCAATTTTGTTGATGGGCTAAGAGTTGACTTGCAACAAAAGCTTTATTCAAGGTGTAAGTTATCAAAATTCTTATTTATCGTGAAGCTACTTCACTTAAAAGTATACAACAAGTGGAGTAATAAGTCTTTTGATATGCTTCTCCAAATTCTTCATGACATGATCCCTAATGGAGAGTCTTTTCCTAAGTTACACTATCATGTAAACAAGTACTTCGGGGATTGGGCATGGGTTGCCATTATATTCATGCATGCAAATATGACTGTTGTTTTTTTTTGGGATAGTAACAAGCACCTCACACAATGCCCCATTTGTTGTACCTCAAGGTATAAGGTGTGTGGTGGATCTAGGAAGGGTATTCCTCAAAAGGTTTTATGTTAATTTCTTATGAAACCAAGGTTGCAATGCCTTTTCATGAATGCTAAAGTCTCTTAAAAAAATGCGTTGGCATAAAGAGGAACATAAAAAACAAGACAACTGCATGGGTCATCCTGTAGATGGGCTCTCTTAGGTCAATTTTGACATTGAATTCCCTGAGTTTTCCAAGGACTCTCACAATGTCAAGTTAGGCCTAGCTAGTGACGGCTTCAATCCCTTTGGATCTATGAGCCAATCATACAGCATGTGGTCTGTGGTTTTTCTTACATATAACTTACCACCTTGGATGTGTATAAAGAAAGAGTTCTTAATGATGTCATTGTTAATCCCAAGACCTAAAGCATCGGGGACGGAGATTGATGTCTACTTGCAACCTCTAATCGATGAATTGAAGGATCTTTGGGTTAATGGATTATGGACATATGATTCATATTTGAAGTCTTCTTTCAAAATGCATATCGCTTTGTTGTGGACCATCGATGACTTTCCTGCCTATGGGAACTTGTCTGGGTGGAGTATAAAAGGATATAGTGGTTGTCTGGTATGTAAACACCAAACACCATCAATAAGGCTTAATAGCAAGATTGGGTATGTTGGTCATAGAATGTGGTTACCGAATGACCATCGGTGGAGATGTAGCTTAAAATTCAATGGAATGCGTGATAATCGTGAAGCCCCTAAAGAATATTGTGGTAATGATATACTTTACCAATTACAATCTATAACAAATGTGCCTATGGGAAAGCATCTAGAAAAAATGAAAAGTGTCCATTACGCTGATGGGTTTAACTAGATAAAAAGGTCAATATTCTTTCAATTGCCATATTGGTCAAAGTTGATGCTTAGGCATAATTTAGGTGTTATACATATTGAGAAGAATATTTGTGGGAATGTTCTTAATACAATTCTTGGGGTTAAGGGTAAAACTAAAGACACCTAAAAGGCTCGACTTGATCTAGAGAACCTTAGCATTATAAAGGAATTACATTTGTTAAAGAGGCCCGATGGTAAGTATTCCATGCCATGTGCCAGTTATTCATTGAGCACTAGTGAGAGGAGATCATTTTGTTAGTTTATAAGGGGAGTTAAATTACCTAATGGTTATGCATCACATATTGGTCGATGTGTCAATAATTCAAACTTGAAGCTTTTCGGTTTGAAGAGCCATGATTGTCATGTTCTACTTGAAAGGTTGTTACTTGTGGGTATTCATGCCATATTGCCTATAGAAGTCACCATGGAACCTTTTTTCAATTGCTTTGTAGATGCATTCTAAATGTTGAAGAGGTACAAAAGATGCAGAGTGATATTTTCACCATATTATGTAAGCTAGAGTTGATCTCCCCCCTTGCATTTTTTTATATAATGGTGCATCTAGCTATCCACTTGCCTCAAAAAGCATTGATGGCTGGACCAGTTGCTTATTGATGGATGTATCCTATTGAGAGCTATGATATTTGTTTTCATATTCACCAATTGTGTGTTAGTATTATTCTACCTTCTAACACTCTATGCAAATTTATGAGTGTAGGCACCTGGGTTCGTTAAAGCAATTTGTTAGAAATAGAGCTTATTTAGAAGGCTCCATTGTAGAAGCATATGTTCTTAACAAGTGCTTGACTTGGTGCTCACTTCACTTACAAGACATTGAAACAACATTTAATCGTCCAAATAGGAATTTTGGTTCTTCGGATGACATGGTATATCATCAACAACTGTCACGAAATTCAACCTTATTTAAAGTAAGTGTAAATAGGTGCATCTTGAATGTCACAATAGTTCTGTAAATTAATGACTAACACTTAATCGTGAATTTCAAAATCTGCACATAAAGAATGGAGAATCAATTCAAGAATTTCTAACAAAAGTAGTAATGATTGTCAATCAAATGAGGTCCTATGGAGAAAACATGAAAGAGAATACTATTGTGAAAAGGTACCGTGGAGTTTAACTCCTAAATTTGACCATGTAGTTGTAGTTATCAAGGAGTCTAAGGATCTATCTACTTATTCTTTTGATGAGTTGATGGGTTCCTTACAATCACATGAGGCAAGAATCAATAGGACAAAAGAAAAGAATGAAGAAAAGGTGTTTCACGTAAAAGGAGAAGGCTCAAAGGAGTATAACAAAGTTGTAAATTGAGGAAGAGATAAAGAAGGATTTTGAGGAAGAACTTTCAGCTATGGTAAAGGAGGAAGTAGAGGATTTAAGCAAAGATTTAGCAATAATAAAAGTAGTATCTAATGTTATAATTGCAAAAAATTTGGGCATGTGTAAGTTAATTGAAGGTTTAAATACAAACGAGCAAATTATATAAAAGAAGCAATTGAAGAAAGCAAGCTATTCATGGCATATAGTGATATAGTTGATACATAAGGTGAAGTATGGTTTTTAGATAGTAGGTTTTCTAATCATCTAACAAGCAAGAAGACACTTTTTAAGCAACTTGATGAGACTCAAAAGGAGAAGGTCAAACAAGGCGATAATTAGAAAATACAAGTAGAAGGGAAGGGAATAGTAGCCATTAAAACTAGCTTAGGTAATACAAAGCTTTTATATGATTTTCAATTTGTTCCCAACTTGGCACATAATTTAATGAGTGTTAGACAGTTAATGGTTAGTAGATACACAATTATGTTTGATGACGGAGAGTGTGTCATTAAGGATAAACAATCGAGCAAAGTGATTGTAAATACTCAAATGATCAAGAATAGAATGTTCCCACTTGAGATCTCTACTATGGAAGGTTTTGCCTTGGTTTCTAAAGAGCAAACCGGGTCCAAGTTATGGCATCTTCGATAGAATGAGAAAGGATTATAGTTAATAGAGAGAAAAGGTATGGTTTATGGACTACCCAAAATTCAGTCACTTGATGTGTGTAAAGGATGCATTTATGGTAAGCAAACGAGGAAATCATTTCCCTCAAGGAAAGCATGGGGAGCTAAGGTATGTCTTCAATTAGTACATGTAGATTTATGTGGTCTTATGAACATAGAATCATTTGGAGGAAGTTACTACTTTCTTCTATTCATAGATGATTTCACTAGAATGAGCTGGATATATTTCTTGAAATCTAAATCAGAAACATTTGAGAGTTCCAAGAAATTTAAAGCATTGGTTGAGAAGCAAAGTGGTGCAAGCATAAAGTTACTTCAAACCAACAAGGGTGGTGAATTTCTTTTGAAGGAGTTCAAGCATTTTTGTAAGGAAAATGGATTTCAATGGGAGTTGATTGCACCATATAGGGTAGCTGAACCAAAAAATAAAATGGTGATGGAGATGGTGAGAAGTTTGTTAAAAGAGAAAGGACTACCAAATTCATATTATGTAGAAGCCATTACAACTACAATATGCTTCTTAACATCTCCCCAATAAAAGTATTACAAGACTGCACTCCTTATGAAGCATAAGAAGGGAGCAAACCAACTGTAAGTCATCTAAGAGTTTTTTGTTGTATTGCTTATGCTTTAGTAAATTCTCAAGATTGCTAAAAATCAGATGAAAAATCAATGAAGTGTATTTTCATTGGTTATTGTGTTGAATCAAAAGCATATAAAATGCATAATCCTCTTATTGCAAGATAATTGTCCATAGAAATGTAGTGTTTAACAAGGATGCAAGCTAGAATTAGAATAGCAACAATGTTGGTAAGGAAGAACAATCTCAAACACCATTAATGGAGGAATTAAACTTAAATTCAACTCATTCACCACCTTCTACTCTAGTTGAGTGTAGTCCAACGACTACATTAAGTGCAAACTCAAGGGCTAGTAGTTCAAGTTTAGCAAGTGAATCTATAGAGGAGACACCACCAAGGAAATTCAAATCATTGAGAGATATTTGTGGCTCAAATGAGCATGCGCTATTAGCTCCAAACCCTTCCACTTATGAGGAGGTAGTAATGAAAGAGGACTGGAAAAAGCTAATGAAAGAAGAGCTCATGTCTATTGAAAAAAACTCAACCTAGGAGTTAATAGACTTGCCCAAAGGAAAGAATATTACAGGCTTAAAATGGATTTTCAAGACAAAATTTAATGTTGATAGAAGTGTTCAAAAGCATAAAGCTTGATTGGTTGCAAAGGGGTACTCTCAGTAGTAGGGGATTGACTATGAGGAGACATTTTCACTAGTGGCTTGATTTGAAACTATGAGATTGCTATTGGCATTAGCAACACAGCTGAAATGGAAGGTGTATCAATTAGATGTCAAATCAACATTTCTTAATGGTGAACTTGAAGAAGTTTATATCTCACAACCTAAAGGCTTTGTGATTCATGGGAAAGAAGGGAAAGTGTATAAACAAAGGAAAGTTCTCTATGGCTTGAAGTAGGCTCCATGAGTGTGGTATAGCAAGATTGATGAATATTTCTAGCACAATGATTTGCAAGGAGTGAAAATGAGCCCACTCTTTGTCTAAAGAAGCAAGGCAACACTTATTTTATCATAGCTTACTTATATGTAGATGATATAATCTACATAGGGTCAAATTCTACACTTATGGAGGTTTAAATCTAGCAAGATGAGTAAGTTTAAAATGAAAGATCTTAGATTGCTACATTGCTATCTTAGACTGGAGATACTTCAAGATGAAACTAGGGTGCTTGTTTGCCTAAAGAAGTATATAAGGGACTTGCTAAAGAAATTCAACATATCTATTTGCAACAAGGCTGCTACTCCAATGAACATGAATAAAAAATTATAGTAAGAGGATGGAACTGCACAAGAAAATCAAAGGCAATTCAAAAGTTTAGTTAGTGGATTGATATATTTAACACACACAAGACCAAATGTCTCATTTTCAGTTAGTGTTATGTTAAGATTTTTGAGCAATCCACTAATGTAACATTATGGAGCAGTAAAGAGGATTCTACGATATATTGTTGGAACATTAAGCTATGGAATCTAGTACACTCATGTAACTAATTTTAAATTGGTTGGCTTTATTGATAGTGATTAGGCAAGCTCATTAGATGATAGAAGAAGCAATTCAGGAAATGTGTTTAGTCTAGAATTAAGTGCCATCATATGGCATTCCAAGAAACAAGCAACAATAGCATTGTCAACAACTGAGGCATAGTATATAGCTGCAACTACAACAACCTATCAAGGCGTTTGGCATGGAAGAATGTTATGTGATTTGCATCAAAAGCAAGGAAACTAAACTTTATTGTGATAATAAATCAACAATTGCAATATCAAAGAATCCTGCATTTCATGGAAGATCAAAGCACATTGAGTTGAGATTTCATTTCATTCAAGAATTTGGTTAACAAAGTAGAGATAACTATGAAATTTTGTAATACTGATGTTCAAATTGCAGGCATATTCACTAAAGCTCTATTAAGTCAAAAACTAGTTATCTTAGACACGTGCTTAGAGTGTGCGATTTTAAATCAAGGGGGAATGTTGGAGATATGATTCAAAATATGTTGGAGAAAATTTCTATAGAATCTTCTCAATATTAGTTTGTTAGTTAAAAGTTTAGATTTCTTTAGTTTCTTTTTGATAAAAGATAATAATAGGATGTTGCCTATGTTTATCTAGTTTACTTATTCAATGCAAATTTGTACTTATCTAGGTTAGTTAGTATAGATTTCTCTATATCTTTTAGTAATAATCGGAAATTTAAATAAATAATATATATATTGAACAATAGTGTTTAAATAATAGAGAGGAAATAAAATAAAATATAAAACAAATATGATCAGGGCAAATGCCAATAACAAGGATTTAATGAAGCGTGCGATATGGACATTTGACGAAAAAGGTATAAATAGTCTTCCACATGTCTTTCTAATCCTTTTACCCATTCATGTGCTACAGAACCCTAAGAGCCATCTACAAAACCCTACGAGTAGAAGACGACTTTGATCTAGCTAGTTTTACATGAAGGATTTGTGTGACATAATTTTGATCATTAGAACGGTTCGAATAGTGTCATGACAAACCGACATCCATAATAAAAGACTTAGACATCTGTTCATGGAGAAATAATTTAAGTAAGTTCCTTAAACTCTATATAATTAATATGCAATTAGGAATAAAGATATTGTAAATTAAGCATAAGATTACAAAACCTTCAAAAGTGGATTAGATTTGGAGAGTATTGGAAATTAGAGAGTAGGACTTTGAAGAAAATTCTAATTTTCCAAAATTATAGAATTCCAAAAGTATATAGTCCACAACACAGTTGTTCTACACCCATGTACTTAATACACAACCACTTAGGTGAGTTACATAACCCTTTGCTAAACTCACAAAGTGCATAGTTGGGTACACAGGTAAGAGACATGCTTGTGCCAAAAATCGAAAAGTCCATAGTAAGATACATAGGCAATAGGCACACCCATGCTAAAAATTGAAATGTGAACAGTAAGATACACAAGTAATAGGCACGCCCATGTATTAGGTCATGTCTAACCCCTACGATAACACACATAATACACAAACAAGAATACACCCATGTACTTACATGTATCAGACCCTTGTTTTCCAAAATTGAGTTTTTATAATGCCTTACCTCTCTTAACTTAACCAAATACATAAGCACATATTAAGATGATTATTATAGGCTCTCTAAGCATGTGTGGTTGTGGATTTGAATAAGTTTGAGGATTGAGAAATTGCAGAAGTGTGAAGAGATCATTCATTTCTTATCAAGTACGTGTATATTGTGTTTGTTGTTTGTGCATGTTAGGTTAGAGATGTAAATTAAATTGATATTGTAATTGAAATGGATAGTTTGTGTGATTGTGCTTGGCTTGGCCCAAGGAACCAAGAATGTTAGTGATCTCAAGGTGGCGCCTTGATAATCAATATATGACAATATCCCTAGTATAGTTATATACCGAAATGATCCAAGTAGATTTATGATGATATGAACTCATGAACTCATAGATAGTAGGGAGTACTCACCATTGTATATATATATATATATGTATGGTATGATATGAACTCGTGCACAATTAAGTACCCACTATTGTATATATATATTATGTATAGTATGGTATGGACTATGAACAATAGGGAGTAACTACTTTCATATATGTATATATGTATGGTATAGTAGGGACCTATGATAGCCTCTATTGTATATATATATATATATATATATATATATATAACATATGAACTCATGAGTAATGGAAAGAACCCATTGTCATATATATATGTATATATATGTGTGTGTGTGTGCTGGTTGTATTTAAGTTTTGATATACTTTCGTTGTAATCAATTGTAAAAGATTAACTATGGTTAATGTTGTAAACGGTTTATTATCTGCAGTTCCTTTATATATGATGAGACCCAATGAGATGTATTATACCATTTATGCATGTAGTGAATATCTCTTTTGCCAACTGCTTTGAGGATTGGACATCAATTGTAGAGTCTAGCTAATTTTGAGTTATTGTATGTCTTTACTTAGTGAGAACACGTGACGAGCTATACTTACTACAAAATTCGGGGCATTACATTTTAGTTGCTAAATCTTTTTACAGATGCATGCCTATAAGCACTTCAGTTAATGTTGTTTTTGTAGTAAAAAAACAATAGTAATTAATTGCTGGCTTCTTCAATTCCAGAGTTCTTTTTCTTAATGTGCTACTAGTAGCAATTTTCCTCTTAAAACGAACGAGTTTTAGAGTGAATATCGGTGTTGTCACGAAGCCCGCAAAGTCAGAAATCCGATGCATTTTGCGAAACTGAAATCGGTGATCGTTTGAGCAAGATATGTGGAAAGATGACGATGAAAATTGTGAACTTGAAGACGGAGTTCTGGTGGGACATTAAAAGTACTATGTTCACATCCTCAATAAGGTAGATGATCTCAACATAGAAGTCATTCACATAAGCTCACAATGAAATGTTAGTCAAAATTGTTTTGTCCAGTCTCTTAGAACTTAAATCCAACCAAATGCATTCAAAATAATAATGGACTTATTCCACTAATTAATAATAGTTGTCCTGCTAACAGACATATTAGTAATGAAAAAATGTCCAACCACTTTCACATGGGTAGTGTCTTATGAAATTTTTATATGGATATTATTAATACATTAAAAACAAAATGAAGGAATTTAGTACAATCGAATTCTTTCACAAGTCTACTCAAAGTCCACTTATTGGATGTTGCTCTTGATTAATGAAGGAAAAAAGAATGGTGATGGACTAAGTGAAGGCTAGAGCACGGCACTTACAGTTTAACTCTAAAAGGAACACACCGGAAGACCGATTTGTGAGCAATACCAACAAGAAGAATATGAACGAAAACTCCAAAAGGAAGAAGATGATAGAATGTAATATTGCCACAAATGAATAAACTATATCATATCAGGATGCTCATAATTAGTTTCATATATTAAAATCAGGAATACTGTCATAGTCTTGCAGTGGATGTTACAGGGTTTACAGGACTCCAATTCATAATAAGTTGGAGAAGCATTAACATAATGATAAATGTGAATTTTCCAATGACGCATGTAGGAGCCTAAGGGGAAACACTAAAGAAAACAAGCTTCTTTACATATACATTTTATATGAGGGCCTAAGGAGAAGCACAAAACACAGGGGAACTCCAAAAATTATCCACCACAAGAGCACAAAAACTATTCTAATGAATTTCCCTACCTAATGAATCTATAGCTTAAATGTAACACCAATTATAGCTTACAATCCTAGTTCATCACATCATAAACCAAGCATTAAACACTTGAAAAATTTACAGTAGTAAGTAAACATGGCAACTTTAAATCAAAGAGAGTGTATTTTATACTTGGCACTAGGGAGGCAATAGCAAGCGTAGATTTTATACTTGAAAAACGTTCTACATGAATATTGCAAAACATACTTTGTAAAACGTAAAAATAGTAACGTTCTTATCACGCATGAACCAAAAGAAAGATAAATTCCCAAAACAAATGTACCCAATAACAGATAAATTCCTACATATGACGATTTCTTTAACATATATTTTCAGAAAAAAAAAATAAGATAATGACAAAAAAATGAAGTATCTTCACCCTCTTCTCCTTTCTATTTATATTCATATCATTTCCTTCAAAGGAAAAGTTGAACCCGCACTACAATCTGTGTTAGCCTTGGTATTGTGACCTCATAGTGATAGAGTTCATACCAAACCAATTTTCTAATTCTTAGCGGACAAGAAGACAGATTAAGGAAAAAAAAAAAACAATATTTGATGTGGTGTATGTGCCTTAGACAAGTGAATATCAACACTCAATATTAGAAATATTGTGTTATAAAGAGTAACTTCTCGACTAGACATTTGATCAAACAGTTGGAGTGCATTGTATAGTTGTCTATACCATTATAGCAATATTAATCAATAACAAATAATGTAATAAGAGACGGGGCATATTATGTATCTCATGGACGAATGAGGAATCTGTAGGAATCAAAGAAATATCGACACTACATATAAAGCCTAGTCTACAAGTCATTACACTCAATCCCATAACAAAAACATCCATTTCCACAAAATAATTATCGATGCAAAGGGATCAAAGACAACCACACACTAACTTTAACAGCCTAAACCAGCAATACATATAAAGGAACGAACTTTGTAAACGGATGACTATAGGAAATGAAACCAATCTCTTTGATTTCACTAATCTCGAACAAAGACTCAACGTTTTGTTTCAACAAACAAATAAAAACCCCTAAGCAAGTTCATGGATTGAGCTTTTCATTTTCTTAGCATAGTCAAAGTGATTATTTATGTATTCATATACTAAGATGAATGAATGTTAATTATAATAGCTTATTTATAGATTTTTCATTTGTTTTTTTTAGATGTTGACCTCTATGGTTAGTTAATTTAATGGAACATTTGTAAGTATGCAATTGTCTTGCTTTTAACAGTTTTTTATTTGATTTAACTATTTTTTACTTTTATGCAATTTAATTTTCATTGTTGGCAGTGTCTTATTCTGCATGACAAGTCTTCTTTACTATGCTAAATGCGAAAATGGAGTTATTGCATAAGTTAATAACTTCATGAATAAAGTAAACGTAGAGAATATGATGAAATGTAATAATTAAAATTATTGCATCAACCTATAATAAAAATAACAATGCTTATGATGGCAAAGCCATTGCATGTGTTTCTTAAAATTGATGCATAACATAAAAATTGCATCGCATAAAATTGCAATAAGCCATTGCCGATTTTTTGTAGTGTTGCCTTTATTTCAGAAAGGTGTTGCTTTGATATTAGAATTTTGTTGCTTTCCAACTGAAATTTGGCTGCATTTATATATTAAATTTAGTTAGCACCACTAATAGTGTTGCATGAATCTAAATATTGGTTGACTTTCATTTTAAGGAACATACACTTAATGCAACGGGAAAAAAAAATTGTTAACTATATTTTTAGGCAACAAATTTAAGGGTAAATGCAACTAATTTTGTTGATGCCTTAAGCTCCTTTTCATACAATGTACATATATTATGAGGTCATTAATTTTATGACTGTACTAAAACACCACTTAAGTCAAGCTTGTGGTATTTTGGTATATTATAATTAATTGATGTGGATTGGGCTGTTACTTGATTTGGCTCAGAGTGGTGATTTGTGATGCCTAGGGCCGATGAGTTGGAACTTATTCCCCAACTCTTTGTATCACAAGGCAAAATTTCATACCGTACACAATTTTTGAATGACTATGTATACTATTGTATCATATAGTTGTACAAGCATAACAAGTTAATGCTTGATAACTTCCTTACTATTGTTTGTTGTATAGTATGAAGGGGGATCTCACTAAGCAATGATAGCTTACACCCAACAATTTCTTTTGCAAGTAACTTGAAAGGTAGGAAAGAGACTAGGATTTGTGTGAAGAGTGTTTCTCCAACTTAAGTATTTTAGGAGGAATCTAGCTGTTCCATTAGTATGATAGAAATTGCAAACTATAAAAGACTAGAACTTATTGTTCCTTAAGAACTAGATTTTTATTTCTTTAAACCTAGGTTAATTGCAATGGTTTATCTAATCTTATTGTTTGGTAAAAGATATTGATTTTCTATGATCTTAATAGACGGTAGAATATTGGTTTTTATAATTATTTTTATATATTAATTATTCATATATACCATGAGTAAATGTAATTTAATTAGAGTCGTATAATCTCAGTCCTTACAGTTAAATATAAAAATTGTTCCATATGTAGACAATGCCCGTAATATTCATACTCGCCAACGGAGGCAGTGGTCGGCTTAGCCACGTCCCTCGCTGCTACCTCCGATGAGAGAAAAAGAGCAAGGGCTGCCATTAGACCCAACAAAGTAAGAACTTTGGAGTTCATCTTTATTCTAAACACCGTTGAATTCTCTCTCTTTATATATATTTCTGTTGAAGAAGGGTGATAGAATGAAAAAGCTTCTAATTGTTAGCCTATTTCTAGATTGAGAATAGATTAAAAATCTAACTAGCCAATTAAGTGTTTCGGTTCTATGGGTCATTCACATTAAGAAGATCTGGTAAAATATTAAGATGAACCGCTAGTGTTGGTTGGTTGATGTGGAGCAATAATATATTTGTTGAATTGTTCAATCTGATCAATGATTGGCCGTTCCAACTGGTATGAGATATTAAAATACCAAGATCCTCAACGGGGAAGTACATGAGCCCACTACTACGTGATTTCATAAGTCATGCGCGAAAAGTTGTATAAGCCAGCTCGGACAATGCCAAGAAATCAGAAATATGATGTATGGGAGCTAGGAGATAGGTACATTTTTAGGATAAAATTCAAGTATATATATTTTATATTGCTAATGTAAGTCTAATAAGTCCTAAGTGGCTGATTTGAGAGACTTCTTTTAGAACACTATTTGGTCTTTTAGAACCCTTTTTGGCTGTCTTTTGCAATATCCAGGCTTTCTTTTACTTATTTAACAATCGAGATTAGGTAACTCAGAAGTTATATGTCTTCACATTAACTAATGCATGCATAGGCATATTCTGACTCGTGAATGAAGAGTGCGCAAAACTCTTATCAGCATAATTGTTAAAATTGAGATTTTATCTGAAATTAAATGGTATAAAATCATATAAAATCAATAACTTATAAAATCATTATCAAAACTCATAATTATATCAAAAGTTTATACTTAAATGATCTTTATTCCATTTTGACTATGAAAAACTTTATAAAATTACAAACTTATATAATCGTATAATTGATTTGTGATTTTAACAACCATGCTTATCAATATCATGTTAATCCTACTTGAAGTCTTAGCTAAAATTCATTGCAATCAGTAGGGGTGAAACTTCATATTGAAGTGCCATATTACATACTCAGGTTTAAATGGATTTATATTTAAAAGATCTCAATTTATAGCACTATATGCTTAATAAGTGTAATTGTATTCTAGTTAAAATGGTTTATCAATTAAAATATTTCTAAAAGAAGTATATTATAACTATCAAGTCTCTATTCAAGCATCATTTTTATAGTTAGAAAAAGAGAAAGAGAGAGAGAGAGTAACTTAAATGTCAACTAATCTAATTTACTTTGTTTACAAACTATTGTTACAAACATTGGTCAATATAATGAATTGTCATTAAGAATTCATACTTGTACCAAAAATAATTGAGGGGGTGAACACCATAGAGAAATTGTACCTACTAAAAACTTTTTGGTATTGTCTTGAATCTTTTAATACTCATAATGGGAATTGCATTAAAAACTATAAAAATATATGTAAGGGCATCTTTTTTATTTCTAAGTTATATGTTTGCATGAATTTAATGAAAATATAATAATTTAAAAATCTAACCATTGATGATCTAGATTTTAGATGATATGTGATCAACTTAATATATATATATATATATATATGTGTGTGTGTGTGTGTGTGTGTGTGTGTGGCATAGATGTTCACTAGAGTTAATTCACATGTAGTGGCTAGCTTAAATGAGATCAATTCATGCATTCAATTTGGTTTTATAAACAACATGCCCAAGTGGTTTGAATAAGGTATGTTACAGATGAGCTTGTACATTAAAGTTAAGGTTAAATTTTCTTTTGTATATGTATACTGTACATTTGTTTTAAAAAGTTAAAAATTAGAGTAAATAAGAGATTTAAAAGTTAAGAGTATTGTTCTTGCCAAAATTAGGGTCACAATAGATGAGGACAATAAGGTAGCCATGGATAATGAGAAGAGAGAGAGAGAGAGAGAGAGAGAGATGCTAGAGAAGAGAATAAAGTAAATAGATAATAGGGTATAAAATTTAACTACAAATATTAGAAATCCTAATATAGGTTTATTGGTTAGACTCGGATGGATCAATATTTGCTAATCCTAACTATATGTCTTAAATGTGTCCCCACCAATCATGTGCATACACTTAGCCTAATTAAACAAATTTTTATTGTTATGCATTAATTTTTTGTACATGTGTATACTTATGATCGGAGAGGACATACTTAAGATAAGAAATTTTGGATAACAAATATTTATTTGACTTTGACACTTTTTTGAGACCTATTTATCAAACAGTTTTGTAGACAGGTTCATGTGTTGAACTCAAGCCTAAATACATTTATAAATAGGGCCCACCAAGTCTAATAAATTCATTAATCATGTCAATTTTGTTTACAAAAACTTATTTATAATCGTATCATATTATATCTCTATTGGCAAATTGAATATCAAACTATTAGTTCTAGCCATGGGGTTTTTAACTATAATAAGGAGTATGGATTTTGTAGTTGTAACCTATTGATTGTATGAAATAAGCTATATGTTGAACTCTAGAAAGACAACTGTGGTGTAGCAAAAAAGAAAATTCTTTTTTTTTTTTTTTCATACGAAAATAATGCATATGTTAGGCTATATATAACTCAAACAGGTTTCATGGATTATATAAAAAACCCTCGATTTCTAAATAAAGTCAAAGAAATTAAAAAGGAAAAATATAAAGTCAATTAAGAGAGCATTTACAATTTTTTTTTCAAAATGATCCTTTTTCCCTTAAACTGGGTTATATCAAAATAACTTATGATCTTGTAAACACCCATTTTTGCCCCCCATTTAATATATATATATATATAAACAAAAATTAAAAATTAAAAATAAATAGCAAGTAATAGAAAATAATAATAATAAGGATAGAGATAATAATAAAATACATTTAGGTTTCTAAATTAAAATTATAAATCTCAAAATAACAAAAATATTAGGTTAATATATATTTTGTGTGTAATAATAAATTGAGAAATGGGCTAGCTAAGCTGGTTCGCATGCTTGCCTAGAATGTGCAGAGGAGGCATTGGTCTTAGGTTTGAATCCGCGAGGAGGCACTTCATGCCATTTTTTTTCTTCTTTTTCCCTAAGCAACTACATGATAGCATGTGATTGGCCAACTTAGTCACGTACCGCGCAGTGACTATCTTCTCTAGCAGTCCAATGGTAGTGAAATGGAGGGGAGTGGAAATCAAAGCAAATATGAATGGGATATAACAATTTTTTGCTCAAATCTTTTTGGGATAAACCTAAAACAACTTCTAAACAAAGAATTTACATAAATCTTTTTGAATCAGGAAGAAAAAGAAGAGAAAAAAAAAGAAACCCTAGTCACGGTTTGGATCTATATTCATCTGCATCTAGCCCTCAACATCTATAAATAAAGGTCGATGTTCAAGAAAGAAAAAGGAGAAAGAGAGAGAGAGAGAAAAAAAAAGAGAGATAAGCACACGAAAAAAATACACACGCACACTCGTCAGAGTTTTTTTCCCTCTCTTTAGGTCCTCGTCGTTTGATGCGGCCAACAACCACTTAGGGAGATTTCTAACGAAGAAAAGTTCCACAAAACGATTCCCTACACCTAGAAGGTTCAAAACCTCCTATCAGCCAACACAAACGGTTGCTGGAAAGCCACCGGCGAGGAGCTTCCAATTGCTGCGATCTAATTCGCACTGATCTGACTCGACCTAAACCATATCGACCCACGTTTAAGATAGTGAGTTTCATCATCATCATTATTATTAGTTTTTAATTGATAATAATATTAGTAAATAATATATATATAAATAAAAATAATAAAAAATAACAAAAATAATAACAGACATATGTTTTAGGAATTTGTTTTCTTTTATTGTTGATAAAAAGTTAGGTTTAGAATTTCTCTTTTGTGTGTTTTTTTCTTAAATTTTCTTAATTTAAGGTGTGAGTTGTTAAAAAAAATTAATGTTTTATCATCTAGAAAAAAAAAAGATTTTGATAAAAAAATAAATAATAATTAGTGATTTTTGAAATTAAAGGTTTTAGTAAATTAATAAATAAAGCTTATGCTTAGAATTTTTTTTAATAAATTTAAATGGTAATAAACGTAATCTTAACATATTTTCATAATTAAAAATAATTAATTCATTAAAGTTTTTATGAAAAGTGAACTATGACCTGTTTGACCCTGAATAGCGGGTACGTAGGTATCTTTATGGGGTAACTCTAAAAAATTAAAAGATATATTTTCAAATTATTATTAGTATAATCATCCTTTTTTTTTTCTATGTTTTCTTTCATGCTAAGAAAATATATCATGACATAAATATATTTTTTAGAAGGATAAGGTGGTAACTTTAAGGTTTTAATAGGACTACCCCCGAGTCAAGAATCTTTAGCTTTTCATTTTTTTTTAAAGTGGGGGATTTCATTGACTAGTGTTCAAATTAGAATTAATTTTCTGAATTAACTCTTATTCAATAATTTTCCCAACTCTAATTGGGTGGCAACTTTAAATAAATAATAAAATTCCTAGTTCAACTCGAGGATTTGTATTAGATGAGTATAAGCTCTAATATGAATCAAATTAAGAAGATGATATAAAATTTTTAAATTAGACTCAATAGGATGACGACTCCGCTAGGGACTTCATAGTGGGCTAACCTCCTCAGTCTTTTGAAATCATCATTTCTAGATATCTTTGATTAGCTCTCATTTTGTAAAATATCGTTTGCACTAATGTTTGTATCTACTCGTGATCCAAGGATTTAATAAAGTTTAGTCTTTTTTATTATTATTAGAGTTTCGGTGTATGCAATTGTGTGATTAGATATGGTCATACCTAGGCCGTTTAGGACCTTAGGACGGAGAGCCATTGTGTAAGTTTCGAGTGAAGTGAAATAATCACTGCTCGGGGCCGATTAGACTACCCCACCCTATGCTTCGATATGGCTTGAGATCCATTTCTTCGAAAATGTGGGAGGCCATAAAGCTTGGAAACCTTTAGAACCTACCTCTTTGCATACATGAAATTATGAACCAGCAAATGATTAACGATGTAATTTCTTTCTTTAGAGTTTGTATGCAATTGCTTGTAAAAGAATTTTTATTGTGTTTTGTAAGATAATTGTTTGTAATTAGAAAATTTTATTTATTGTAATTTTACTAGATGGCTAGTGTTGTAATTGACCGCCTTCTTCGCAAAGAAATTCGTTTTTGTAAAAATTTGGATCCTAAGCTGGTACTGGACCATTAGCTCACCTTATACATCCCTAAAGAGCAGACTTTCATCCAAAGCAAAATAAGGTCCATTCTTTCATTGATAAAAATGGATGTCTACTTACCTTTAATTCGGGCCGTATAACACTTCTAGGAAATTGAGCCCGTGGCCTTCTTTATTAAGCCACACAAGATCACCCTAACCATAGAAGAGTATACTCAACTTCTTCAAGCTCCTCCATTTTCCGATGGGGTATATGTGCTAGATTTAGAGGCTAAGTTGGCCAACATATTTAGCAAACTTTTGGCAATTCGTAGAGTAGTGATCAATTGAGCATTGGAAAATAGCAATAGGTACTGCCTTCGAATGGATGAATTAGAAGCTTGGTTCATGGCATGATGCGATGATGGAAGCAAGAAAGATATCTTATGTGGGAACCCCAAAAGTTACAAACAAAGACGGGTTTGTGCTTTCATCTTAGCAGCATTTGCAACTATCTTTTTTCCTACTAGGATCTTTCACATTCATTATAAAGTTGTAGAATTGGTATTCCAATTCCTAGAAGGGAAGCCTTACATCCTAGCCCTATTAGTTGAGTAGATCCGAAATCTAAATTTCGTAAAGAAGAAGGGTCATGGAATTCTTTACTCAAACATGAACCTCATTCTAATCTGGTTTGTGAGCTATCTTAAGTGTTTTGGGCTAAACGGTTAGGAAATCATTAGCCCAACAAGTGGACCTCATAGATTCATGTATAGAAAGGATAAAGCTGCCAGAAGATCTTTCCAACCATAGTTGGGTGGAGGTATTTAAAGGTTTCAGTGCTGAAGATATTTTGTGAATTGTTAGATGGAGCTACTGTAGTAAGGTTATTCTAATGTGTAGAAACTTTCAAGCCATTCCATTAATTGGGCTTAATTGGTGTACAGGCTATCATCCAAACTCGATGGTCCGTCAGTTTTTCACCATCTAGGATATAGTTTATAGGCCATCATTAGAAGGAATCACGATCGAATATCAAGAGCTAAACATGTCAGTAGTTGCTAAGATCGCTAAGTTGGCAAAGGTAAAGGTTTTATGGGAAGCCTAAATTGAGAGTCCTAATATAAACCTTAGGGAATTGGATGGTAAAGTAGGTAAACACCGAGCTACCAAGGATTTTTTTATCAACTAGCTATATAAGATAGGGGAAAGGATGTACTATGCTCAGCCTATGGCAGCTAACCTGAGCCCATAAATGAAAACTTACATGGAACAAGTGAGGGTTTGGATGGAAGTCCATTTTGAGACCACAAAAAGCTAGAAAGATGTATGGAAGGGTAGATTTAAGGAATCTATTGAGAGGAACAAAGCATTGGAAGCCCAGTTGAAGAAAACCCAAGCAAGGGTTAGAGCATTGGAATCCACCATCAACACCGAGAAAAGAGATTTAATGCCTACCTGGCCAAAGAAGAAGAAGCTTAGAAATTAGGAAATTCGATCATAGCATTCTTTTCTTATGTTTTCAATAAAAGCAATGAACTCCAAAGTTTGCAATATTAATAAAATTTCAGTATTATTACATCATTAATTAAATGCTGGTTCTTTTACATCCGTGTGATACATGCATCATACTCACTCATAAACATACATTCGCTAAATGAATGCTTACCAAGTATCAAAGATAGCTCATAAACAACCAAACCCTCTAAGGAGTCGAATCAACACCCGCTCCAAGACTAAGATGGCTAGCAGTGGCAACAACAACAATGACCACATCCATAACGGTAACAACAACAGCATTGACACCTCCTCTGATCCAAAGATCATATCACTAGAACAAACAGTCCAACAATTGGTCACACAAGTCCACTTTTTGACTAAGAACATTAGCCTCCTTCGTGTTACCCAACCTACTCAAGAGGAACATTTAGGAGCTTAAAAAGGAAAGGCAGTAGAAACCCAACCACCAAAATACGAGGAAATTAACTCCCGACTCAATCCCACATTTGAATATGAACAAAAAACAATAATCAACATAAGTCCAACCTCGAATGACATAAAGAGGGAAATGGAAGATAGGTAAAAGGAAATTGAGAAGAAGCTTTTCCAACAGTTGGCTGACAAGATGAAGACTTTGGAATGTCCTAACAGTTTTGATCAAATCGGCATCATAGACCTATTAGTATATGGGGTAGATGCTTATCCAGAGAAATTTAAGGTCCCAAAATTTGAGAACTATAATGATACCGATTGTCCTAAGATGCACACAAGGCTATATGTGTGAAAAATGAGAAAATATGCACAATATGACCAACTCATGGTCCAAACCTTCTAAGATAGCCTCATAGGCCCTGCTCTCATATGGTATGCACAATTAGATCTCAACCAAGTCAGCACATGGGATAAATTGGCCTGTGCATTTGATGAGCAATTCAAGTTCAACATTGAAGTTGCCCTTCAGTACTAGATCTAGGGAGCCTTTGGAAGAGGCACAACGAATCCTTTAAGGAATATGCCCAGTGTTGGAGGGCTCAAGTCACTAAGGTTTCAACTCTAATTTCAAAGAAAGAGTTAAATTTCATCTTCATTAATACGATGGAAAAGACTTATTTCACATATCTAGTGGGACAGACGTCATCTAGCTTTACAAAATTAGTGGTACCAAGATGCAGGATAGAAAATTCCATTACGTTTGGAAAATTCTAAACTATCGACTCTTCCAGAATCACATCATCCCCAAGACCTATGAGCAATAGCAAAGTTAAAGAGGCTATTGTCAGTATGGTTAACTCAAGTAGGGTTAGCAAATTAAGGTCTCACATGACTTTTCAAACAACGAATACCCTAATCTAGCAATCACTAACATATCAGACCGAAACTACAAGAGCTACAAGATAGTTCACTCTAATACTGATCTCGCTCAGCTAGGTTTTATCTCAATTACGAATAGATAATTTGATCAGCTTTGAAATCCCCAACGACTAATACAAGCCAAGGGATTTTGACCCCAATCTCAAATGTGAATATCATATGGGATAGGAGGGACATTCCATTGACAAATGTTAAAGACTCCAGAACAAAATCCAAGATTTAATCAATGCAAGAATAGTGTAGTTGGATTTCATCAATGCACTAACACCAAATATCAACAACAATCCACTACCCAATCACAAGCCTACAATCAACATGATTACATTTGAAGGGCTTGAACCTAGACTAAAAGATCCCTCTATCCTAGCAAAACAAACAGTACAATGATCAAGCTGTTTACCACATAAAACTTTAGATAAAGTAAAGAACAAAGCTCCCAAGTCACATACAAAAGGAGTTAAGAAAGAGGTGGTTCACAAGAGATCCAACAATTGGCACTATAGGTAAGTCATTCAGGAAGTTTGAATATTTGGTAGATTATTCATTCATACCAATGGCTTATAGGCTGCATAACGGGTGGGGGCTTGAATTTGAGGAGGAAGACAATCAACTAAAAGGGAAAGATGAGTCCATAAACATGATCGAATCAAGCCTAAAACCAATAGTTATATAATGTTACAAGGAGTAAGAAACAAAGGCAAAGGTCCTAAAGAAAAAATATGTGTTCCATGTCCTAATCCCCCCAGAGAGATATAAAGCAGCACCGTTTGACTATCAAGCTAGTAATCAAGAAAAATCCTCAATTATATAAGGGATCACTCGCTCATGGAGAATTTACAATCCTAAAAATAGAGTCTCCATTGAAGAGCCTACCACTAAGTTGGAAAAGGAAGAGGAAGAGGGACTCCTTACATTCATAAAAATGATTAAATCAAGTGAGTACAAGGTCATGGAGCAGCTCACTAAGATTCCTACACAAATATCACTCATAGGCCTTTTTGTGTCATCTAAACCCCATCGAGAGGCGTTCTTCAAAGTGCTCAAATAAGTTAAGGTACCATAGGGAATCACAATAGAAAAATTAAGCCACGTCATAGACTCGATCTTCACCATAGATCAGATATCCTTCTCCCCTAAAGAATTAGGAGAAGACGAAGACTAGTACACAAAACCACTTTTCATAATGGTAAAATGTAATGACACGATAGTCTCTTAGGTCTTCATAGACAACGGATCTTCTCTTAATGTATGCCTTTTAGCCACCTTCGACTTGCTGGGGGTTGATATAAGCAACATCAAATTGAGCTCAATGGTAGTCCAGGCCTTTGATGGTTCTAAGAGGCAAATAGTGGGAGAAATTAGCCCGCCAGTGGAGATTGGCCCACAAGTTTTTAATATTCCATTCCAAGTCCTTAACATACTAAGGTCCTTCGATCTACTGCTAGGAAGACCAAAGATACATACCATAGGAGCCATACCTTTAAGCCTCCACCAGAAGGTTAAATTTATAGTAAATGGCCAAATAATCACCGTACTAGGTGAACAATACTATGTCATTTACAGAGAAATGGCTATACCTTACATTAGGGAAGATGACCTTAAAAACTTGGGATTCTAAATATTCGATGAAGTAGGCATGGTCGTTATGGAAGAGATGAGCAAAGTGAGGCATTGATTTAAGGAAGGTCAGCAAAGGACATTTGGGTTAGGGTATGTTCCTATTTTGAGAGAAGAGATTCAAGAAAAGTACATCAAAGGAAGAAGGGGAGAGAAATTGTATGATACACGGATGAATTTTCCACCCCTTTGAAAAAAATTTTCTCGGCCAATTAGCACTCAAAAGTCGGGAACAATCCAAGCTAGCCTCAATAACAAGGACTCGTTGATAGAGGCTTCTACCACTCGTACATCCAGTCCATGTCCAACTTTTAATAATTGCTTTTCCTAGAATAACACTAGGTTTGCTTGAGAGTAGGAAGCAATCATAATTAATTTTTTTGTGTTTACTTCCATCGTTGTTTCATAAGACTCTTTAATAATATCAAGTAATAAAATTAAAAGTTGCTATTTCCTTTACTTATACACTCACCTCACTTTCCCCACAGATTCGATACTCTTGAACATTAAGGACATCTCGCGTAGGTAAGTAATGAAAATATTGATATCGTTTCCAACATTGTTGAGTCAGCTATCAAAAGTGATATTAATGGCCACGAAGCAGTATAAAAGAGCTGGGAAAAATATGAACAAGGTAGAGTCTTGATTGATGAGTTAATGGAGATAGTTAATCTAAGAACCAATGAAGATCCCAAAAGCCTTAAAATTAAAGGTAATCTGAGTGATGAACAAAAGCGCAAGATAACTAAGTTATTGATTGAATATGCGGATGTATTTACTAGGTCATATAACGATATGCCAAGACTTGACCAGTTGATAATGGTTCATAAGCTACCTACAAGAGAGGATGTCAAACCTAAAAAACAAAAATTAAGAAGATTTGGGCTTGACATCTTATTAAAAATTAAAGAGGTCAAGAAGCTATTGGAAGTCGGGTTTATCGAAGTATTAAACTATCCGGAATGGGTAGCAAACATAGTCTCTATTCTAAAGAAAAATGGAAAAGTATGAGTATGTGTGGATTTCCGAGATTTGAACCAGCTACACTTAAAGACAACTTCCATCTATCTCACATAGATGTCTTAGTGGACAATACCACAGGAAGTCATCTCATCTCATTTATGGATGGCTTCTTAGGATATAATTAAATAAAAATGGCAGAAGAAGATAAAACTAAGATGACCTTTATCACAACTTAGGGTACCTTTTGTTATAAAGTCATGCCTTTCAGTTTAAAGAATGCTGGAGTAACATATCAAAGAGCAATGGTCAGAATACTTCATGACATGATGCATCGAGAAGTTGAAGTATTGACGACATGATAGCTAAATCCAAAAAAGGAGAAAGCCATGAGGTAATCTTAAAGAAAAATATTCGAATGATTGAGGAAGTTTCAATTGAAATTAAATTCAGAGAAATGTACTTTTGGGGTCACATCTGGTAAGCTGTTGGGGTTTATTGTAAGCCGAGAAGGTATTAAAATTGACCTTGGCAAAGTAAAAGCCATACTAGAAATGCCCTCTTTACGTACCATCAAGGAGGTAAGAGGTTTATTGGGAAGGTTAAATTGCATAGCTCGATTCATCTCACAACTCACGGATAAATGTCATCCACTATTTCATCTATTAAAAAAGAACTCCACAGTAGAATGGGATGGTGAATGTGAAGAGGCATTAAAAAAGATTAAGGAGTATCTTATGAACCCTCTGGTTTTAGTAGTCCCAAAACAAGGAAAACCTTTATTTTTATACTTCACAATACTTCTTGAATCTATAGGGTATATACTGGGATAAAAGGATGAAAGAGGAAGGGAACGGTCCATATATTATTTGAGTAAAAAATTCATGGAAGGAGAACAAAAGTATTCCGAAATAGAAATGACCTATTGTACATTAGTTTGGGTCATGCATCGATTGAGACAGTACTCTCTCTATTATCCTATTGAACTATTAACAAAACATGATCCCTTGAAATATTTAGCAGAGAAACTTGTTTTGTTAGGAAGAATTTCCAAATGGCAAATGCTTCTATCAGAATTTGACGTCACATACTTAAATCAGAATTCAATAAAAGGGAAGACATTAGTAGATCGGTTGGCAGAATACCCAATCGAAGGAGATTCCCAAGAATCGTAAGCCCAATTCCTAGATGAAAATATACTAATGGCAGAGGGTAAGCTAGAAGAAGAATTCGGGATAGACAAATATCCTAAATGGAAGATGTATTTTGACGGAGCTGCTAATGTGTTTGGGGTGTGGAATTGAGACAGTGTTGATATCACTAGAAGGAATGCAATTCCCTCAGCAATGAGACTCACATTTCCATATATTAATAATATTGCAGAATATGAGGCATGCATCCTCAATCTCAAAATAGCCTGCTATATAGAAATTCGTGAATTGGATGTATACAGAATTCCTCGCTTATCATATTATAAACACGAGAAGAATACAAAACTAAAGACCCTAAACTAGTGCTGTATCACTAACACCTGATAGAACTAATAGAAGAATTCGGGGTGGTCACTTTACATATGTCCCAAGGATTCAAAATTAGTTTGCAAATGCCCTCACCACACTAGCATCTATGATTCAAATAATAGGAGGAACCAAAGTTCAACCACTGAAAATAGAAATTGAAGATAGACTTGCTTATTGTTTGGTAATTGAAAAAACACAAGATGATAAGCCTTGGTACCATGATGTCAAAACATTACTCCAAGAGAGCAAATACCTTAAAAGTGGCCAGTAAAAAGAAAGAACACTAAGAAGGTTAGTAAGCCATTTCTTACTAAGCGGGTATGTACTTTATAGAAGATCATTTAGTACCATGTTGTTAAGATGTGTGAACAAAAAAGAGGCAGATAAACTGATGAAAGAAATACACGAAGAAGTATGTGGCCCTCACATGAATGGACACATGCTAGCTAGAAAAATCATGAGGATGGGTTACTATTAGTTGGTAATGGAATCAGATTGCCTCAAATATGTTAAGCATTGTCACTTGTGTTAAGTCTATGTTAATAAAATAAATGCCTTACCTAAAGAACTTCATTCACTATCCGCACCATAGCCTTTCTCTATGTGGGGAATCGACATTATCGGGTTAATCACTCCAAAGGCATCTAATGGTCATAGATTTATATTGGTAACTATTGATTATTTCACCAAGTGGGTTGAAGCCTCATCATATGCTAGTGTCACCAAAGGAGTAATAGTTCAATTCATAAAAAGGGACATAATAGCTTGGTATGGAGTTCCTGAATCAATCATCACTGATAATGGCACCAATCTCAACAACAAATTGATGATGGAGTTGTGTTAACAATTTAAGATAAATCATAGAAACTCAACTCCATACCGACCTCAAATGAATGGGGCAATAGAAGCAATCAACAAAAATATTAAGAGAATTATTGTGAAAATGACCATCACCTTCAAAGATTGGCACGGGATGTTACCCTTTGCCATCATGGCCTATAGAATTTCGATTCGAACGTCTACTGGAGTTACTCCCTATTCTTTGGTATATGGTACTAAGGCAATATTACCAGTCAGGTTGAAATACCATCCCTTAAGGTTTTATCAAAGACACAGTTAGATGAATCTACTTGGGTAAAGAAAAGGATCAATAAGCTAAACTTGATCAACGAAAGAAGACTCATAGCATTATGTCATGGTCAATGCTGCCAACAAAGGATGGCCTGAGCATTCAACAAAAAAATACATCCCTGACATTTTAAGGAAGGTGACTTGGTACTAAAGAAGGTTCTCTCGAATGTATAAGATTTAAGAGGTAAATTCACTCCAAACTATGAGAGTCCATATGTTGTAAAAAAGACTTTATGACGAGGGGCCTTAATATTAGCCTAAATGGATGGTCCATGGTTGAAGGATCGCATAAATGCGGATGCGGTTAAGATGTACTATCATTAGGTGAGAATAACAAAATTTTGCCAAAGTTCATAAAATGCCAACAATCATTATAACTTCGTGGTTTGATTTTCATTTCTCTACAAGCAAAGTTGGTGTCCCCGAATGGTCACTAAATATCAAAATTACCCTGACCAATCACTATCAAACAAACTTTTATATCATTTTCCCATATTATCCATCACCCTGTCGCATATACAGGAAAATAATGAATAATGAACAATGATGAAATGATAAAACTCAATGAATTTTTTTTTTTATGATCTCACCCTTCTCGAATAGTAAGTTTGTTATGTTTCTAGGATAATGCCAAAATCATAAGAGCTAAACCCATAAGAAGAAATGCATCAAGATTTTCTACTCTAGTCAAGGCAAAGATAAGCGGAGAAAGATTAGATTATTATGAGGGTTTGGTTGTTTAGTTGTTATCTACAATAATCAAGTAAGCATCTAAAAATTAAGTAATCATTCATCATTCATTCAGGCTCCTAAAAATGAGCCGCATTTCTATTTAAGTTTGCTAGTCTAAAGAAGATGCTTCCCATTATCAATTGATCAACTCATAGGAACACTTTTACAATTCCTTCTTAGGGATGCTAGTCTACTGAAATGCCTCCTAATAAGTTTCTAAAAAGATACTTCCCACTATCGATTAGTTAGCCTACAATGGGGCACTTTCCTAAATATTTTCTCTCAAGGTCGCAAGTCTAATGAGATGCTGCCTATTATCAATTAGTCAACTCACAAGAGCACTTTTTCAGATAATTTTTTTTTTCGGTTGCTAGTCTAGTGAGACGCTTCCTACCATCGATTAGTTAGCTCATAAAAGTGCTTTTCTAGATAATTTCCTCTTTTAAGGTCGCTACTCTAGTAAGACATTTCCTACTATAGATTAGTCAGCTTATGAGAGGACTTTTCTAGATAGACTTTCGATATAAAGCAAATGACTTCCTTTTACAACATAGGATTACTAGCTCATAGAGCGCTTCCTTACTTAACTTATTGGTCAAATAGTTCTCTTGCAGATTTAGATCCAGATGGTCAACTAAATATAGCTTTGTATGCCCTAGGCAAAAATGGTGTTTTTGTGGTTTTTGTAGCTAAGTTTTTCCAAACTTTACTATGAGGAGGGACAACTGTAAACACCCATTTTTACCCCCCATTTTTAAAAATATATATATAAATAAAAAATAAAAAATACATAGTAAGTAATAGAAAATAATAATAATAAGTATAGCAATAATAATAAAATACATTTAGGTTTCTAAATTAAATTTATAAATATCAAAATAACAAAAAAATTAGCAAAAATATTAGTTTAATGTATAATTTGTGTGTAATAATAAAATGAGAAATGGGCCAGCTCAACTGGTCCATATGCTTGCCTGGAATGTGTAGAGGAGGCGTTGGTCCTAGGTTTGAATTAGCAAGGAGGCGCTTCATGCCATTTTTTTTTGTTCTTTTTCCCTAAGCTACTACGAGATAGCATGCGTTTGGCCAACCCAATCATACACATAGTACGTGACTATCTTCTCCAATAATCTAATGGCAACGAAGTGGAGGGGAGTGGAAATTAGAGCAAATCCGAATGGGATGTAATGATTTTTTGCTCAAATCCTTTTTGGAACAAACCTAAAACAACTTGTAAACAAAGGATTTACATCAAGAATGTCCCACAACCTGATCCTTAGTGTATGTTACTTGACCATCTTATAAAAACAGATAAATGTACCTGCTAAAGTGCAAAATAAAGCATTATTAGATAAAATATGGCAATATGTGGATTTTTGGGTTCATGCATCCAATTTAGGTTTCCCTACTAATAGAACCATAGGGTTGATTTCTATCATCTCCTCGAGCCTTTAAAAGATTTGCTCTCAAATCTAAGGGGTCTTCTCTTAGACTAAAACCCAGTGTTTGTATTTACTTGTTGGCTTGAGGTCTGGAAGAGCTAGTGGTGTTTCTAATTTGTTCTTGAAAAGAGTAAACATCAGACGAAGACATAAGAGTCATGAAAATCCGTATACCATCCTTCTAAACATGTAAGAGTTTCTAAACCCGTCCTGTAACACCTTTCTATCAAATAACCATGGTCTACCCACCAATATATGAAAGGCGCATATAGGCAGCACATCATAGATAATCTCATCACTGTATCTTTCTCCTATATTGAATGGTACCTTTGCTCTTTATATAACATGCAAACTACCTCAATCATCTAACAAATGCAATTTATAAGGGTTTGGATGTGAGTTAGTGGCTAGTTGTAAGTTATTTACTAATACAGTAGATATGACATTGGTGCAACTATCACCATTAATGAAAAGCACACATAGGTTACCTTGAATCTGACAAGGCATGTGGAACGAGTTCTCTCTTTGTATGTCCCTAACATCTGGAGATAAGGTCATAACCCTGCGTAATACTTTAATTGGTAAGTAATTTTCACCCTTTTTGTCTTCATGTGTCTTAGCGTTTTGATCATCATAATACTCTTGCAAGGCTAGGGATAAATTTGTAGGCTCAACGACTTCTTCCTCATCATCTTCTCCATTGCCCTCCATAATAATCATCATCCTTTTATTGGGACACTATGCAGCCATATGTCCAAATCTCATGCATTTGAAACATTTAATCTGGCATATCTTCCCACTAGTTAACCCCTGTATTATCTACCTAAAATTAGATCCAACTACCTCTTTACCTTTCCCAGAAACATTTTTCTCTTTTTCAGTGCTAGGGATAATTCTATCTGCAGCCTTAGCATGTTCGCGTACTCCCTTTGGTCCACCCATCTAACCATCTACCCCCATAGGTTTAGTAATAGTACCATACCTATTACCAGTGGTTCGGAATGGATTGGATCGCCTCTGCTTCTCTACTTTCAAGGCTAACTATATAGCCTCACCAAGTGTACTATATCTTTGTAGCTCAATAGCACAGGCAATATCATATTTCAACCTAGACATAAATCGTGCTAGGGTTTGCTTAAGAGGCTTGACTGATCCACATCTAATCATTAGCATCTCAAACTCTTATACATAGTCATCCACTGTTTTGCTTCCTTAACTCAGTGTTTGGAGACACATAAACAGTTCCTACCTATAATGCTCAGGTATGAACCTTTTCCTCAAAACCCGTTTCATGTCCCTCTAGGTATGTATTTCGACCCCTCCATCCCTTCGCTTGTTGATCACCGGATTCTTCCACCACAAGGTAGTATAACCTATAAATTCCACAGCTGCAAGACGAACCTTGGTGTTATCATCAATTTCATAACACTAAAAAAGATCCTCAACTTTATCTTCCTAATCTAGGTAATCATCTACTGAAGCCCTGCCATCAAATGAAGGCATTTATAGTTTCGCATACTCTAATCCCCGAGGTAGCTTGAAGTCCCTATTTGGGTATGGGTTAACCCCAAAATTATCATATTTTTCCTCCTTAAGAGCATGATAATCTCCTTCTACTCTTTTTCCCATATTACCTCCAATTGCTCCCTCCCTTTGAACATTCTGAGGAGCTACTCGAGGTGGTGGTGCTTGAGGATTTGCCACTAGTGGTTATGGCATTGTCACCCTATCTATCTTTGTTGCTAATGTAGCAACAATGGTGGTAAGGTCTTGAAGCTATTCCTTCAAAGTTCTTCCACTTGCAGTCTGATGACCTTGTCTACCACCAACTTGGCTATTGGCCTCATTGCCAATTCCCCCATTCACATTATCATTCAATATAGTTGTGGACTTGATTTGTTGAATTACAAAGACAATTCAAAGCAATGTAGTATACCTCACAATCACCCTTTCACAATAACCACACTTCAACGCCACACAACAATCACTACAAAAGAAAAACACAAAACTTCACTTAGGCTTCACATACACTTCCACACTTTAATCATGGCAATAATAAGTAGAAGCAATAATAAACACTTCTCCAAATAGTAAATTAATGATTCCAACTAAGAAAAGTTTGTTTAAGAATCAAAACATAATAACTTCCATACTTTAATGCTTGCTTTTGAAATTCAAACTTAAGCACTACAACACCCTTCACTTACGACACATGCACACATATAACCACGGGGCAGTGACCTTTCACCACAACACAAACAATACACCACGTTGCACCCTTCACCACACAAACTCACTACACTACACACACACTCACTCACTTACGGTGCAACACACACACACTTCACCCCTCTTCTAATCACGGTAAAGAACAACATAATTGTAACACTTAATGAAACTTCTCCACAAATGGTAAGAAACAATTCAAAAATATTCAAATTGTATTCAATCAATACTACACAATAACTCTTCAAACTTAATGATTGTTTTTAAATTCAAATAGCTTCCAAATCCTCTACGCAAGAAGCAAATATGGAAATGTAAATTACACTCCTTAATCCCGAAACAACATACAAGAAAAATACATTTCTCTTCCTCTACAAATAATGTACTTCTAATTCTAAAAAACACAAGAAATGCACTTCCCTACTTCCCCTTCTTCTCATGGCAACATGAAGAACACAAGGGTTACTATGGAATTTCCACTTCCACTTCAACAAAAACAAATATAACACAACACAATCACAAGTAACTACTTCAATTCCACTTCAACAATTCCAATTAAGAAATGAAAATTCAAGAACCCTAATTTCCAATTAAAGTTCATGCAAACCCTTCTCAAAAACCTTTACTTTGATACCAAAAAAAAAAAAAAAGATGATGTGCCTTTCTAGCAAACACATTCACAAATAGCGTGATCAACAAAATCCAATCAACAATTGGCGTGGTCACTAATTCACCAAGGATCCCTAATTCATGAGAATTCAAAGGCTTGATGCTAAATTGAAATATGGAACAAAGCAATTGTATAAGTATCAATGGATAACAATAGAAATGAACTAGAATTCCACTTAAATTGAAATGATTCAAATCTGAAATGGATAAACCCTAATTCACATGGATAACAAGTTACCAACAAATTGCACTTAAATATGACACACTAAATACAATTTGAAAACAATAAGAGAAAGATTGATATTACTCACAATCTACTCAAGTGATCTTGCCATAATTTCACTTGTGAAATTGATAATAGACTTTTGCAAGCAAGGGACCTCTTTACGGTAAAGAAAGTGTCTAATTTCAAAATGTTCAAAAAGCCCCTCAAAACCTTAGTTAGTAAGTATTTATACTTGCTCCAATTAGGATAAAAATAACACAAAAAATTACAAATATGCCACTTAAGTGGCCGGTTCTTCACTTCAATTGAACATATTGTGGACCATTGGATGTGATTCCAAGAATGTCCCACAATTTGATCCTTAGTGTATGTTATTTGACTATCCTATAAAAACCGATTAATATACCTGCTAAAGTGCAAAATAAAGCATTATTAGATAAAATATGGCAATATGTGGATTTCTGGGTTCATGCATCCAATTTAGGTTTCCCTACTACTGGAACCATAGGGCTGATTCCCATCATCCACAATTCACGTGCAAATACCACTACTGCTAATTCTAGATCATGTGTTGGATAGTTCTTCTCATAGAGCTTCAATAGTCTAGATGCATATGTAATTACCCTATCATTCTACATCAATACACACCCGAGCGCTTGAATGAACGCATTACTATACACCACAAATTATTCACCACCAATTGGTAGAGTAAGCATTAATGTAGAAGTCAATCTCTCCTTTAGTGTCATGAAGCTTGCTTCACATAGGTCATCCCATACAAAATTTACCCCTTTTTAGTTAATTTGGTCAAAGGGGTTGTCAGTTTCGAGAATCCTTCTACGAATCTTCTATAGTATTCTACTAGCCTCAAGAAACTTCTAATTTCTATTACGATCTTTGACATGGGCCATTCGTTCACAGGTCTTATTTTCTTATGATCTATAGCTAACTCATCCTTACTAATCACATGACCCGAAAAGGTGACCTGTTTTAGGTAGAATTCACACTTCTTAAACTTAGAGTACAACTTTCTGCCTACATTTTGCTTAATACTATCCTCAAATGCTGCTCATGATCTTCTTCACTTCTAGAGTATATTAAGATGTCATATATGAACACGATGACAAACTTATCTAAGTATTCTTTAAATAACTAGTTCATTAAGTCCATAAATATTATCAGTGCATTTGTGAGTCCAAACAACATTACTTGGAACTCATAATGCCCATACCTAGTTCTGAAGGTTGTCTTTTAAATGTCTTCTTCCTTGATTCTCAATTGGTGATATTTAGATCTCAAGTCTATTTTTGAGAAAACTTGAGTCCCTTACAATTCATCAAACAAGTCATCAATCTTTGGGAAAAAGGGGATTTATTTTTAATTGTAACCTTATTTAGCTCTCGATAGTCTATATATAACCACATGTTGTTGTCTTTGTTCTTTACAAATAATATTAGTGCACACTAAGGTGAAAAAATTGGTCTAATGAGCTTCTCATCCAGTAGTTCCTATATCTAATCCTTTAGTTTTTTTAGCTCTGTAGGTGCCATACGGTATGGGGCTTTTGATATGCTAGCTATACCAAACACTAGGTCTATGCTGAATTCAATTTCCCTTATATGGGGTAAACCTAGCAGGTCATTTGGAAATACTTTAGTAAACTCTCTCATGACCCTTACTAGATCCGTTTTCATTACATTTTCGACCTCAACTGCTACTAAAGCCATTATACATTTCCTCCACAATTCATAAGTAGGCAGCCCTATTAATCTATATGCTTCTGATTGGAAACTAAATCATTCCCCTTCTAGTGTATTGAAATGGATGGTCATATTATGATAATCTATTGTTGCATGATGTCTAATTAACTAATCCATTCCCAAAATTACATCAAAATTAGTTCTATCTAACAGTAGAAGATCTATAAACAATACTTTACAATGCACTTCTATACAAACCTTTCTATATATTTTGTTCAATCCTCTACCTACACCTATAGGTGTACACAAATTCAATACAATAGCCAACTTCTCATAACATACATTATGTCTAAGTCTAAAAGCATAAACCACACATGAATGTGATGCACCAATGTCAAATAAAACATATGCTTTCGTAGAATTTAATAATACTGTACCTGCTAAGGTCTTTGTATCTAGAGTGTCTTGTCTCTATTAGAGGAAACCGGTTCTTCAAAGATGTAAGGATATTTTGTCCTCATTTCATTATCTAATTTGCAAGTATCTTCTTTATTTGATTGGACCTTTACATGCTTCAAGCTCTTACTCCTTAATTCCTTAGTTTATGAATATAGGATCTTAACTAGATACTCCTCAAAGGTCAAATCTTCCTTGAACTTGATTGGTTCTAACTTTGTAATACATTTACGATTTGAGGTGTGTGTAATTAATACAGACACGTGAAATACATTATGCACTCCCACCAATTGTCAAAGTAAAGAGACTATATGATCCATTTATCCAACTCATTCCAAAATTTCATATGGCAATGAGTTCAATTTTCCTTTAGCTCTAAGTCTATTAATTGTATTTGTGTTACTTTAAGATATACATGATGTCTTAGTTTAAATTTGATCTCCCATTATTTCAACATAGCATAATTATTTTGTCTATCCTATTACTTTTTTATCTTTAGGTATATACCTTTACCATTTCCATTGTGTTTTGGCTCAAATTGGGCTTTACTACAAGTTTCTCTATCATTCCAATATAAAGATGATCTACACGAGTATCCATATAAAGCCTCATATATCGGTATCTTGATCAAAGAGTGGTAGCTTTTATTATAGACCAGCTCTACAAAGGGTAGTATACCTCTTAACTTCCTTTAAAATCCAAAATACAAGATCTCAACATATCATCTAAGGTTTGTAGTGTACCTCAAACTATCCATTGGTTTGAGGTTGATAAGTTATATAGAAATGAAGCTTCATTCCTAAAACTTATGTAAACTTTTCTAAAATTTTTATACAATCCAAGAATCTCTATTTGATATAAGACTAACAAGCACTCTAAGCAATATCCATCTCCTTAATATATAATCTTGCTAGCTCCTCTGAGGACTAACTCATATTAATTTGTGGAAAATAAGTAGCTCTTATTAGCCTATCGACTATCACCCTGTTAAATTATATCCTCTTCTTGTCCAAAGTAAGGCTATTATAAAATCCGTTTAGATTCCTTTTAATTTTCATTAGGTAATAGGTAAAAGTTGGAACAATCTGCTTGGTCTTTAATGATTAGCTTTAACCTACTAACATAAAAAACATTTGGAAACATATTAAGCTACATTACACTTCATGTTGTCCTATCAATATCTTTTCTTCTACTCCTATTAGATCCTCCAAACATTATGTGCTTTGTCCATTATCTCATCCCCTAACTCCTTATTCATTTGGACACATAATCATTCATTCACCCATGGTGAAACATTGGAATGGACCTCTAAATCTATAAAGCTCCTCCTTTTACCTTTTTCTCTTAATCTATTCAATACATTGGTCTTCCTCTTAAGCTTCCTTAATTTTGTTAACTAGGGCAAGCTCTACTAGTAAGTTTCTCAATCCAATCACTTGTGATTCCACGCAAAACCAAATTCTAATTTTTCAAAATTTTTTATTAGTTATTTTTCTCCATAAGTAATAAATCGATAATTCATAGTTCTTTTGACTTAAAGCATTGGTCATCATGTTAGCCTTTCCACAATCGAAGTTAACTTTCAAATTATAGTCCTTGATGAAATCTAATCATTTCCTTTGTTTTAAGTTTAGCTATTAGCGAATATTTCAAAATCTTATTATTAGTATAGATCTTTATAGCTAGCTATACAAATAATGTTATCAAATTCTTAATGCAAATAGATAACTACTTTTAAATCATGAATCAAATATTTCATATGGCTTCAACTACTTAAGGGTATAAAATACCACTTTTCCAACTTGTCATCTCAATCCATTATGGAAAAAATCATTAGAACCATTATTGGGCTGTGGGTTCTCTGCATTTTCAAAGCCAACCTTTGTCATATAATTATTAGTTGGTACTGTTCACGTTACACGTTAACGAGAAATTTCTTCCGATCAGCCCCTGGACCTTATGGCTAGCTAATAATTGGAAAACGGTGCTGCTTTTGCTTTAGACCCTCAATAACACATTGATTTTAATTTGAGTTCCACACTTTGAAGTGTTTGAAATATTTTTGTTGTGTTAACGTCTTTACTATTTTCTTTCCCGAAACTGAAAATCAATTTAATACCTACTTGAGGTTATTTTCAAGTATTATGTCCATTTTCCAAATAGCTGCCACTTATCCATCAAATTTAAGATAGCTAGCCTGTCCACAGTTAATAAGTTACAAGTTGCAGCCACTTATTTTGAAACATATATGTGCACAATGACATGAATAATATTTTATTTGAACTTAGATCATTTTACGATAGATATTAAATTCTTGTTTACTTATCATATCACTTAACACTATATATAATATATATAATTTCTTATGAATCTTTTTCTAGAATGCAAACACTAGCCAAACGTTGGTCATGTTGAATTCATATAATTTTAATTAAGGTTATTAAACTAATCATGATCAATCAAGTTCTGACTTAAATCAAGATAATCCTAACACAAAATAGGGAATCACGAGTATTAAGATCTGTGTTTAAGTTCGCGCATCGACCATTGGCATTATATGGATAAACAACGTTATAGTGGATGAGGATACTATGCAAGGGCCAATAACCACAATTTTGAGAAGAAACAAGAGACCAAAGAAAAAAGTGCTAATTATAGATATAACTCTAAAATATACTTTGCAAAGAAGGTTAATCACTAGCAAAATTATTATATATATATATATACATATGTATATTTTCTCCTTAATTTCATTCCTAAACTATATCAATGTTAAGTTTCATGTTAAATTACATTCTGCTTGTCTAAATTTCTATTTGAATTTAAACATTTTCAAGTTTTATAATATAATTTTAATATGATTGAACACTATATTCAATCCAACTTTGATGTTGCTTCCTTTCCTTAATTAGCACCTAATGTATATATATATTCACATGTCCATTTTATAGATGTGCTACACCACTACTATCAAAACATTCATGTGTTGATGATAAATGAGAAAAGTTAGATAAAATAGCAGTGTTATTGAGTAAAAAGTTCAATTAAGTAATAAATATAAGAATATCAGTTTTCTAGTGTTGAAATTGAACAAACACCCCAAGTATAGATACTAGTTGTGATGTAATCCTTTGTCATAAGTAGGGATGTGTAACAAGGTGGTTGAAATCGATAAACCAACTTGAATGATTTTTAGAGGGTAATCCAACACTAGTTCAATTGGGAAATAAGTTTATTTTGTGAATCTAAACTCATAAAATTGGGATTGGCCAGTTTAATTCCTAGGTTGAGCTATAATAACCATTTAACCCACCTAAATAAAAGCAAATCGTCAAAAGATTCAAATGAATATCTTTTTTTTTTTTTTTGTTTTCTAGGAAAAATTGTAGATTTCATTATTTTTCCAATGTCTAAAGTCATATGACCATCATCTAAACCAAGTGAACAAGAACAAGAAAACTAAGAAACTATTTGCCTAAGAAGAGCATATTAGGGAACAACCACCAATCCACTGGACACATTTGCCTTCTTGTAAAATAGGCTACCCAATCTATTACTACATTTACCTTATGGGAAATATTTTTGAGTTGTGAATAGGCAAATGACTCATGCCCTACTTGATACCTTCAATGAAAGGAACACTAGCCCAGCTTACCACATTTTTGTTTGTCAAGGTTGACTCAACATTAGAAGCACTAGATTCAATCATGATAGCAGCTCAATTTTTCTCTTTAACTAACCCTGGCCCTTTAAGAATAACATAGCATTTAGCTACCTCTACATTAGAGAATCTTAATGATACCAATTTATCTTATTATCCTAAACCTATAAACAAGTGCACCTATTGATGCTATATTGTAGCAAATAATAATATCGAGTATCAATCTCATACAGACTAATTGTTGGCATTAGCTTTTCTCCTATTATCTAACATGCAAAATTAAGTGAAGTGAAAAAAGCAACAAGTAATTTAAAGAAAACAACAATCATCAAAGTGTACCAGAATATTGAATCCTCATAAAATTACTAATGTAATCAACTAATTGTTATTCAATTTTATTATTATATTCTTTGACCGTGGGAATTCCTAAATTGAACTAATAGCTCTTTCCAGTTTACTAATATCCAATTCTATGTTAATTTATTGGAATCTCTTTCTAATTAAAATTCCTAGAATTGCATTACTTTCGCTTTGTAAATTTCACTATTAGGTTTGATCATGATTCAGAAGATTTACATCATCTTGTCTCTAAGATTGTGTGAAATTCCATCCAATTATGCTACATTTATTCTAATATAGGATCTCTCAATTTCTATATAAGAAATTAAACTTTAAACTAATATGCTAACTAATTTGAAAATAATAAAGTATACAAAAATGGATCACAGGAATAATAATAATTTCATTGAATAATAAATTAGAAAATCACATATTTATTCTAGGGTTCATCATATTCAAATACCAACAAAAATAAATAAAAAAGTTAGCATCATATTGAAATTAAAGGTGAAAATATAATAATAGTGTATATAGTTAACAAAACAGAGATAATAATAAATATTATCACTATGTTAGTACTAATCTAAAACTCCATCTCCCTTTATAGTTGGATTTTGTATCTCTTTTATATTAATCTAACTCCTTCCTTTTAGGAAAGTTGTAGTTCCTAGTAAAAATCATAATCTTCATAAATAAGAAAATATTGCTTCAATAGGCAAGAATTGTATCTCCAATAAATATGAAACTTGACTTCTCAAGAAATGTAGTTAAATCTTCAAGAGGAATGGCTTCTTAGGAAAGTAAAACTGATCTTGAAAAATTAATTTAGAATGTAAAATCTCCGCTTGGCACGAGTATGGTACGATCATGCTGATGCTCTTGTACCCTTTTATCTTGAAATTACTCAAAATTTGACTTTAACACGTCCTTTAACACAAGTGTGTACATGACCATGTTCCTCCGCATCACCTCTTGCACGGCTTCTCCAAAAGGCCTTATTCATACCCTGTTTAACACAGCCTTAAACATAGCCATGTTGTGCATTATGTGTAAACACTCCATTTTTGCCCCTAATCATTAATAATGTTCAATTTATAATTTTTTTATTTTTCAATTTTTTTCTATTTTAGCAGAAATAAAGGAAAACAAAAGAAAAAAAATGAAATAAATAGGAAAAATGTCACAATTTTGGAAAATAATAGTAGAAATAATAATAAAAGGGGTTAAATAATTTTTACAAGTTCAAAATAATATAAAATTAATAAAAATTTGCCACAGTTATGTATAATATTTGCATAAACTTAAATTAAGAATTGGGTTAGCTCAACTAGTCCGAATCATGGCCTTGTACGTGCGTTGGGGGGGGGGGGGGGGGGTTGGGGAAGGGATTGAATTGTAGGGGAGGCATTTCGTGTTTTGCAACTTTTTCATTTCGCTTGGGACATGTGTCAGCATCTGATTAGACGGAGGGAGCGTACGTGCCGAGCGCGTGATCATCTTCAACCTCCGTTTGAAATACTCACTAGTCGTAGGAAAAATAAAATCCAATTGTTTTGATGCGATTTTTTGCACAATCAACAAATCTTTAACTAAAATAAGATAAGCATCATCTAGTTATCATAAAATCATAACAAAATCAAATATTTACACGAATTAAAGCAAATTGGAGATGGGTTTTCCAACTAAGATACAAGTTGTGCCTATTAGAGGGAAACTTGAGCTTATCTAGCTTGATTTTTGGTGCCTATGAATAGAGCACGACATGGGGAAGCAAAGGCACCAATCAGATGAGAGAAAGAGAGTGAAAACACATAGGTTTCAAAGGCTTGTCGGAGATCCCACGCTGCGACTGCCGATTATTTTACTACTGCTGAGTCTACATACATACATATCGTGTGAGTAGATATGGTCAGACCTAAGTCGTTTTAGAACCCTAGGAAGGGGGGCCATTATGTAGGTTTCGGGTGAAGTAATATGATCACTGTTCGGGGCTGATTAAGCTACCCCACCTAATGCTTCGATATGGCTTGAGATCCATTTCTTTGAGAATGCGGGAGGCCATAGAGCTTGGAGAGCTGTTATAACCTACCTATCTACATACATGAAGTCATAGGTTGGCAATTGATTAATGATGTAATTCCTTTGTTCAATTTCTGGAGTTTAGGTACATTTACCTATAATAGCATCATTTGTACTTTGTAAATATTTTATGTATAATAGATGGCTAGTCCTACAATCGATTGCCTTCTCCGCAAGGAAACCGGGTTTGCAAACCTCTAGATCTAAAATTGGTACTAAACCACTAGTTCACTTTGTATGACCCTGAGAAATAGGCTTTCATCCAGCAAAAGATAGGGCCCATCCTATCACTAATGAAGATAGAAATGAACCTACCTCTGATTCGGGCTATCCTCCATCTATGGGAAGTTGAGCTTGCGGCTTTCTTTATCAGGCCACATGAGATTATACAAACTCTGAAAGAATATACCCAACTTTTATAGGCCCCATCACTTACCAGCGAGGTATATGTGCCAAATCTCGAGGTTGGGCCAATTGGCATTTTCAGTAAACTTCTGGGTATTCGCAAGACAGTGATCAACCGGGCTCTAGTAAATTGCAATAGATACTGCCTCCGAATGGAAGAATTAGAAGCTTGGTTCATAGCTCAGAATGATGATGGGAATAGAAAAGATATACTACGCAAGGATCCCCAAGAGTTATAAATAGAGAAGGGTGTACGCTTTCATTCGAATAGTGTTTGCAACCATACTCTTCCCAAGTGGGATCTTTCATGTCCATTATAGAGTTGTAAAGCTAGTGGCCCAATTCCTAGAAAGGAAATCTTATATCCCGGCTCTACTGGCTAAATAGATCCGGAACTTGAATTCCGTCAAAAAGAAGCATCATGGAATTCTTCACTCAAACATTAACCTCATCCTAATCTAGTTTGTGAGTCATCTCAAATGTTTCAAGTTAAACATGTTCTAGAAATCTTTGGCTTAGCAAGTAGATCTCGTGGACGATCTTACCAGCCATAGTTGGGTAAAGGTACTTAAAGGCTTCAGTGCCAATGACATCCTCTAGACTGCTAAATAGAGTTACTGCAACAAGGTCATCTTAATGCGTAGAAACTTTCAGGTTGTTTCTCTAATCAGTATCAATGGGTGCATAGGTTATCATCCGAACTCGGTGGTCTGTCAGTTCGGTACCATCTAAGATATAGTTTACAGGCTATCATTGGAGGGAATCACATTTGAATACTAGGATCCAAGTCTGCTAGTGGCTAAGATGATTGCCAAGCTGGTAGAGGTCAAAGCCTTATGGGAAGCCCAGATTGAGAGCCCCAACATAGACCTTAGAGACCTAGATGTTGAAATGGGCAAGCATCAAGCCACCAGGGATTTTCTGATCCACCAACTATATCAGATAGGAGTAAGGGCATACCGAGTCCCAAACTTCACTCAACCCGCTCCAGACAATATAGGTCCAGAACTAAAGACCTATATGGAATAAGTTAGGGCCCGGACGGAGGTATATTGTGAAGCTGCAAACTACAAGAAGGATGTCTAGAAGGGCAGGTTTAAAGAGTCTAATCAAAGGAACAGGGCCTTGGAAGCTCAGCTACGGAAGACCTAAGCTAGAGTCAGAGAGTTGGAAGCCATCATTAGCAAAGAATCGGCGCCTACGCAGCCAAAGAAGAAGAGGACTAGGAATTAGATTAGCATTGTATTTTTTTTTTCCTTTTTCATATATCGAACTCCAAGTTTTCAATATTAATAAAGTTTTAGTATTATATCATTAATCAATTGTTGTCCCGTTTTCCTTTCAAGCATCTGTGTGATACATGCATCATATTTACATATGCACATCAAACTAAGAAATGCGAACCTCGGTGTTAAAGATAGCTCCCAAACAAAAAAAACCCTACAAGGAGCCCAATCTATACTCACTTTAAGACTAAAATGGCAAACAGTGGCAATAATAGCGACAACCGCAACAACACTAACACTAATATCGCCTTGGACCTAAGGATTATATCCTTAGAACAAACGGTTTAACAACTGGCTACCTAAGTCTACCTCATGACTGAGAGTATTGGCCTCCTTTCCATCACCCAACTTACTCAGAAAAAACATTCAAGAGCTAGAAAAGGAAAGGCAGTAGAGGGTCAACCTCTAGAGTATGAGGAAATTAACTCCCACCTTAACCTAGCATTCGAGTGTGAACCGAGAGTCACTCTTGGCCCAAACTTGGATGATATAAAAAGGGAAATGGAAAACAGGTAGAAGGAGATGGAGAAAAAGTTTTTCCAACAACTAGCTGACAAGATGAGTACATTAGAAGGACCTGATAGCTTTGAGTAGGTAGGAAGCACTTGTCTACAAGTATATGGGGCAGAGGCTTATCTAACGAAGTTCAAAACCCCAAAGTTTGAAAAGTATGATGGCACTAGATGCCCTAAGATGCATATGAGATTATACGTGCGAAAAATGAGAAAATATGCCCAATATGACCAACTCATGGTCCAAACTTTCTAAGACAGCCTCATAGGCCCTGCCCTCATCTGGTATGCACATTTAGACTTCAACCAAGTCAACACTTGGGAAAGACCCGCTCGGGCATTCTACGAGCAATACAAATTCAATATTGAAGTTGCCCTTTCGATAATGGATTTGGGAAAGAAGAAACACAATGAATCCTTCAAAGAGTATGCCTAATGCTGGAGAGCTCAAGCTAGCAAGGTAACAACCTTGATTTATGAGAAAGAGTTAACATTCATCTTTGTCAACACTTTGGAGAAGACTTACTTCTCACAGTTGGTGGGCTAGACGTCATCCAGTTTTGTAGAGGTAGTGGTAGTAGGATACCGAATTGAGAATGCCATTACATCAGGGAGACTCTAGATGGTTGACCATCCTAGAGTTGCACGATCTCAAAGGCCCATGGGAGGTAATAAAGCCAAGGAATCTACCGTTAACACGGTTAATTCCGATAGGATTAACAGGGTTGGGCCTCATGTGACATTGCAGACCGTGAATGGCCTAATCCAACAATCACCAATGAATCAAACCCAGGCTACTAAGGATATAATACAATTCACTCCAATACCAATCCTGCTCAACTAGGTCTTTGCTCAGGCTACGAGCAGACAATTTGATCAACTTTGAGATTCCTGGTGACTGGTACAAGCTAAGAAATTTTGACCCAAGCCTTAAATGTAATTACCATATAGGACAAAAGGGGCATTCCATAGACAAATGTTGGAGGCTCCGAAACAAAATTCAAGATCTGATTAACACTGGAATAGTGCAGTTAGACTTTGTCAATGCATCGGCACTCAATGTCAACACTAATCCACTACCCAACTACAAACCTATCATCAATATGATTACATCCGAAAAGCCGGACTCCAAATCAAAAGAATCCCAAAAACAGGAGAAGATAACAGCGCAACAAGAGTGTCACTCGCACTAAGTCTCAGATAAAACACCTAAATCATAGATCAAGAAGAGGTAGTTAGCTGGAGACCTAACAGTCGGTACCCTAGGCCAGTCACATGGGAGGTTTGAGTACTTAGTGAATTACTCTTTCACCCCAATCGAGTATGGGCCACCTAGCGGATGGAGGCCTGAATTTGAAAAAGAAGACATCCCACCAAAGGAAAAAGAGGAGTTCGTAAACATGATCAAATCGGACCTAAAGTCGATAATCGTGAGGTGCCATGAAGAACAAGTTACTAAGGTGTAAATCCTAAAGAAAAGATATGTATTTAATGTCCCAATACCCTCAGAGAGGTATAAGGTGGCACCATTTGACTATCGGGCCCTCGAATAGGAAAGGCCCCCTATTGTAGGAGGAATCACCCATTCTAGGAGAATTTATGATCCTAAGTACAAGACCTCAGTTGAAGAACCTATCACCGTGGTAGGGAAAGAGGAAGAAGAGGGGCTCCCTGCATTCACAAAAATGATCAAGGTGAATGAATACAAAATCATGGAACAACTTAATAAGGTTCTAGCTCAAATATCACTTATGAGTCTCCTCACAACGTCTGAGCCTCATAGGGAAGCACTCTTTAGAGTATTAAATAGATCAAGGTACTATAAGGTATCGTAACAGAAAAATTAAGTCATGTGGTAGATTCGATCTTCACCATAGATCAAATATCTTTCTCCCCAGAAGAGCTTGGAGAAGATGGAGACCAACACATGAAACCATTGTTTATAATGGTAAAATGCAATGACATAATCGTCTCTAGAGTACTTATAGATAATGGATCTTCTCTCAATGTATGCCCTTTGGCCACCCTTGATCTGTTAGGGGTTAATGAGAGTAACATCAAGCCAAGATCGATAGTGGTTAGGGCCTTCGATGGATCTAAGAGGGAGATAGTTGGGTAAATCAGCCTACCGGTGGAAATTGGTCCCCAAATGTTCCACATCTCATTTTAAGTCTTTGATATTCCAAGGTCTTTCAATCTAGTGTTAGGAAGGCCATAGATACACACTATGGCGCCATACCCTCAAGCCTCCATCAGAAGGTTAAGTTCATAGCAAATGGACAGATCATCACCATAGTAGGAGAACAGAACTATGCTATCTACAAAGAAACTGCTATACCCTACATCGAGGAAAACGGTCCTGAAGACTTTGGGCTCCAAATGTTTAATGAAGTGAGTATGGTAACAAGCAAGGAGGGCCATTAGTTCAAGGAGGGACAGCAAGGGATGTTTGGGTTAAGGTACATTCCTACATCTCAAGAAGAGGCACAAGCAAGAGGTATTAGAAGTAGAAGGAAAGAGAAGCTGAGTGATATCCAAATGTATTTTCCACCCCTCCAACAATCATTCATGTGAGCAACTACTGTGCAAGAGCCAAAGATAAGCCGAACTGACGTCAGCAATGAGGGCTTAGCCTCTCGCACGTCCAATCAGCATGTAGCTCTTAACAATTGGTTCTGTTATCCTATTAATAGCATTAAGTCAGCTCAAGGATAGGGAACAATTATTAAACCGATTTCCATTATGATTATTATTCTTCAGATTCAATAAATTGCGGTTTATCTCTTTTGCTTATATATATATGTTCTCACTTCAGTTTCCCCATAGATTCACTACTGCCAAATGTTAGGGACATTTTGCATAGGTAAGTATTGAAAACATTAATATCGTTTCCGACATTGTTGGGTCAGCCGTTGGAAGTGATGTCCTTGACTACGAAATAATACAAGAAAATTGGCAAAAACATGAACAAAGTAAAATCTCAATCGATGAGCTAACAGAGACAGTAAATCTAGGAAGCCCAGAGGACCAAAAAACCTAAAGGTTAGGGCTAATTTGAGTGACAAGCAAAAGTGTGAGATAATCGAACTGTTAACTAAATATGCAGATGTATTCACCTAGTCGTATGGTGACATGCCAGGACTTGACCAATCAATAGTAGTTCACAAAATTCCCACAAGAGAAGATGTCAAACCTAAAAACGAAAGTTGAGAAGATTTAAGCCTGACATCTTACTAAAGATCAAAGAGGAACTAAAAAAACTACTAAAAGTGGGGTTTATCGAAGTATCAACCTACCTGGAATGGGTAGCAAATATAGTCCTTGTTTTGAAGAAGAATGGGGAAGTGCGAGTGTGTGTAGACTTCCAAGACTTAAACCAAGCTACGCCGAAAGACAATTTCCTTCTACCTCATGTCGACGTCCTGGTAGATAATACCATAGGGAATCATCTCTTCTCGTTTATAGATGGTTTCTCAAGGTATAATAAAATAAAAATGGCTCAGGAAGATAAAACTAAAACAACCTTTATCACAACATGGGGAACTTTCTGTTACAAAGTTATGCCTTTTGGTTTGAAGAACGCTGGGACAACGTGTCAGAGAGCCATGGTCGCGATACTTCATGACATGATACATCGTGAAGTTGGAGTATACATCAATGACATGATAGCTAAGTCTAAGGGAGAAGCAAGCCATTCAGTTATCTTGAGGGAATTGTTCAAGTGGTTAAGAAAATTTCAACTTAAGTTAAATCCTGAAAAATGCACCTTTGAGGTCACAACAGGTAAGTTGTTAGGGTTTTTCATAAGTCGAGAAGGTATTAAAATCAACCTTGACAAAGTAAAGGCCATATTGGAACTACCCTCTCCGCATACTATCAAAGAGGTGAGAGGTTTGCTGGGAATGTTAAATTACATAGCTCGTTTCACCACACAGCTCACAGAAAAATGCCACCCACTATTTCGTTCACTAAAAAAGAATGCCACGATAGAATGAGACGACGAATGCAAAGAAGCATTCAGAACAATCAAAGACTATCTCATAAATTCCCTAGTCTTGATAGTTCCAAAACAAGGAAAGCCCTTATTTTTGTACCTCACGATACTCCCTGAATCCATAAGGTATGTGCTGGGGAAAAAAGATGAAGAAGGGAGGAAATGTTCCATATACTATCTAAGTAAGAAGTTTAAAGATGGGGAACAGAGGTATTTTGAAATAGAAAAGACTTATTGTGCTTTGATTAAAGCCATACACCGGTTAAGGCAGTACACCCTGTATTATCCTATTGAGTTGCTAATAAGACATGATCTCCCGAAATACTTGGTAGAGAAGGCCATTTTGTTGGGGAGAATCTCCAAATGGCAAATGCTCTTATCAGAATTTGATATCATATATATAAATCAAAATTCGATAAAGGGGCAATCGCTAGCAGACTAGTTGGCAAAATACCTAATTGAAGGAGAACTTTAAGAATCACAAGCCCAATTCCCTGATGAAAATATATTAACAGCAGAGGGCGAACCAACAGAAAACTACATGACAGAACAAAACCCTAAATGGAATATGTTCTTTGACGGAGCTACTAATGTATTCAGTTATGGGATTGGGGTAGTGTTAATGTCACAAAAAGCAACATAATTTCCCTCAGCAACAAGACTTACATTTCCGTATACTAATAATATCGCGGAATATGAAGCGTGCATCCTTAGCCTCAAAATGGCTTGCCACACGGAAATCTGTGAATTAAAAGTATACGGGGATTCTTCACTCATCATATTACAAATGCGAGGTGAATACAAAACTAAGGACCTTAAATTGGTGCCATACCATCAACATTTGACATAGTTGATCAATGAATTCGAGACAGTCACCTTCACATACATCTTGAGGACTCAAAATCAGTTCACAAATGCCCTTGCCACACTAACATCTATGATTCAGATCATAGGGGGAGTCGAAGTCCAACCACTAAAAATAGAAATTGAAAATCAGCCCGCTTACTGTTTAGTAATTAAGAAAGCACAAGATGATAAGCCCTAGTATTACGATATCAAAAATTTCCTCCAAGAAAGCAAATACCCTGAAATGGCTAACAAAACTGACTAAATAACACTCAGAAGATTAGAAAGTCTTTTCTTATTAAATGGGCCTGTGCTTTACAGAAAATCACCTGATACCACCCTGCTAAGATGTGTGGATAAAAAAGAGGTATGTGAATTGATGAAAGAAGTGCATGAAGGAGTATGTGGACCTCACATGAACGGATACATGCTGGCCTAAAAGATCGTGAGAATGGGCTACTATTGGTTAACAATGGAATCAGACTGCATCAAATATGTCAAGCACTATCACTTGTGTCAAGTTTACGCAAACCGAAAAAATGCCCCACTTGAAGAGCTTCATTCGTTATCTACACCATGACCTTTCTCCATGTGGGGAATCGACATCATTGGGCTAATCACTCCAAAAGCATCTAATGGTCACAGATTCATACTGGTAGCCATTGATTACTTTACCAAATGGGTAGAAGCTTTATCATATGCTAGTGTCACAAAAGGGGTAATAGTCCGATTTTTGAAGAGGGACATAGTAGCCCGATATGGAGTTTTTGAATCAATTATCACCAACAATGACACTAATCTCAACAATAAGTTGATGGCGGATTTGTGTCAAGAGTTCCATATAAACTATAGAAATTCAACTCCCTATCGACCTTAGATGAATGGGGCAGTGGAAGTGGGCAACAAGAACATCAAAAGAATTATTGGGAAGAAGACAATCACTTACAAAGACTGGCACGAGATGCTACCATTCGCCCTCATGGCTTATAGAACCTCAATTTAAACATCTATTGGAATTACCTCATATTCTTCGATATATGGAACTAAGGTAATTTTACCAATTGAAGTCGAAATACCATCCTTCAGGATTTTATCAAAAGCACAATTAGATGAGTCAGATTGGGTAAAGAAGAGGTTTGATCAGTTGAATTTGATCGACAAAAAAGGACTCGCTGCATTATGTCACTGCCAGTGCTACCAACAAAGAATAGCTCGAGCATTTAACAAGAAAACGAGACCTTAATGTTTCAAGGAGGGAGATCTAATGCTAAAGAAAGTTCTCCCAAATGCTCATGATTCAAGGGGCAAGTTTACCCCATACAATGAGGGTCCATATGTTGTAAAAAAGGTGTTATCAGGAGGAGCTTTAATATTAACTCAAATGGATGGTCCAGAATCGAGAGACCCCATTAATATAGATGCTATTAAGATGTACTATCCTTAGGTACGAAAATTGAAATTTTGCCAAGGTTCATAAATGCCAATATTCAGTATAAATTTCGTTGATTTTAGTTTTCATTTCTTCTATAAGAAAAGTTAATGTTACTGAATGATCGATTATTCTGACTAATTCTCATTAAACAAACTTTCATATACGTACACTACCCATTGCCTCACCATGAAGAATGAACATCGAAATAATGATAAATCCCAACGGATTTTTCTCTTTTATATAATTCCACCTATTTTTGAACATTAAATCTGGTGCATTAATAGATAACACCACCATCATAAGAGCCATGCTCACAAGAAAGAAAATACATCAAGGCCCTCAACCCTGTTTTGAAGCAAGAGTAAGCAAAAAAGGAGCAAACCAGCATGAATGTTTGGTTGTTTGGTTGCTATCTACGATAAACTAGTAAGCATTTAGAGTAAATAAACATCATTCATCATGAATCACATCTTCCAAGTTAAGCAGTCTAAAAGACGCATCTTATCGATCATTTGACCAGCTCGTTAAAAGCGTTTTTAGAAATGTTAGGTAAGTCAACCCACAATAGGGTACTCTCCTAGCTATTTTTCTAAAGTTAGCCCACAACGGGGCACTTTCCCAGATATAATAACCTAAAGTCAACCCATAATAGGGCACTTTCCTGGATATACTTTCTTAAAGTCAACCCACAAGAGTACTTTTTTAGATAATTTATCGATTAGTCAGCTCATAAGAGAACTTTTCTAGATAATTTCTTTTTAGGTTATGAGTTTAAATACGAAACTTCCTAATTTATCGATTAGTCAGCTCATAAGAGCATTTTTCTAAATAATTTATCGATTACTCATAAGAATACTTTTCTAGATAATTTATTGATTAGTCAACTCATAAGAGCACTTTTCTAAATAATTTCTTTTTAGGATTGCAAGTCTAAATGAGACGCAACACTATAATCGATTAGTTAGCTCATAGGAGAACTTTTCTAGATTATCCCCTTTAAGGTTGTAGTCTTATAAGACACTTCCCGATATCGATTAGTCAGCTCATGAGAACACTCTTCGAGAACATTTCTTCTCTAACAGTCACTAATCTATCTAAATGCCTTCTAATTGGTAGGTGGTTAGCTCATAAGAGTGCTTCCTTAAACAATTTCTTCTTTGCAGTCGCTAGTCCTGTAGGACGCTTCATGTTATTAGTTAGTCCACTCACAATAACACACTTTTAAACAATCCCTGAGATGTTTCCTATCGTCAATTAGTTAGCTCATATAGCACTTTTCTAGATGGTATCTTACTCTAGGTTGTTAGATTGTTTAAGATCATTCCCCAAGCAGTATTAATCATTATAAAGTATTCGTAGGATTATTAGCTTATGAAGTATTTTTCTTACTAGAATTAAGTTCAGATAACCAGCCAACTAGGGAGTAATCCATTCAGTTTGTCGGCCAAAAATGGCATCTTTCTTATCTATGTAGTTAAATTTTTCAAACTTTACTACAAAGAGGGACAGTTGTAAACATCCAATTTTTGCCTCTAATCATTAATAATGTTCAATTTACAATTTTTTTTTTCATTTTTCAATTTTTTCTATTTTAGTAGAAATAAAGGAAAACAAAAGAAATTTTTTCTATTTCGCGTTTTGCAATTTTTTCATTTCGCCTAGGACAAGTGTCAGCATCTGATTAGACAGAGGGAGTGCACGTGTCGGGCGCGCGATCATCTTCAACCTCTGTTTAAAATACTCACCGGCCATAGGAAAAATAAAATTCAACAGTTTTGATGTGATTTTTTGCACAAATCCAACAAATTTTTAACTAAAATAAGATAAACATCATCTAATTAGCATAAAATCATAACAAAATCAAAGATTTACACCAATCAAAGCAAATTCGAGATGGATTTTCAATCGAGATATGATTCATGCCTATTGGAGGGAAATCCGAGCTTATCCAGCTCGATTTCTACTGTCTATAAGTAGAGCACGACATGGGGAAGCAAGCATCGATCAGAAGAGAGAAAGAGAGTGAGAAGACATAGGTTCTGAAGGCTTACCAAAGATCCCACACCGCAACCACCGATCAAGTGCCAAACCAACATCTAGAGGCGATTTCAAAGAAAACCACCACCACCATTGGGTCCCTCATCATCAGAAGCTTGGGAAACACCTTTCGATTAACAAAAATAGATGCCAAAACGCTACTTATGAGGACCTCTGATTGCTACCCAATTTGACCCGAATCTGACCTAATTGACCTGATCTGACCTAAACCTAGGTAAGTCGATTTTTCTGATTTTTTAAATTATTTTCTTATTTTATTTAGATATTTATTTTATAATTTGAAAGAATAAATAAAGATTTTAGGGTTTTAATTAGATTTTTTTAATAGATATGTCTAGTTTAATATAAAAATAATAATAACAAAGAATAAAAATAATAAAATAATAAAATAAAATTTTTAAATTAGAATTAGTTAAATTAATAATGTGAACTAATAATTAATTTTTTTGGTCACTTAGAAAAAATCCTTTTTCTTTCAAAATAAATCCAAAATTGGTTTTCCTTAAATCAAATCTTTTTAGAAAATAAAATAATAAAGCCTAGGTTTAGATTTTTTCCAAAATCTTGAAAATGATAAAAAACGTAAACTCGAGGTATTTTCATAATTGAAACTTAAACTAATCCACTAAAGTTTTTTCATGAAAAGTGAACTACGACTTGTTTGATCCTAAATAGTAGATACGTAGGCATCCTTATGGGGCAACTCTAAAAAGAATAAAAAATAATTTTTCAAATTAGTATAATGGTTTTTCATATTAAAAAAAAAGAATAAAAAAATAATAAAAAGATCTCAAAACATGATCTAGATTTCAGAAATGTAAGGTGGTAACTTTAGGGTTTTAATAGGTTAGCTTCCGAGTCGAGAATCTCTGGTTTTTCTTTCTTCTTTTACAAAAATAAAAAAGGAGATTTCGTCAACTCGTTGTCCAAATTAGAATTAATCTGCTATATTAGTTCTAATTCAATAATTTTTCCTAACTTCAATTGGGTGGCGACTCTAAATAAATAATAAGTTCCTAATTCAAGTCGAGAATTTATATTAGATGTGCATAGGGTCCAATATAAATCGGATTAGGAATATAAATAAGAAAATTAAAAATAGACTCGACACCATGTCATTCTTCCTAATATTATATTTTGTAGGTTTTTGCTCCAAAATTTACATATATTTTCTATTTAATTAAAAATTATAATTCAAAACTCTAAAATCATCATAATGAATGATTAAATACAATATCCATCTAAAATATGAAGAAATTAAACAAAGTATGATTATAAATATTACAGATAATAAATATCTTATAACATTCATCACTTGAGACTTGCAAGAAGCTAACTACCACCTACCCTTGTATATCCCTCACTATGCAAGCAACAACACATATCCCCATAGAGTTTAATGGTTTAGGAATCATGCCAGTTTTGAAAGAAATTCTAGAGTGCCTTAACAATTATTAATCTAATGACATTCCAATTATTTTGACTAAAAGATACTTGAGAATTCATCTAGTCTTAGAGCTTTATAAGCCCCCATTTAAAAGACACCCTTTAATTTCCTCATACATCACTTCACTGCACAAAATTACATTAGATTCTTTGGTGAAGATTGGCTCAATCTAACCTAAGACATCCTTTGTATTATTATAACATTCACATCTATATAGTTTCCTAAAGAAATTAGTAAAAAACACTTGGGACTCCTTGCTTATCTTCCATCTAAACCCCATGACATTTACGGATTCTCAATATAGAATTTCTTCATGTTTTATAGTGTCATTTGGCAAAAGAAAGAGGTATTTCGATCCTTGTAATTTAACCAATTGACTCTAATGTGTTGATGCCAACACACTTCTTCTCTTCCTGGTAATGCCTCTAATTCTTTCAATATGGCATCTTCCTCACCCCCACCAAATTCACCCTAGCATCTTGTATTTAACTAAGTTTGTGAGAAAGTATCTCAATCTATACCTTAATATTTGGTATTGGCCACCTACTCCATTTTAACAAGTTTCGCTAGCAATTTGTTAAGCTACCTAACTTTGCAATCATTGGATCAACACCTTCAAACATTCTATAACATTTTTCTCACTTCTTGGCAACCCTCAATTGCTCTCTAGATATTCTCAAAATGAAAATTTCTAGGACTTTTCACTTCTTGGGTATTTAGTGAGACATGGTAAAACATTTTTCATTTCTATATACTAAGATTTTTTTCCTTGAGTTTTAGCTCTCCTATTAATCATGGAACTAACATTTTTTTCCACATAACATGCTCTCATAAAACATGAGAAAACAATTTAATTTACATATTATATCTCTATCTTTGTCATACTCTTCTTAGTATGTAACTATAAGCCAATAACAATGATAATAACGAAAATTAAAAATACATCCTCAAATTATTATCAAAATGAAAATAATCCTCATAAGTCTTATTAGTATCTTTACACGTCTATAACTTTTCGAAAATAAGTACATATTAGGCGTCCTTCTAAAGCACCCAAAACATCATTGGTTATGTGCCTTTGATATTAATGTGTTTAGAAGCTTTAGCAATGGAAGGCATAAATGTATAGAATGAACCAAATTAAGAATGTAATAAAAACAAATCTACTAGTAGAACAAAATTAATGAGTGGCTAAACAAAATCTATTCATGTATACAATGGATATTTCCCTTTATCACAAAACTGGTGAAATGAAAATAATCCTTCTAAGTTTTGATAATGTCTTCACATATTTATAATTTTTGAAAAATGAGCAAATACTAGTATCCTTCTACAGCACTAAAAACATCACTTGTTAATATTTTCTCCTTAATTTCATTCCTAAACTATATCAATGCTAAGTTCCATGTTAAATTACATTCTTCTTGTCTAAATTTCTATTTGAATTTAAACATTTCCAAGTCTCATAATATAATTTTAATATGATTGAACATTATATTCAATCAAACTTTGATGTTCCCTTTCCTTAATTAGCACCTAATGTATATATATTCACATGTCCATTTTATAGATGTGTTACATCACTACTATCAAAACATTAATGTTAGATGATAAATGAGAAAAGTTAAATAAAATAGTGTTATCGAGTAAAAAATTCAATTAAGTAAGAAATATAAGAATATCAATTTTCTAGTGTTGAAATTGAACAAACACCCCAAGTTTAGGTACTAGTTGTGATGTAATCCTTTATCATAAGTAGGGATGAGTAATAAGGTGGTTGAAATCAATAAATCAACTTGAAAGATTTTTGGAGGGTAATCCAACACCAATTCAATTCGAAAATAATAATGTCTTCACATGTTTATAATTTTTAAAAGATAAGCACATACTAACATCCTTCTACAGTATCAAAAAACCACTAGTTATGTGTATTCGATAATAATGGATTTTAAAGCTTTAGTAATGGAAGGCATGCATGTATAGAAAAAAATAAAAAATAAGAATGTAATAGAAACAAATTTAACAGTAGGACAAGATTAATGGGTGGCTAAACAAAATCTATACATGAATAGAATGGATATTCCCCTCTATCACAAAATTGGGACGTAGATAACAATGGCAGGAAAGCTGTGAACATGGTCGACAGCCCACGTTTTTGTCGGATAGTCGACTTGCGTCGAATTAAGGTCGCTGGGAGTTGAGTCTCGTCCTGATCGAAGGCATCTTCTTCTCTCCCTCATTAAAATATTATATGAAAACGGAAATGATACCGTAAATGGATTTGTGGGGTCTTTGACAACAATACTTTGTTATTATCTGGCGTCCAGACTGCAACCATGTGAAGTCAATCTTATCGCTTGTACTCTAAATTTGAGTGAAGTTGCAATTCGAACATAACTAGCACGGACCCACGAAATTAATGCCCACATTATTAGGGTTCCTTATCCGAAAGGCTCGATTGATTTGCAAGGCCGCAAATCGAGGTTCTTGTACGTGGAGAAAAAACATACGATGAAGAGGATATTTTATAAACAAATCGGGACGGATATATGTCCCTGTGACACACAAACAGTAAAAGATCGAGATAAAAGAAGCAGGAAACTCACATGGATAGGGATTAACATGTACGCATGGTGGTGGGTAGCATTTAATATAATGATTCCGTAAAGGACTAACTTTGGGGCACTAGTTAACAAATCTTAAAAAATAAAATTCATACCTTCACAATGCATATTTTATATTAATATTATATTAAATAGTTTAAACAAATATCTTATAATAATATCATTTGATTGAGTTAATATAGTATATTTATAAGATATTAATATGATTCTTTATTTGAACTATTTAATATAACTTTGATGCTTTATATTGACCACTTAAGATTTTGATTTATATTTTAATCACTTAAAACCATCTTCATTATTTATTTTAAGCACTTAAAAAATCAATCTTATATTTAAACTTAATATTAAATATTGATCTTTTACATGATTCATCTCAAAGATACCGATTATATTCGCATATATTTTCAATCAATGTACCAAAATAAGTTCCCCAATCACTATAGGAAATTTGAGCAATAGAAATTACAAATTAAATGTGTGGTTTTTAAATAATTTCTATGGTTGTCAATTTTGGGATGGTAAATCTATTTTCCATAAGTACAATACTTATTGAAATTACTGGTAATGGGCCTAAGAAATATAGGATTTTCTATTGCTTCAAAGTCTTCTTGTTAATATCAGGTCAATTCCACATCCTATAAAGACAATAATTAATGTGTTACTCTCAAGAACATAAGAAATAGATACTCATAAAGAATATGTCTCATTGAATATTTATAAATTTTTACTAAGTAAGGAGCAAAATTTAATTTTTAGACATAAGTATAGTTTTGTCTAATGTTACAATATTACAACTTTATATAAGTATAGTTTTATTCAAATAAATACAAATCATATTTAACTTATTTAAAAAATAGTCTAAAGTGTAAAAGGTTTTTGGACTAATAGATTTTTTTTCTTTTTAGTTAAAACTTAATTTGTTTTTACACTTGAATAAATTTTAAAAAGTTAGCTCCTTCACAACCTGAAACCATAACTTGTAAGGTTTTAATGACCTAGCTTGGAATTGGATTCACTTGAACTAGTTACGATACTTCATTTGGAGAGTCATGACCTAATGGATCTTATTTCGATTTTAGGTCAAGTTGAATAGGTGCCTAGGCTTTACATCAATTTGTTAATCAACTTAAGATTGTAATTATAAGAGACAAATGCCATATAATTATCTAAAATTTTCATCTTTTCAATTTAGTGCCTACAAATAAAAACATAATTTAGTGTCTCATGTTGGGGGGAAGGTGTTTTTGCTAAATGATGTGGTTGGTAATAGGCATTAGTAAAATTTGACATGATAGTTGAGAGGGTGACTTCTTTTTTTTTTTTTTTAATTCTTTTTCTTCAACAAGAGGTTAACTTCATTAGTAGAAGTTTTTTATTTTTTATTTTTAGATGTCTCAACTTCTTAAAGTTTGCAAAGTAGTGTCGTATTAGCTAATAGTGGAAATAATAAAAGATAAATATATTATTGATGATTGTAGAGGGTTAAATGCAATATAGGGCCTTATGCTCATTGATTAATTGGATTTGACTATTTGCGATAAGGTGACAAGACTTAGAGAGCTAAATTTATGACCTTGAGATAATTAGAGGAGATTTGACATGATGGGCTTATAGTAGGGAATGTTAAAATAAACTATCCATTGCTAACTTTTCCCATAAAGCTCATACACTTGAAGAAGGCTTTCATTGTGCCTAGTTACATGTACGACTCATGTATGCTTTTTCATATGAGGAGAGGGATCATCTAGGCCGTTAATTACCAACATGATCCAATGGATGACATCAATAGCCAAATCTAAGTAAATACTCACAAGCATTCCTTATTTGGACACTAGAAAAAACATTGTTACTTTGCCAGATTATCCTCTTGAAAGATCAAAATCTTGATTATTAGAAGAATTTTCACTAGTCTGTTTGAGTTTACCAAGACTACCTACTCTCCCTCCCCATCATACTCAACCTTGATCATCCTCATATGTGCCATCACACGTCATTTCTCTAAGTCTACGTGTAGCATAGAAATGACGTAGTACACACGTGACGACACTACGACCGAACCTATCCACTTACAATGACAATAGACCTTAATGATCTCCAACGTTTGCATAGTTTTGTGAACTTTATATTGTTACGGAGAGCTTTTGATACAACTATGATCAAAATAAAAATGATAAACATGTATAAGAATTTCTAAAAATATAATACAATATCTTCTTCTTTTTTTGGATAAATTATATTACAATATCTTTTAAAAGCCACCAACACCCATGAGTTCTTAAATCAACTAAATTATTTCAGTATGTAACTCTATAGACGATATCGCTACATACTAATCAATGAATGCCCCTTAAGGTTCTACCACTATAGGTGCTTGGGTCAATCCAAGTACGAACATCAAATAAGTTATCCATTCAATATACAATTAAGTTTATTCCATTAACTAACTTGCCAAACAAACAAGGATTATACGCACCTAGAAGGGTAGTCTCATACTTAATTTGTCATCGACTAGTAATTGTACTGGAACCTTTCACTGTATAAAATAGATTAACTTTAGTACTATCATATGGTATAGTCTAAGTTCTTTGATTATGTTAACTAGACGTTGTTGGATCATTTCCCTATTTTGGATACATTGCTAGAGTTGTATGTGTTGTTTAGGACTAATGAAAAACAAGAAAAGGAAAAAAAAAGTAAAAAAGAAAAAGGTTTACAAGAAGCACAACTATATGCTAAGATGTGTAAAAGAACACGGGAATAGAATATGGCCATGTACATGATTGTATACCCTTCTTTACATGTTTGCCTTACAACATGCCTAAGTAGATGGGTCGTATATTTAGCTGCATACAAGTATCCAAGCATGTATCTAGTTGTGAACTAACCCCCCAACCTGAATTTCTTCCTCTAATGTAGAACAGTAGGTACATGAAGCGTGTATCTAACCGTGTATCTATTGATTTCTCTTTGAATTCTCTTCCATAACTTGCCAAATTCAATCTCCTTAAAACCTAATTGCAATTTAGCACCTATATATCTAGTTTTGCACTACTTATAGATTTTGATTACTTATTTGAATCATTCTAGCGATCAAAATCTTGCCTAAATCCTTAAGTTTTCCAAATTTTATCTCCCAATAATATAAAAGGAACAATAAAAATAAAACTTTGTATTAGCTCTTTTGAATTGTTAAAATTATTTATTAAAATTATGTAATTAATTATTCTTTTCCTGACACTTGAAATTAAGTATAGCGTTTTCTTTTCTGTTCTTTTCTTTTTTTCTTTTTCTTTTTTTATATGACATCCACTTGAAAGATTGTTGACATTTCCTTTCTTCAGAAAAGGCTAAGAGATTTAAGATTTGTCAACACCCGATAAAATTTCACATTGCCTTATTTTATTAGGACTTATTTAATATTAGTGGTTGTGTACCCATATCATCACTCTATAAAGGTACATTTCAACAAGCTTTGAAGTAAACCTGAAGATGAAGTATTTTATTACCAAGGTAGTTAAAGCTTGTAAAATGAATATTAAATGTTAATAGGAGACATTGAGGCCATTATTAAAAGCACCCATTTTATTTATAATTTGTCACCCATACAAGTAGAACATCAACATAATGGGAAATGTGCATGATAGCCATTGTAGTTGTAGCCCTTTGCTCAGGCTTCTACATATTTATAGTCCACATACTCAGTTTTTAGGCTTAGCCTCAGTAGCTTCACCAGCATAAGCACAACATCGGCAACGTCTATTGCGGCAGCAAATCCCGTAAGGGCAGCGTCTTCTATAACTAGCATCATCATATCTGCCACCACCATATCCACCATACTTGGCATCATAAACTCCATTTGTCTCAATTGTAGTGGCTTCAGTCACTGCATGTGTATAATGAGCATGTACATATAAGAGACGACATAAACAAAATCGGAGAAGAAGAATAATTGCAGTATATGGATTTTTCTCAAATAACTCTTCATATATTCTCATTCAGACGTTGGTGGAAAGCACATATTCGAAATCCTTTCACTTAATCATAGTAGATTGTTTTTTTCTTTTTTCCAAATCAGATTAGGTTTAATTATAGAACATCTTACAATCCGTAAAATTTTTGAAAGGGTACAAAGAGAAACCTTCATATATGTTTACATGCCATGTTATTAGAAAGTACGGTTAACAATGGGAGATTACTTGTATGGAAACTCAACCATAGACTAGTGACATGTGGCCATACGTCTTGATACACATACCAATTATATATCGGGCACTTTGCGATCGGATTTATAAAAATAACGATTCATAATATAATTTCTTTGGTTGGCAAACTATTAAAAATTTACTTCAAAAAATTTGCACTCTAACATAATTCAAAAGGACATCTAGAGATGGAAAGGATTCATCAAGAGATAGATGCATGTATATATGTCATGTATAGCAACTAATAACATTTAATTGTATAGTGATTATAGTAGGTAGTTCCAAAGATAATATTTTCCATATTGTCATATGTATAAATATAATTAGTAGTTACAGATCACATATAGATATACAACGAATCATTTTTCCTAGAAACATGCAAGAAACTAACCATCTGTCACCTGAGTGGTTGCCTCAGTCTTAGCTAAGTCACGAGCTACTACATCCGAAGAGAGGAAAAGAACAATGGCTACAAGAGCTAGAAGGAGGAAAACCTTCGAACTCATTTTCTTGATAACTCTCTTTATGTTATACTTAAGGGGATGAAAATGCCTGCCCGTTTCACCCCTATTTATAGGCTCCAATGTGAAGTATGAAGCATGGAGTGAGATAGATTTTGGGTTTCAAAATTATGGAGCGCGTGTAGGATTTCCATGTGTGGACCTCCCAGAAATTGATGTTGTTAGCTGGAGAAGTTGCCTTTGCTTGATTTATTTGGTCTTATCCCTACAACTTGCTTGATATGACATTTGTCTTCTTCCACTAGCTCATAATAGGAATGTGATAGGAGTTAGAATATCATATGTATAGGGCTTTGAATATGTGAGATTATAAGTCGGTGCACTTGCTTAATTTACATTGGATTAGTCCTTCGTTTCATAATAGGTTTCGTAAGCATAGATAAATTGAATCAATTGAACTTTTGAACGGCTTTCAATATTTATGTACTTGATAATTCCTTGAGAAGCAATTGGTGCAGAAGCAGCTCGTTCAAAGAATATTTTAATATCAAGATTGTTATAATGATATAAATCAATAGGTTAGATGAAATCCTTCTTCCATCAAAAGTTGTAATATAACATTAAGGTGGCAAATTAAAAAAAAAAAAATAGTTCCAACAATTTGATCTTTACTATAATTTAAGTTTTATAATAGAATGTTTTAGACTTTCTATTTTTCACTTTGTACATATTGAATTATGCGGTACTAATTTAATGATGAAAAAGTTGATGTAACCAATTTAATCACTCTACCCGCAAAATAAATTTCTTTGGTGAATGCTTTTCCATGGCTTAGCTATCTTCCATTATTTATTCAATACAACTTGGTGTTATGCCATACTAGAATGCAAATGGCAGTGCGAGCAGTGACAAGTATATATACATGTTCAGCCCACCCCACCCCCCCACCATTTTCCATGCTAGCGAAATTCGGAACTAAGATATAAATACTGTAGATTTTTTAATTTTCCTTTAGTGGCAAACAATGTATACACGAAGAAGAATGCCACCCACACATTTATCGACTAACGGATAATTACTAAAGAATTATTTCATTCTTTTGATAATACTCATCTGATTATGCAATTGCGCAAACTGATATTTTAGTATCTTCTTTTCCTAAAAGAGGACAACGTTACTTTTAATTTTGCATAGTAATAAAGTTTGAAGATGAAGTTTTGATTTAATATTCAACTGTCCCTTTTTTATTTTTTAATTCCACATCTCTACCGATTTGGATTCTTTTCACACACACACACACACACATATATATATATATATTCTATCAATTTTCATCGATTTATCTTATAATAATTGAAAATATAAAAAAAATATAATATTTAAACAATATCATAAAATAGATACATCAATTTTCATCAATTTATTTGATAATAATTAAAAATATAAAAAAGAATACAATTTCTAAATAATATCACAAGAGAGATAAAAAGTTTAAATATAAATTTTAACAATTAACTTATAAATTGATGTATACTGAGAAAATACTAGAATCCATGTTCTTCAATCTTCATCTCTATGGCTGTTTGTCAATCTATTAATATAATAACTTGAGGAAGGCATACAAACATTACAGTATAAAAACAGTTTAAATATTTTATTAGAATTTTTGAAATAAGAGGAATTATAGTTTCTAAGTGAAATTAGCATAATGGATTTAACCAATCTCACTATTTTAATTATATTTAATTTATTAAAATTTATATATATATATATATATATTATAATATAGATTTATATATACAATGCGTGTGTATCTACGTGTGTGTGCATACTTATGCACGTGCATATTGGTGCATGTACATGCTTGTGTGCTATATGCCTACATTAAATCCAAGCAATATGTGGAGTCAATTGACACTTGGAGGCAAAATATAAAAGATTAAGAATATGACATAAAGTAAATCGATTAAAAACTTTAACAAATATATTGATTAAGTAATATGAAATATAATATAAGGATAATTAATGAAAAGTTATGGTAAAAAAATATAAACACTGAAAGAAGCAAATATTAGCTTTATTATTATAGATATATATATATATAAAAGACTTTTATCGGTTTCTCTTGAAATTGATGGTGTAATGAATGAAGCAAGAAATTAAAAATTAAAAAGGATATATTATTTGAAGTGTACTAAAAGGCCCAACCTTTGTAATGTAATATCAAATCCTTATACCTTATGTCATTAAACTGAAAAGAAATGCCCAACTGTAACCACAATCTGTTTTCCTTGTTTCGTTGACCTAAAGAAGTTTCAGGGAACAACTGGAAAAAGAACCAATGCTGATAAAACCAACCTCTCCTTGTTAAACCTTGAAGAGAGCTTATTACGTTGGCAATGGGATCAATTCACGAAGTGATATTTCTAAAAAAGATTTCTTAGTATTCTTGTGTGAATTTGACGCCGTAATCAGGATAGCCAGCTGTACGAAATAAACACGATTTTTGAAAACGACTCCTTTGTATACTTGTGTGAAGTCAACATCACAGTCCGGGCAACCAACTGTAATAGACAAACACGTAAACGTTAATAACTTAAAAAGTATAAATAATAAAGAAGAAAACTCAATTTTGAGTTCAGTAAACTTGCAACGATATAATTAGGATGATCAGGGTCATATAAGTTGTTATCCATCTCATTAACCTCGCTAGGTGTGTTACCCTTGTTAAGGCTAGCAACACTTTTTGTGCAATACCGTTAATATTTGACTGTGAACTATTAAATAAAAACTGAAATAGACTAACATAATCATAAAAATAGTAAATAAAGAAAAAATCAAATAGTTGAAGCATCCACCATGAATAATCAAAAAGGAAAGAAATGAAAAAAAAAATTAGGATACTTGATCACTAGAATACTAATAAGGTTGTAAATAAAAGTCGAGTTTTTTAAGACTTAAGCTTGATTCATTAGAAAAAATGTTAAACTTGAGTCAAGTTGAGCTTTTATTGAACTTGAAAATTACAAGCTCAAATTGAAGCTCATTAAGAAATTTAAAGCTTGAACTCAACTTGTTTATCTAAATGCGCCTAAACTTAAGTTTGTTTAAATAAATAAGCTTAAGATAGAGCTTGTTTACAAGTTTGTTCGCAAACTCACTTATTAAAAATACAAACATGAGCTTACTCATGAGCTTATTTGTAAGTTGATTTGTTAAAAATATAAAAAGAGCCTACTCATAAACTCCTTGTAAAATACTAAAAAGATACACACACACACACATATATATATAAATCATTTTCATAGAATAGACTGTTAATGTAATAATGTATTTATAAGAGAGGTATTCTAGTCTTTTCAATAGTAGACTATATAAGCCTTGTGAAAACCCTATTAGTATTTTTCCCTCTCTTATTAAAACAACTCTCTTTCTATACACTAAGAAACCCTGAGCGGTACCAAATTACGCTCCAATGATTGAGGTTGATCCTTGTAAAGCACAATTCACAAAGGTAAGTCCTTCTAATCAATCAATCAATATCTTATATGTTCTCTGTTCTAATGAGAGAATCATTGAGATGTGAAGTTTTGTGTCAAATAGAGGTTTTTGGGTATCATGGCATTGATGCAAAAGTTGTCGATTCAAGTGAATTAGGACTTTTTGAAGCAATCTAAGACAAGTAAGTACTCTGTTTGTGTCTAAAATCACAAATTATAAAATTTTCTACTATAGAATTAGAGTTATAGAGTTGATTTAGGTTGCAAAAAGGGAAGATAAATGAAATAGGTTTTGGTTGGGAGAAAATCAAGGATATGAGGTCCGCAACCAAGTGCATGGCTGTATACTAGGATGTGCTGAAGAGAGTTTTTTGTTAGAAAGTTACAAAGTTAAAGACACGACTATATCTAACACTATGCTAAGCTTAAACTCTTACCCAAGGGATGCATGGGGTTAGGCATGCCCATGTAGCCCTATGTTTTTGAAATTTTAAACTTTCTCTCGTTCAACATTTTCCTCATGCCTCCCTAAGCTAGTTTAAGATATAATAAGATAGGTTATAGTTATTCATAGCCTCTAAATGTTTTAGTTGTCTTACTTTAATTAAGCCGGTTTAACTTGAGTTGTTATGGTTGTTTAGCGAGCTACTAAGTACGTGTTTATTGTGTTTTCTATTTGTGACTATTAGCTTAGTAAACTAAATGAACCTAATTGATATTGGATATGAATATATGTACTGCTTGTGTTTGGCTTGACTTAGGATCCTACAATGGCAAATCCCTAGGGGGCACCTTATTGATCAACATATGACGTTGTTTTTAGTAAAGTCATGTGTCAAAATGATCTAAGATAGATTTTAGGGGTATTAGGGTGTATAGTAGTAGTTCTCGATATCATTTAGACAGTTAAGGCCAAGAGTGGTAGTTCCCAACCTAGGACATATTAAATATATTATATGTCATAGTGGGGTTATGAATATCCCTATGGTAATTATCAACTAATGTAAAGATAGTAAATGAATTACTTGTGATATTATTACTAAATTCCTCATGTGTGTACATTGTGATTTAGATGACATGTGCATGTGTTTGTGGTGTTTACATACTGAGCTTAGGCTTACTCCTTATCTTTTTCAGTTACAAGACTTTGAAAGTGGGTTCAACGTTAGCGCATCAAGACACAAAAATAAAATAGATGGTTATAAGCTTACTTTTGGTTAAATTAAATTAGATTTTAAATTATCTAGAAAATTTTAGAGTTATGTATATTATTAAATAAGTAGAAAATATGCATTTGTGATATTGGAGAAGTTAATGAGTTATTTTATACTATGGATACATAAAAATATTTGTAGTTTTAAATAGATTAAGAACCTTAGCATGTCATTATTTAGTAATGACACTTGGCACGTTATGATGTCCTAAGTTTTAGCACATTATACTTGTTAACAAGTCCGCTTGTTAATAATATAAATAAGAGTTTCATATCAACCTGTTTGCAAGCATACTCATGAGACTATTTCTAAGCTAGCTTATTAACAATATAAATGAATCTATTTTAAAACTCACGAGTGAGTCTAAACAATAGTTCGAGCTTGGTTTATCTAAGTAAATGAGCTTTATTTTGAGCTCAAGCTCGACTCATTTACTACTCGAGCTTTAGTATCTTGGCTCATATATTGCCCTATGTAATAGTATCAAGAAAACAAATTTGCTGATATTGATATAGAGTTCACCATTTTAATAAAAGTTTACAAAATCAAGATAAATACTCCAAGTTAGATGTAGCAACAATACAATAAAAATATTACCACCTACTTTAGTTATAGTAAAATATATGTACTTTACCTAAACTCAAACCATATAGATTAATGGAGGAAAAGAGAAAAACAAAACACTCAAGATGAGAACTTTATAATCAACCATGTGACTACGTACATCAATAATTACATTAGAGAAAGAGAGAACTTAATTAACTTATAGTGAGAACTACTTGAAAGGTAGGATAGTTTGGGATTTAGCAAGGATTTGATTGAAGAAGGGATGTTCGAGCAAGGAGAATTTAGAAAACTTAATGGCTATATTGGTCTTGGTCTTGGCCTTAGCTTTCAACTTTCTTGCAATTCTAAGGCATTTTAAGCATAAAGGGAAAGTTTCACGGTTTTAAGTGGTTACTTGGAAGTGAGATTGGAAATGTTCCATGCATGATATGCATGCAGTTTCCTGGCAGTTATTATAAGAATGTGAAAGAGATGATATGATATTGTTTTTTATATATTAAAATATCGATGAAGGATACAAGTTATAATATTGCATGTAGTGGCTTAGATAAAAATGTGAGATAAATATGATACTTTTTTTTATATTTAAAATATAGATGAAGCATATAAATCATCAAATTAGGTGCAAAGGCTTAAATGATAGTGGATCATAATTTTTCACAAGTCATTCTAATAAATGATACAACTCAATGCCTTTTAAACATAAAAATTAAAAGATTAAAAGATCTCAATACTTGGAAAAATTGACAATGTAGAAAGAGGAAATTGATTTTGATTAGCACAATAATTTACAAATGATAATTTATATGCTAGAAGAGACACAATAAAAAGGAACCGGCAAATCTCTAACCGGCTAAAATGTCTCAAAATTATACAACACAATCATTAGACAACATCCTCAACAGAGCTATATCACCGTACGTGCACTAAGAGTTGAGATTTACCTCATGCGGACATGAGGAAATGATCTCATTGGCATGATCATAGCAACAGGACTAACGTGAGAATGAATGGTGGTGGCGAGGTGAGCTCTGCTCTATTACATGTTTGTGTAGGTGATTAATGATGCATGAAAATGAGAAAGATGAGAGCGAGAGGACAAGGAGCACAAGAGATGTATGGGGATTAGTGGGAATCTATACACGGATTATTTGTAGACTGAGTTGTGGCCTTTCGTCGATGATGTGGATGTAAATAATGGATGACTGAGTGCCATTTATGGAGGAAAGTAGAGGGATGAAACGGATGAATTTCAATGTGATTTCTAACTTATCTCACCGTCACTAGAGGCTTATCTAGTTATCCTTGGAAATACAGGCCTATGTACTAGCTCTGCTAGAGACATGGGGGAAACATCATCATAGAAGACGGCTGAAGATCACCGCTTCATCCAAATGAAGCCCCCAAAATATAAACGATGCTGAGCAAGATCCAATTGTTGTTTTGTTCCTCTTGGATCCTTATGATGAGAAACTTGGGTCAAATACATTATTCAAGATTGGGACCAAGGTAAGACCATCCAGAGTCAATACAAGGTCAACTGCAAGCTTGAGGACTCATAAAGATCGACTGACAGGTCAATCAAGTGTGAATTAGAATCCTCATAGGTGGTTTACTAAGTAGGTGATCAACCAAACTGCCTTGGTAGTCCACTAGTTGACATTTATTAGCATAGTTGACCAAGTTTCTTATGTAGTTTTCACATTTTCTTAGTTCCTTTTATAGTGAGTTGAGTTTATTTTATTAACTTATAAATAGACAATCTATATAATAGAATAGATAGTTATTAAAATTTTGTTAAATCTTCTGGTTATAATGGATTTAATGATATAAATATCTCCCTGAATTCTTATCAATCTTTTTAGGTTATGGAGAAACATCTATTACTTGGATCCTATATATGATATTGATATTTATTTAACAACTATTGATTGAATTTTGTGTGCTATATTGATTATTTTAATGAGATTAAGTCATAGAATATGTATTATGTCTATCTTTATTTTATGGACACCAATTCTTCTTAAGATTGGTGTGTCCTATCCAATCTTGATTCATCTATCTCTTTGAATTTCTTGTTTTTATATATACCAAAAACATCATAAAATATTGCTTTTATTATATTAAATTCTAAACCAAAAAATCGCATATTAGTTGATTTCAAAGCAATCCAAGAAGCTTGTTATTTAGTAATAGAGCTTTAGGGGGACATGTTCATAAAACAATCTTTATGATAAGTACAATTCTTGTTTTCTCATCAATTGAAAATTTGAGGATGGAACAGAGATTATATATATATTGACTACTAGTTGTGGGTTGTGTGTGGATAGTGTGTGTAGTTGGTTAATGAATGATGTTGGTGGAATTGGAATGTTGATTTGTAATTTTCATTATTACCATTTTGAATTGTCTTAGAATGGTGTAGGAGCTATAAAAACTCAAGAACATGTTTCTCATGTGCTTAATTAAGATTTTTATCAAATTCTAATTTTGGAATATTCAATAGAAAAGTTGGATTTAGGCATTGTTGAACATCTATGTTCATATGAGGTAGTTCATTACAATGAGGTAATCTAAGTATGAAAGCAAGTTTACCTATTCTTCACTTTTGCTAAGCTTATAATGATATGATTTTGCACAATGTAGATTGTATGGATGATTGCCATGTATGTTCAAGGAAACTATGGCAAATATATCATAATATCATACTTGATCCCATAAGGAACATATATCATTTTACTAAAGAAAGAAAAGTTGTATTGATACCTATAAGAAAAAGGAAGATACAACTCAACATAGACGTGATTTCAAAATTAGGTGTAAAGTTGGGTACATAAAAAGAAAGTGCAAAGTGAGTTAACTGAGGAATTAGTTTAGCTTGCATCAGAAAGTAGCAATTACAAATAGTTAGATAAGATAGAAATTCAAGAACCATCATGCAGTACCAATACTACAAATGAGAGCCAGTTCAAAGAACTTAGTGTAATTGAGTTTTCACTTGTAGGACCATAACAAGTTTGAACATTCCATGCCTTAAACAATATCTATGGTGCCATGTCATTATAATTATATCATGATCTTCTATTGTAGATGAGTGTGATTGACTAAGTGCATGATGAGTAGGAATTAAAATCATAGTAGAACAAATTTGGTCATCTTCATATTCATTTTTGTTGTGTAAGATCATTTAGTTATCTCTTGTACTTCTTGCTCATACTTCTCATTCTTGACATTAGAAACTCATGTCAAACTTCTAGAATTTTATTTCCAATAACCATAATCTAGACTCTTTAAATTTCATTATTGAAATTTACAAAATATGGATCCTTGAGTCTTATACAATAGAACCACATGCTATTATTCAATTTGTTCTCAACATTAGTAAGGAATTCATCTTTTAGTATTGTGTCATGCCCCATCCTCGTATCTCCAAATTACCATTGTATTTCCTAGAATTAAGCCATTAAAAGAATTGAACATATCATGATAAAAGGTGGAGCTACAAAGAGTAATTTAATTTATATTCATGTAATTACATCTTACAAATACAAACTAAATCATATAAGTAGAAACAAAAACTAGTTAAACTCTATGAAGTCTAAAGGAAGTATAGGTTAAAAATTGTTGTGGCCTAATGAATTCAAGGATTACAATTTTCTTGAGTTAAGTTTGCTAGTATTAAAAATGATGTCAATTTCACACTCTATAAAGGCATAAGACAAAACTCTAACCTAAACTATGTAGAAATCCTCCACTAGAATTTTTTTATATAATAATGACCGAGCATCATATCTAACTAATTATCACACGACTACATGATGTCTTTGTTTTGATTTGTCCACTCTATTTTTTGTCAAATTTTTTATCATACTAATGATGATATAAAAGGACCAATGAAACTATTAGATTATGATCTACATGCTTTTTGAGCACTTTAAATTAAATCAAATCAAATTAACTTGCTATATTGATATGGATTTATTCAAAACATAGATCGCTAAAAGAGGTTTACCTCATTAGGGATCAATTGAACCAAATCATAAGTGCCCTTATAACCAATATAGAGTTGGGGGCAATCATGTGACCAAGCCAACAATAAAAAATATCAATAAGCAATTCAACTTAGATGGTGTTTGAATGGTCAATCATTTGTTATGCTTTTATAAAGGTCATTAAAATTTGGAGGTTATTTTTTATTTTGTTAATTATCTTAATTTGTTTAGTTTGATAATCATATTTTAATAAAATGTTTTGTTTTATATTTCATCATATAGCATACCATATAAGCACCAAGTTAAATAAAAAGTATGGAAATATGATTATCTAGCTTGTGTTGGGTAAAAACAGATTTTTACGAGTTTTTTTATTAAAAAATGACTTACATTAGTAGACCATCGATTAGAACTATCTTAACATCTCATATCAAAATTATAAGTTATAATAATAGTAGCAAGCAATGAGAGTTTACTACGTTTTAGTTAGAAATTTGATGTGTAATGTCTCGAAAACATTGAAAAGCTATATAAAAATTTAAGAAAATAAATGGAATAATAGATACTTCTAGGCCAGGGTAGCAAGAATGTCAATTTTGCAATATTAAAAATTTTGATAAATTTATGACGAAAAAATTTAAACATTATGACACATTAATATTATTTTAATAATTTACGAATTACAAAAAACTTATGAGAATTAATAATATGCTTCAAAATAGAAAAATGAGGAAGACATGAGATCCATTTGATAAGTATAATAAACAATAAGAAATAGACATTTAAAATAATTGGAAAGAATAATCATATGCAAAGGAGAAAGATAACAAATGTAGCATTTCAAATTGTATGAAATATATCACTAAATAAATTTAGAGAACGTAGTAATTAAAAAATACACGTGTATAGGCATCTAGACAAATGAATAAAAATATAAATAAAAATAATTATAAGTCCTAATTGTAGCTCGTGCAATTTAAATTAAAAGAATAAATTCATCAAAATATAAATCACGAACAATATTTAGTTAAATAATGAAATTGATTGAAATTATAGATTTAGGAATTTCAAATGAAAATTTTGAGTAAATATTTATGTTTGGAATAATCAAATTAGCTTGATGTAAAGTTTTGTAATAAAATATTAAAAATAAAAAACTTAAAAAATAACATCGTACGTGCACAAAATATTAAAATATAAATAATTATAATATAAAATATAATATATATATGTGATGGTGTGAACAGTGACAAGCCAAAAAAAAAAAAAAGAACGATATAAAAAGGGAAAGAAGGCTCTGGAAAATGCGAGAAAAAGAGAGAAACAAAGGAGGACAACGAGAGAGTATGGGAGAGAAGAGAAATGCGAGAGAAAAGAAAAAGAAAGGAAAAAAAGGAAAAACGAACAAAAAAATTCGTATCTCATGCATACGATCTCCAATTCATGACTCATGATTGCTAATGTGTTCCTTAAGGTAAGTATAACTCAACAAGACTAAGTTTATGAAAAACAGATTTATTTCTTTATTTTTTAGTTTAGGTACTAATGTCAAATATGTAAAATTTTTTGTATTTAGCCTAGAAATTAGCCATATTAGTTAGAAATACTATAGATATGAGTATCATAAATTCAAATAGTATATAATAATGTATTTTTACTTAAGTTTTAGATGAGGAAAAATTATTTAAAAATATACCCAAAAAATTTTAAATGAAATTGAGGAAAGCGAAGCTTGGCAGTAGAGATCTTGCGGCGTATATGGGGATGGGGAGGTGATCCGGTGTGTGAAGTGGTGATGGATGTGTTGGTGTGTGTGGCATAGAGGTGAAGGGTATGTGTGTATGTGTATGTGCATGGTGTGTATATGTGTGTATGTACGTGAGATGAGAGTGTGGGTGTGTATGTGTGTGAGTATATGTGTGTGTATGTGTTTGTATATGTGTGCATGTGTGTGTGAGTATATATGTGTATGTGTGTGCGTGAAATGTCTATGTGTAGGTGTGTGTCGATGTATGTGTGGTGGGTGTGTGAGACAAGTGTATGTGTATGTATGTGTGTGTGTGTGTTGATATGTGTGCACGTGTATGCGTGTGCCGGTGTGTATGTGTGTGTACACATGAGGTGTATATGTAGCGTGTATGTGTGTAAGTGCATGTGAGAGTACATGTATATGTGTGCACATGAGGAGAGCATGTGTGTATGTTTGTGTGTACTGACATATGTGTGTATGATGGTGTATGCGTAAGTGAGTGTATGAATGTGTGTGCATGTCGGTGTATATGTGTGTGTGCGCTAGTGTATGTGTGTGAAGAGTATATGGAGATGTGTGTATGTGTGGGGAAATGTGTGTGTGTATGTGTAAGGGAGACATAAAGGTGCATGAGAGTATGTGTGTGGAGTGTGTGTATGTTGTATGCGTGTGATATTCAAAGTGCAAGTATGTAGCAAAGAGTAAGAGGGAAAAGAATTAGAAAAAGGGGAAGGAAGGAACAAAAAAGAAGAAATGGAAGAAGGGAAACTAGAGTGAGGAAGTCTTAAAAATGCATGTGTGCTGTCAATGAAATGATTATGTGTACAAGTGAGTATATAGAGGATATGTAATTGTGAAATTATGAAATACTAATGCAAAATGGAGAAATTATACTAAAATACTAAATTAGGTATAAGTAAAATATAAATGAACCTTACTTAACACCTTTAGCTAAATTAAGGCTTGGCTTAGATTCTAGACATTTACCTTATTTTATTTTATATTATCATTAGGTAAAAGTATTACATGTTGGAACTACTCGATGACAGCTAAGACTAAGACAACCATAAACAGATGAGTGAGAAACTTCATGATGTGTTACAATGTTGTGATTGATTTTGATATGTTATATTCGATTTTGATATGTTTGTATATGCCTATTTATATATTGAGGGTGTAGATGTATATATGTCTATGTACATGTTGACGTATACATATGTGCATGAATATGCGTGCATTTCGTGTATGGAAGTATGCGCCGTATATCTATGTATGCATTTGTGCATACGTGTGTATATGCATATAAGTGTATTGATTTATATATGTGCCAATGGAAGGAAGTATGTGTTGGAATATGTGAAGATATGAGTAGTGGATTCATGTATGAGATGCATATATATGCAATGGAAACGGTTTAAGGGTGTGAAATGTAATGGGTTGATTTTGAAATTTGAATTTGATTGTTGCTACTTGTTGTGGAATGGTATTTCTTGAATTATTAATAGATTGTTTTATTTTCTTTATGTGGATTGGCTTGCTATTGTATACCGATTGATCACCCTAAATTGAATAATTAAAAGGATGGGACTTAATTTAAATGAAACATGCATTACACAAGACATTGCATAAATTTGAAGGCTATCACTACTACAAGGGCATCTAGAAGTAATTGTGATATTATTGAACCGTCCTATGCGAACTAAAGGATTAGAGGATTGTCAATGCCTTGCCGGTTCCTAGTCCAGTATGTTCCTTAAGGGTGTTGCTTCAACTGATGCAATAGCACGAGAGCATTCATTGTTAAAGTAAAGTCATTATAAATATCAAAGTGATAAGATGATTAAACTGCGTAATGAGACCTAAGCACTAATGGTGGCTTCAGAATTGATGCGGGCATCGTAGCTGACACGGGTTGATTGGGCGTGTCTCTTACAAGGCACGGCCGTGTAATGTGTTTAGAAGCTCCCTGAAACATACATGGCCTTATACATGGCTAGAAGGCACGGCCGTGTGTTATGTCAGGATGATTCCCAGAAACATACACGGCTTTATACACGGCCGTATGTTGTGTTAGAAAAACCCACAGAAACATACACGGCAAGAAGACACGGCCGTGTGTTGTGTCAGGAGAATCCATAGAGACATACACGGTCTTATACACGGCCATGTATAAATCAGATGACGGATGTGTATACATATATTTATTTCCACGTGTACATATATATTTCCTTTTTAATTGTTTCCCTAAGGACTATATATAGTTGCTAGGTCATTTTTAGGGTTAGCTTTTAACCTTTTGTCAAATATACACATTTAGAGAAGATTGTTCTCTGCTTCCTCGATTGTGCGCAATTGAGATTTCCAAGGAATAAACTCAGAATTATTCTTTGTTTATTTATGAGGTCCAATCCTAGAATTGGTCTCGTTTTGTTTACGCTTTCCACGCTGCATCAGTTGGTATCAGAGCAAGACAATTTCCTGCGGAGATGTCGGCTAACGACAGTGTTAACTGCGATTGTATTCTTGACGGTGTTCGGGGTACGGAAGTCCTACGTTACGGGCAACCAGTACAAAAGGCGGTAGAGGAGACCATGGGTCAGAAAATCCAGTGAAAGGGATAGCATCGTGAAGCCCTGACCTATCGATCCAATACCAACAGTAGTAGGCAGGTTTATGAGAGACGACCGGAAGGCAATCCAAGCATCATTTCTGTTACTTATGATACGGATGATGAAAATGAGATTCTTAAAGATTTGGCTAGGAGAAGAGGCCATGGTAGCATAAGACGGTACAACAGATGTAATTACAGGTATAAAGATGAAATCTTTTCTCAATTTAAATATGTTGTATTTGAGTTCGATGGTACTGGGAATTTGAAGGAGTTTTGGGTTTGGGTTGAGGACATTGAAAGATTCTTTGACCATATGAGGATTTCTGAGGGAATGAAGATAGAGTTAGTGGAGAGTCGTTTGTGGGGTGATGCATTATATTGGTGAGAACAACTTCGAGGAGTAAGACGCCTTGAGGGTAAAGATCCAGTGAGGACTTAGTTTATGATGCAATGTTTGCTAGAACGAGAGTTATTTCCCCTAGATTATGAACCAATCCTTCCTTAGAAAATTCCACAGACACTTAAGCCAGTAAACTTAATTCCAGAAGTGCTTAAGAAGGAGATGGTCGAACAAGAGGAAAACTCAACCCTTAACGATCATAGTACTTTGATTGGTGATGGTGGGGGCAGTGGTAAAACAGTTGAAGCCTACAAAAATTGTGTTGGTGAGGAAGCTATTTTGGAGGAGCCTTTGTTGAATGACGAGCAAGTGATGATGGTTACTGAAGAGTCGAAGACTGGAGATACTCCGAGCAAATTCATTGCACCAACGAAGGAGATTAAGGATGTAGAGTTCAATGCGTTGCCCAAAAACTTATATTCTAACCCAAAGGAAGCACTAGGGATAATAAGTGCAATTGTTCTATTGCTTCCTATCAACATAGAAGGTGATTATCCCATTAACACTCAAATCCATCCAGATTGTGCACAAATGAATTTAATAGAAAATTCAATGGCAAGTGTCACTCTAGGTGAGGTGGATGATGAGAAAGTGAAGGTGATCAGGGAGTGGCCTACTCCAAAAGCTGTCACTGAGCTGAGAAGTTTTCTGGGCCTGGCCAGTTTTTATAGGAGGTTTATTAAACATTTCAGTACAGTTGCTACTGAATGCTTAAAGAAAGGGAAATTTCGATGGGTTGAAGAGGCTGAAGCGAGTTTTGTAGACCTGAAAAGACAATTATGTAGTGCCCCTATATTGGCGCTACCTGATTTTGACGGGTTGTTTGAAGTGGATTGTGACGCTAGTGGAGTTGGGGTTGGTGTAGTGTTGTCACAAGAGAAGAGGCCAATAGCATTTTACAATGGGAAATTGTGTGAGGCTAGGAGGAGTTGGTCGACATATGATAAGGAGTTCTATGCCGTTATAAGAGCCCTAAAAGTGTGGGAGCATTACTTGGTCGGAAAGGAGTTCATACTATATTCAGATTGTGAGGCTTTAAAACACTTGAGCAACCAGACTCAGATAAGTAAGGATATGCATGCGAGGTGGATTGAGTTCCTACAGAGATTCCCCTTTAGATTGATGCATAAGTTTGGTGTGCAAAACAAAGTGGCCGATGCCCTAAGTAGAAGAGCCGATGTACTACTCACTCTGAGTGTGGAGGTTGTCGGTTTTGAAAGGTTGGAGGAGTTATACGAGGGGGATGGAGATTTTAAAGAGACATGGAGTAAATGTGCCAACAAGGGATCTTGTGATGATTATCATGTTCACGACGGATATTTAATAAAAGGGAATTAGTTGTGTACTCCTGAGTATTCCTTAAGGGAGAAACTTATTCGAGACCTGCATGATGGTGGGTAGGCAGGACATCTGGGCAAAGACAAGACCTTAGCTGCAGTTGCCGAGAGATACTTTTGGCCTTGGCTAAGGAGGGATGTTTATAGAATTGTGGAACGGTGCTATATCTACCAAGTGTTGAAGGGACAGTCTCAAAACACTGGCCTATATACTCCCCTACCAGTGCTTGATAACATTTGGGAAGATCTGTCGATGGATTTTGTACTTGGTTTGCCTCGTACCCAACGAGGTGCTGACTCTATTTTTGTCGTAGTTGACAGGTTCTCCAAGATGGCGCACTTTATTCCCTGTAGGAAGACCACTGATGCACGGGCCATTGCACGGCTATTCTTTAAGGAAGTGGTGCGTCTACATGGTGTCCTAAAGTCCATCACCTCCGATAGAGATAGCAAGTTCCTCAGCTACTTTTGGAGGACTCATTGGTACATGTTTGACTCATCCCTCAATTATAGCAGTACAGCTCACCCTCAAGCTGACGGTCAGACAGAAGTAACCAACCGGACCCTCGGGAATCTAATTAGGAGCATTTGCCGTGAGAAGCTAGGGTAATGGGATCAAGCGTTGGCTCAAGCTAAGTTCGCCTACAATAGTTCTGTCCATAGAACTATTAGAAGATCACCGTTCTCGGTAGTGTATACCAAAATGCCACAACATACGCTGGACCAGATCAAGTTACCCAAGGGTATGGTGGGTGACGTCACTGCTAAGCATATGGCTGAACAATGCCAAGCCACCACAGTGAAAGTCAGACGGAAGATTGAAGAAGCTAATACCCGGTATAAGGGGGTTGCTGATAAACACAGGCGGAAGAAGCTGTTTGAAGTGAGTGATCAGGTGATGGTATACTTTCGGAAAGAACGTTTCCTTGTGGGTAGATATGGGAAACTACAACCAAAGAGGTATGGCCCTTATGAAGTAATGTGCAAGATCAATGACAACGCGTATATTGTAAAGCTCCCAGATGATATGAACATCCCGTGCACTTTCAATATAGCGGATTTATCTCTCTTCCATCCAGATGACACACCATTGTATCTTGAAGAGAACTCGGGGTCGAGTTCTTCATTGGCGGGAGAGAATGATGCGGGCATCGTAGCTGACACGGGTTGATTAGGCGTGTCTCTTACAAAGCACGACCGTGTAATGTGTTTGGAAGCTCCCCAAAACATACACGGCCTTATACATGGCCAGAAGGCACGGTCGTGTGTTATGTCAGGATGATTCCCAGAAACATACACGGCCTTATACACGGCCAGAAGGCACAGCCGTGTGTTGTGTTAGAAAAACCCACAGAAACATACACGGCCTTATACACGGCAAGAAGACACGGCCGTGTGTTGTGTCAGGAGAATCCACAGAGACATACACAGTCTTATACACGACCGTGTATAAATCAGATGACGGACGTGTATACATATATTTATTTCCACATGTACATATATATTTCCTTTTTAATTGTTTCCCTAAGGACTATATATAGTTGCTAGGTCATTTTTAGGGTTAGCTTTTAACCTTTTGTCAAATATACACATTTAGAGAAGATTGTTCTCTGCTTTCTCGATTGTGCGCAATTGAGATTTCTAATGAATAAACTCAAAATTATTCTTTGTTTATTCGTGAGGTCTAATCCTAGAATTGGTCTCGTATTGTTTACGCATTCAGCGCTGCGTCAAGAATCCTTAACCCAAGGTCAAGGGGAGCGTAAACCTTAGACTTTACATTGGTTACCGGAAGACCACGTGAGATGTTACATTCATATAATTGTCCATGCATAGCATATGATTTGATAACTTGTTTGAAATTGCTTGTGCGTGTGTAGCATTGAAAGTATTGCACTCCCATTCACTGAATTGTAGTGTGCTCACCTCTCTATAGATTGTTTTGCAGGTAAAAGTTGTAAAAGCTTGGGATGGGATGAGGAGTGAAACGTCGAGTGTTCTTAAAAGCCTAAAACGGTAAAGTAAGAAATTAATTTATAGGCTTTCTAGATAAAATGTTATCTTAGGGCCCTGATATAAGGTTTTATTTTATTTTACTAGTTGGTAGAGGATATCGACTCTTTGTAATCTTGGTTAATCATACAATACGGAATCTATAGTTATATTTTATTATATAATTATATATAATATAATTAATTATAAATGTAATTAATTATTTAGAGTCTTACGATCTTTAACTCATAAGATAGTTATCATGTAATAGATGCATATATATCATGATAGCTTTTAATAGAAACTTTTAGGTTATAAGGTGCTTGACATGACACCCTTTCCATACAAAAATATATTTTTATGTGGCCTTAGACTTAATTTTTGGGCATTGGTGTAGACTTAGTTGTTGGGAGGGCAACAGTAGCGACAAATGTCAAAGAAGCAACACGTGTCGTCAACATGATAAGATTCGACTTAGCCAGCGTGAGCACCACCATACCCATTGTACTTGGCATCACCTACACCATTAGTCTCAGTTGTAGTGGCTTTAGTAACCATATAGATATAACAAATGTATATATATATATAAGAGTGAAAAAAGTAAATCTATAAAAAGAAAGAGCTACACATGGCTAGAAATATAGTGAGAGATATATGGATTATGTCCAGTAGTGATAGCTTTTTAAATATCTCCTTAAGAACTTTTATATTGGAATTTTTTCAAAATGCTTTAGTCAAACCTTAATTTTTGTTGACATGTGATAATAAAATAAGTGCAGCACAAGTGATTCAAAAATGCATTGCAAGGGACTTATCATTAGTGATTTGGATGGTGGTGTTAGCCATGTCCCAAGCTGCCACCTCCGAAGAGACAAAGAAAACAATGGCTACCAAAATCAATCCTATTTATAAGCCTCATGAGTATCAAATATAGAATACGTGTACGTGTAAGATTTAGATGGACATATGTGTGTACCTTACAAAAATTAATGTTGATTACTAAATAGAAATCAACTTTCTTGTATTATCCATCTTATCTTCTCGATGAGCAGCACATATGATTCATAAGATTTTTGTCATCCTTCTCTGGCTAATAATATGAATGTGATATAGGGACATGTCTAATAAAGATTTTAACTGAGAGCATCGAAGTAGTACTCCACTTCCCATGGGATATAGATAGTTATACCTACATTTAGTGCTAATCTTTCAGTCCTTGCTAGGTTTATTAGTAGAGTGATTAGTGTCATGGAACTTTTGAATAACATTGAACATTTGTATTTATTAACCGATCTTTATAAATATCTAGTTATCTCTTTGAACGAAGGAGCGAAGTAAACAAGAAAGTACTATGACACATGTTACAAATAGTTAAACATGTTTTATTATTTATTAATTGTCCACTGTTAATGAAATTTCTTTTAGTGATATATGAAAGTGATAAATTGGAATTCTTAAGGTATTTTCTAAACTATATATTTATTAATATATTCTAGGTTGGGGTAGTGAGGATGACAATTTTATAGTAAAATTTAAGAAAATTATAAAGAAAATTTTAAAACATTGTAATATGTTAATATTATTCTAATAATTTATGAATAACTGAAAACTTATGAGAAATAATAATAGTTTTTTTAAAAAAAGAAAAAATAAAAATGAGAAAGACATGAGATCTGTTTGATAAGTATAACAAACAATAAGAAATAGATATTTAAAACAGTTTGAAAGAATAATTGTATGCAAAAGAAAAAGAATAACGAGCATAAAATTTCAAATTATGTGAAATATATTAATAAATAAATTTCAAAAATGAAGTAATCAGAAAATATCTGTATATGGGTATATAAACAAACAAATAAAAATAATTTTAAGTCATAATTTTAGTTTGAGCATTTTAAATTAAAAATAATAATTTTTTGAAACATAAATTACAAACAATATTGAGTTAAATAATGAAATTAATTGAAATTATTGATTTAGAAAATTCAAATGAAAATTTAGAGTAAATATTTATGTCTGGAATAATCAAATTAGCTTAGACGTAAAGTTTCATAATAAAATATTAAAAATAAAAAATTTTAAATAACATTGTATGCGCATGAAATATTAAAATACAAATAATTATAATAAATATAAATATATAAATATATGTATGCATATGGCGGTATGAACATAAAAAAAAAAAAGGGACAAAAGAGGACACCAGAAGGAACGAGAAAAAGTGAGAAATAGAGTACAATGAAAGAGAGAGTAGGGGAGTGCAGGGAACACAAGAGAAAAGGAAAGAAAAGAAAAAGAAAGGAAAAACAAACAAAAAAATTCATAAATTTCGCATACGTCCTACAATCAACGATTCGTAACCGCTAGCGTGTTTCTTGAGGTGAGTACAACTCAATAAGACTAAGTTTATGCAAAACGAAGATATTTTTTGTATTTTAGGAATAATCATTAAAAATAATATTTAGCATAGAAAATAGATGAAATAGGTAGAAACAAGCTAGATATGATGATCTAGATTATGAATAGAATGTAATGGTGTATTTTCTTGAATTTTTCCGTGACGAAAAAATTATCCTGTAAATATTCCTGAAGACTATTACAAATAGCCATGAAAACGAGACCCAAGTGAATGGGAAACTTCATGATGTGCTACAATGTTATGCTTGATATGTTGTGTTCAATATGGATATGTTTGTTTAAGTGTATTTGTATATTGGAAGTATGGATGGGTATATGTATATATACAAGTGGATGTACATATGTGTGCGTGAATATGTGTACTTTCAGGTGTGGAAGTACGTTTTGTATGTGTGTGTATGTCTTCATACATACGTGTGTATATGTATGTATACATATGAGATACAAGTATGTATAAAAGTGTGCGGGAGTAAGCTTCTATTTATACTTCTTCAAAAACAGAGTCAGCACGAATGCCAGCATGGCCATGCTCGAGGCTATGTTGACTTTGAAACACATTATTATCAATGCCCAATTCAGCACGGGCTCTATTGGGCTCTAGCATGGGTGTGCTCGAGGCAGGGCTGAAATGTTTCTTGCTTCTAATCGTTTTTCTGACTCAGGACTGGCTTTAGCATAGGTTGTGCTGAAGGTTGTGTTGAATTGAAATTTCAATTTCCTTCATTTTTCACCAAATTTCATCTCATCTTTTGCTCATATCATCCTTAAACCTTTCTTTTATTTCCATTGAAACCTGAAATTAGAATTTAATTCTATAAATACCCTCTTCTTCAACCAACACTTGCTTCAGCATAGGCTGTGCTGAAGGTTATGTTGAACTGAAATTCCAACTTTCTTCATTTTTTATTTAATTTCATCTCGTCTTTTGCTCATATCATCCTTAAACATTTCTCTCTTTTTTTTTTTCATTTAAACCTGAAATTAGAATTTAATTCTATAAATATTTTCTTCTTCAACCAACACTAGCTTCAACATGAGTTATGCTGAATTGAAATTTCAACTTTCTTCATTTTTTGTCAAGTTTCACCTCGTCTTTTGTTCATATTATCCTTAAACCTTTCTTTTGTCTCCATTAAAACCTAAAATTAGAGTTTAATTCTATAAATACCCCCTTCTTCAACTAACACTGACTTCTGAAACTTATCATATGTATAGAGATTGATATGTTTGTATATGTATATTTGTATATTAAAGGTGTGAATATGTACATGTGTATGTACGTGTAAATGTATATGTATGTGTGTGGTTATACGTGTGTTTGCACATGGGGGATACGTTGTATATGTATGTAAGCATTCGTGCATATAGATGTATGTGTATCGATATATATATGTATTGATGGAAAAGAGTATATGTAGGAAATTGTGAAAGTGTATGGGGGATACATTGTATATGTATGTGCATCGATATATATATATATGTATTGATGGAAAGGAGTATGTATTGGAAAATGTGAAAGATGTGGGTATTGGATTCATATATGAGATGTATGCATACACAAATGGGAAAAGATTTAAGTGCATTGGAAATGTAATGGGTTTGATTGTGAGATTTGGATTGACATTTTTTTATGTTTGTTATAGAATGGTCAATGGAATTGCTTTATTTTTCTTATGTGGATTGGTTGTTATTATATATTGATTAACCACCCTAAATCAAATAATTGAAGGATAAGATTTAAATAAAATGAGACATACATTACACGAGACATTGCATAAATTGAAGGTCATCACTGTCACAGGGTATCTAGAAGTAATTGTGATATTACTGAATTGTCTTGAGTGAACTACTGGATTAGGGGATTGTTCGTGCCTTGTTGGTTCCTAGTCCGGAGTGTTATTGAGGGTGTTGCTCCGACTAATGCAAATGCATGGGAGCGTCCAGTGTTAAAATGAATATATTGTGCTCCGAATGAGGCAAATGCACGGGGGCGTCTGGTGTTAAAATGAATATATTGTGAATATCAAAGTGATGTGAAAGTAAATTGGGTTGTGAGACCTAAGCATTGATGGTGGCCTCGAAATCCCTAACCCAAGGTCAAGGGAGGCGTAAACCCTAGACTTCACGTCAGTTACCGGAAGACCACGTAAACTGTTGCATTCATATGATTGCTTATGCATAGCATATGGTTGATAACTTGATTGAATTGCTTGTGCGTGTTTAGTATTGAGAGTATTGCACTCCTATTCACTAAGCCATAGTGCGTTCACCCCTCCATAGATTGTTTTGCAAGTAAAAGTAAAAAAACAAAAAAGCTTGGGATTGGATGAGAAGTGAAATGTCAACTATTTTTGGAAGCCTAGAATGATAAAGTAAGAAATTGATTTATAGACTTTCTAAATAAAATGTTATCTTAAGGCCCTAATGTAAGGCTTTATTCCATTTTGCTGGTTGGTAAAGGATGTCGACTCTCTGCGATCATGGTTGACCATGGGGTACGGAATTCACAATTATATTTTATTATATAATTATATATAATATGACTAGTTATAAATATAATTAACTAGTTAGAGTCTTATAATCTTTGATTCGTAAAACAGTTATCATGTAATAGGTGCACACATGCGATGATGGTTTTAGTGGAAACTTTTAGGTCCCCCTTTGGGGCATGACATAAAATCTATTAAGAATGCTCTATTAGCATATATATATATATATAGAAGAAGTGTGTTGATATAAATTAGTACCAAATCTTTGAAAATATGTCTTAAATATAGATATTCATTTATTATTGTTTACAAGAAAATCTCATGTTGTCAAATACGAAATATCAAATTATGATCATATGTTTCATATGAATGAATATGCTTTTCTAAATATTAATATTTATTTACTTATTTATATTATTATTATTACTTTTAACTTTTTTTTATTTAAGTTTCACTATCAATTACCCAATTAATTGAATCTTTGCAAATTTATAATAGGTTAAATATTTTGCTTATCATTGAGAAGCACTTAATTCACAAATAGCTAAACATGTTTTATTATTTATTAATTGTCCATTGTTAATGAAATTTCTTTTAGTGATATATGAAAGTGATAAATTGGAACTCTTAAGATATTTTCTAACCTATATATTTTAATACAGCTATATATGCATTCTAAATTTCAACTCATATACAGATGACTTCTTTGAAGAGTTTTACCCCAAGTCTAAAAATACAATTCACTTGCAAAATACTATCTATTAATATAGGAAACAATGGAAACAGTATTCACATTGAAGATTACGAAGATTTCTAAAAGTTGTGTAGAGTAATTATCAAATTAGCATATGCATATAGATACATATGGAGTAGTTCTTATATGTTATTATATAATAACAAAGATATATATATATATATATATATATATATATCATGAACGGTGTAATTATTCTCTATTATATAAATAAATATACAATATGTAAATGCATATTATTGATTTATAAAATCTATTAAGAATGCTCTATCATATATATATATATATAGAAGAAGCATGTTGATATATATTAGTACCAAATCCTTTGAAAATGTGTTTTAAATATAGATATTCGTTATTATTGTTTACCTAAAAATCTCATGTTGTCAAATACGGAATATCAAATTATGATCATATGCTTCATATCAATGAATATGCTTTTCCGAAGATTAATATTTATTTACTTATTTACATTATTATTATTACTTTTAACTCTTTTTTTTTTATTCAAGCTCCATTATCAATTACCCAATTAATTGAATCTTTGCAAATTTATAATAGGTTAAATATTTTGCTTCTTATTGAGAAGCACTTAATTCACAAATAGCTAAACATGTTTTATTATTTATTAATTGTCCATTGTTAATGAAATTTCTTTTAGTGATATATGAAAGTGATAAATTGGAACTCTTAAGGTATTTTCTAACTTATGTATTTTAATACAGCTATATATACAGATGACTTCTTTGAAGAGTTTTACACTAGGTATAAAAATAAAATTCACTTACAAAATACTATCTATTAACATAGGAAACAATGAAAAGCCTATTTACATTGATGATTAAGAAGATTTCTAAAAGTTGAGAAGTGTAGTTATCAAATTATAAATATAATTAGCATATATATATACGTATATACATACATACATATGGAGTAGTTCTTATATGTAATTTTTACTATTATATAAAACAATAGAAAACCATTTTATTTCATTCCATCGGGTTGATTTAATGCATCCCAGATATAAGAGAAGTAATATCTACTCCACATTATTCTCTTACATTACAAATAGATTTTAAATCAACAATCAACTTATTTAAAAGCTTATACCCATTGGATTTGATATAAATCTAAATTTATTTGTCAACACTTTATTTACGTATGATTTAAACTTTGATTAAAGATGGGACGCGGCTTAATTTAAATTCATTGCCTTGTTTTTCTTTAGAGCTATTAAGTTTCTCTATTATTAATAAAATTTGAGAAGGATGTCCTTTAGCTTTCGCGGATTTTCGATGGGAAAAAAAAAAAAAAAAACATACTTTCGTTATTAAGTCCTAATCTACTAAGCTAAACAAGACAACATATTTAGAAGATATTTTGATTTGTGTGTTATCTGTGTAAAGGAAATGCTTCTCGCATGATGGAGAGAAATTTTATGATGATTAAAGGTATTTGCTTTAGTTAAAATCTTGTAATCTAATTGGTATAAATATTATTCTCAGATTGAAATCCTTTATTTTTTTTTTCATTAGTTCTATAATATATATATATATATATATATATATAAAGCAAATTGGGGAGGGGCGAGGGTGTGTGGTGGGGGTGTATGGGTTGGAGAGCTATTCCCATGTCTGTGATGGGTTTCATGGCGGCATTACCCTTTTCGTTGCACTATAAACGCCAGTCATTGGGGGTGAGATTATTTGAACGTTCATGACTGACATCAAACAATCTAAGGCCAAGGATAAAATCAGGATATGCATATTGTACATAGACCAATGATTTTTAAAGTTTTGTAATAACATCAATATTTTCGATTTCTAAAATAGCAGATTTCTTTGTCCAGTACATAGAAAAGTTGAAGAACAAGTCGTGAGATAGGTGGTGACTTAAACAATAGAAAAATAAAATAAAATAAAAAGATGATAGGTGTTTTCCTGTTTTAGGAATGGATAGTATGGATGTGTAGATGTCCATGAAATCTATTATAGAATCAGATTCGGTTACTAGTAACTTGAACTAGCCCAGCCTCTTATTCTTTTCTTTCTTTTCTTTTCTTTTTTCCTCTTATCTTTAATTTCGTATATCCTCTTTATAAATTGGCCTCGTTTGCAAAAATGAATGTCCCATGAAATCCTCTTTAAATAGAATAATATTCATAAAACTGTATGGTTTACCCTCCACCATAAATAATGTTCAACTTCCCCTCCCTCTTCTCACATATTACTTTTGGACATGTGAGCGGTGTTTCTCATCGAATTTTTGTGTAACAAATGTGAAAGAAACGGTCTTAAAGTGTAGAAGAATTGATTTCAAGAATTTTGATGTAACATATTACGTATTGTACATTAATTTTTTATTAAAAAATAAAACATAAAAAATTAATAAATAAGTACGTATGATATGAGTACGTTTATAGGGATGTCTATATGTATATGTACAATGTTTATGGAATATTAAAACATTATGTTCGTATATGATGTACATGTATGTATACATATACGTGCAGATACATGTGTGGGCATAAGTACGTAATTCATGTACATGCATGTATATGTGTATGTACATGTAAGCATATATGTATACATGCGACACACGTACGTACATGCATATACACATAAGTGCATATAAAACATACATCTATATGTATATGGGCACCTATGCATGTATATATACATGCGCATGTACTAATTTATATAATATTAAAATATATTTATAGGTAAATGTACATACGTATGTATATAATATATATATACCATGTATATATGTTTATATAAATATATATATACAAATAACACGAGGCTTAGAAGTTTGAATAAATAATATGAAATTACATATTAATTGTTTGAGAAGAACAAATATTGAAAGAAGAACAAATCGGGCAATTAAGAAGAATAAATATTTTTTTTCTTTTTTTATTAATAATGGAATTTTCATTTACAAAATAGATATCCAAAAAAAAAAAAGAAGAAAATTAAAATCCTATATAGCCCAATGGCGAGAATGGAGAAGTGGATGGCTATTCTTGAAGACCCTTGAGATCATGGGGAAGCAGTGGTGGGTAGCTTTGATACCAATAATATTTTTTATTTTGCATCCAAATTTGTTGCTCATGGCTTTCAATAGATAACTTGGACGTCCTTGGTTGGTGATTAGCTAGGGAGTGTATGATGACAACCTTTTCTTTGGTGGCATAGGATGTTTTCGCTCAACTAGCTTTGATGGTATCATCTAAGTTGGCCTTCAACTTGGTTGGGCAAGTCTTGAGCCGCACCTTATGTTGCTCAACTCAAAGGCCGTTGAAGCATGTGTGTACTTGAAAGATTGAGCCAACACTGAGAACATAGCACGAGGTGATTACCTTTTTTGTTTCCTAGTGATAGCAAATGGAAGAGCATTGAATCACCACCTAGTAATCGAGTGGAGGAAGAGTGGGAAGAAGGGTGAGAGGAGAATGTTAACTTTTATTACTTTGACTCCATAAGGGATTTCCAAATCTTGCTAAACTTCTTTTTCACTAGTATATGTGTAAATTTTGTAAAAGTCATTCTTATATATGCCATATTGCGAAATGATTATAGCTTGTTTATATCATTATAAAGCTATTAGGTCTTTTTCTATGTAACATTCTTCATCTTTATTGTCTATAGAAATTGGCCTTTTTTTTATAATGTTACATAACATTTAATTATGTGCCTTAATGAAAACCATCATTTGACACTTCCAAAAAAAACTATAATTATTTCCATTAAACAAAGGTGGTCAATTTTTTGCTTATACCCTCCTTAGGTTAGAGAAGGATGTGAAATAGGCATTATCAGTTTTTATTGAAAAATAATGTTTTTGATTAAATGAACAAGCAAATAAAAATATGAACACAATAATTAATAATAATTTCTATAAATTGAGAGAAAGGGATAGAGAAGATTAAGTATCGATATGATGTAGAGTTTAAGCAACATTCTATCTTGCAAGATCATAAACTACCTTCTTAAGAGAACATTATATGCACTTTACCAATAATCAATAATTTAGTTCACAAAGACCGAATTTAAAAGTATGAGCTCACAAGAATAACTCAAGTAATCTTAAATGTGGTGCTTTTTGTAAAGACCTTAGAGAGGGCTTAGTAGGATTAACTAAAAGCTATCATGTCACATGTGTATCTATTATATAATAATCGCCATGTAAGTCAAAGATCACAAAACTTTATATAAATTTTTAATTAGTTACAACCAATTGTATTACATATAGTAATATAATAGGAAAATAACTATGCATTCCCATGTTTGACAATCAACTAAAATCATAGAGAATTGGGACCTCCTACCAAAATGGTAAAATAGGAAGCAACTCTAAGTTTTTACAAAATATATTTCCGCTTGAGTTTCTAACAATAAAATATGATATTTTACAACTCGGTGATCTGTTATGCCACTTCATACACTATTAGTCTTGACTCATGAAGCTTTTGTTTCCATCATATCATATCTAATCCTAAGCATTTAGAGTATTACTTGCAAAAACAATCTATTAAGTGATAAGCATATACTATGGCTCAATAAGATAATTGTGTAATATTCTCATTTGTAATGTCCTGAAAATTTTGAAAAATTATATAAAAATTAAATAAAATAAGCAGAATAATAGATAGTTCTAGGTTAGGGTAGTGAGAGTGATAATTTCATAATATTAAAAACTTTAAGAAAATTAGGACAAAAAATTTAAAACATTGTGATACATTAATATTATTCTAATAATTTACGAATAATCGAAAACTTATGATAAATAATAATAGCTTTTAAAATAAAAAAAATGAGGAAGACATAAAATCCGTTTAATAAGTATAATAAACAATGAGAAATAGACATTTAAAATAACTGGAAAGAATAATTGTGTGCAAAGGAAAAAAATAGCAAGTGTAGAATTTCAAATTATATCAAAAATATATATTACTAAATAACTTTAGAAAACAAAGTAATTAAAAAATACCTATGTATAGGTATATAGTCAAATGAATAAAAATACAAATAAAAATAATTGTAAATCCTAATTTTAGTTCGTTCAATTTAAATTAAAATAATAAATTTTTTGCAACATAAATTACAAACAATATTAAGTTAAATAATGAAATTAATTGAAATTATAGATTTATGAAATTCAAATAAAATTTTCAAGTAAATATTTATGTCCGAAATAATCAATTAACTTAGATGTAAAGTTTCGTAATAAAACACTAAAAATACAAAATTTAAAAATAATGTAATATGCACGCAAGATATTAAAATATAATATAATATAATATATAAATATATATATATGACGGTGTAAATACTGGAAAAAAAATCAAAATGCTATAAAAAGGGCAAGAAGACTTTGGAAAACATGAGAAAGGAGGATGGAAAGAGGGAAATAGAGGAGGACAACGAGAGAGAGAGAGCAGGGGAGAGAAAAGAAAGGAAAAAAAGAAAAAACTAACAAAAAAATTCAAGTTGAGATATTCCATTATCAAGCTAGTATAATGTAGTACAAGAAATATTAAATTTTAGTGGGAGATATTGAGGCGATTATTTAAAACACCCATTTTATTTATTATTCATCAGCCACACAAGCTAAAATATCAGCATAAAGTGAATTATGCATGATATTAATTGACACCTTTTACTTGACAGCTATATATTATTATAGCCCTTGAGACTTAGTTCTTGGACACTGTTGTAGACTTAGTTTTCAGGCACAACCGCAGTAGCTTCACCAGCATAAGTGCAACATCTGCAGCGTCTACGGCGACAACAAACCCCATAGCGGCAACGTCTTCGACGGGCATCAAGCCCAGCATAAGCATCATCATTTCCACTGTACTTGGCATCATCCACAGCATCGATCTTAGTTGTAGCGGCTTCAGTCACTGTACGTGTATAATGAGCATAGGTATATAACAGTACTAGAAAAAATAGAAAAACCATAAAAGAATGGACTAAATTTGTCAAAAAATATAGTGAGATATACATATATATACATGGATTATGTCCACCGATGATATCTCTTCATATATTTCCTTTCTCAATGAACTTGGTTATTGTAAATTGGCTTAAACGAAACTTCTCCACAAATTGTGAAACCCTCCTACTTAATCACCGGAATAAATTAAAGGATATTTTGCAGTCTATTGACATTTTTCCATTATGGTTCGGTGAAACCTTGATTTATGTCATGTGAAATTCGCATTGCAAGATAAACTAGGAGCAGCATAAGTGATACGTTTAGAAAAATAAATGCTACAAGTATTTTAATAGGAGTGGAACCTCATGGTAATCACTAATACAAGCTAATAAAAAAGAATTTGGATCCTCACGTTTTTTTTTTTTCCTCAATTTGCAAATCATTGATTGAGATTGTCCATAGTAATTCACAGGCTTTTCTTTCTTTTTTTTATAATTAATAAGTTATGATACGATTCATTATATGGTGATTAGTATAAAAAGTTTTATATACTATTATATAATATGGTCAGTGGCTCTTTTTTCCAGTTAATATTTCTCAAAATATAACATATTTCAAAATAAAATCCAAAAATAAACGACAAACTCACCATTGGTTGCGTGGGTGGCGGTCTCGACCAAGTCCCGAGCGGCCATCCCCGAAGAGATGAAGAGAACAATGGCTGCCAGGGTGAGAAGAAGGAAAACCTTCGAACTCATTTTCTTGATGACCCAAGATTTCAGAAATGGTGTTTTCTGCTTTGAGGGGATGAAAATGTCAGGCTCTTGCACTCCCATTTATAGGCTTAATGAGTATCACCCCTGGAGTACGTGATTTAGATGCATGTGTAGCTGTGGACCACACAGAAAGTAACGTTGATTGCTAGTGAAATTTGTCTTGCATGTATTATTTTTTTTATATTCTCGTAGAGCTGCCCCATGTTTAATATGATATTCATCATCTTTGACTGGCTGATAATTATATAAGTGTGATAGGATATTCCACATAAAAGGTTTAATATGTGAGAGTTGAAGTGGTGCTTCGCTTCACATGGTATATAGTTATATTTCTTTTAGCACTAAGTTCATAATAATTAGCTTTCTTGGATCTAGTTTGATTTGTGGTTTGCTGTAGGGTTTAGGTTCAAGCTTTCTTTTGTATGGTTGAACCCAATTATAATATTTTGCACTTCAGTTCAATTTTGGGACTATGACCGAATGAACCATACTAACCGGCAATAATATGATACGATATTTGAAAAAGGCTCTGAGGTGGAGTTAATTGTAGATATTGCAAAATTTAGGAAAATGTGAGTTTAGGACACTGTCGAATAACGTTTCAATTTATTATTTGAAATTGTGGATATTATTCTCAAAAATAATAACATTTGGTTGGAAAAGTTAGTCAATATAAAAAGAATATAATACTATTTTATAACAATAATATAATTTAATATAAGATAATCTTTTATATTATATTAGGTTTGTTCAATACAATAATATGTTGCTATTTTTATCATCAACGTGAGAACTTTAATATAATCAATCCACTCTTCCAAACGAACTTGTGATTCAACGTTCACCAGCGCAAAGATTTGACCGATGATCTTCCTGCATCAATCCCTCGATGCTGAATACTTACTCAACTGTGATTGCTTAGTGATGTAAGAAAGGATAGGATAAGTCCTTCAATATTTTTACCACAATGTAATCAGGTAATTTATAGCAATATATTTGATTGGGAAATCTAAGTGACAAAAGGAGCTAGAATCATGCATCACTCCATTTTAGAATTTAGAAATCCAAAATTAAAAATAGAATCAAGGAAAGTTACAAAGATAGATAATACCTCTACCTAGAATAAGCTTTTGAGTGTCTTCACCTAGTAAGGATACGTGGTAGGCTATCTTCACTTTAGGTTCAGGGATGTTATATCTTGTGCACCTCTCATAGCAAGGATCACTGTTGCGCTTCATATGGTTCTCACGATTAAAGGATGACATGGAGAAAAATCAAAGGACAAACAAGCAATTTGGTAGGTTCTCATATCATTATGATAGATGATGAATAAGAAGCTTGGCTGAGTTTGAGCTCTTAAGCAATTTTCAATTTAAATGATGATGAGGTCACTTTATTAGATGAAATAATAGGTATTCTTAGAGTGAAATGGTGAACGGCTCTCTTTGGATTAAATTAACAACTACCAATCCAAATTTAACTAAGTTATCCTTACAATAAACATAGGCTTTGAAAGTAGTGTACTAGGGCTAAGAGTCTAAAAGAGTCATAATGAATGTTGGCTAGGCTTAGGAGTTTATAAGGGATCCTTATTGATACAAGAAAATTACTCAAAAAGATTAGTACTGGGCAGGCTAATCTAAAAAGCTTTATTTCAAACCTGTCAATTTAGTACTTTGTAGACCATCTTAAAGTCCACTTAATTGCATGGATTCTTCTAATAAATAGTCATTCTTGTAATAGGTATTTTATTGAGTTTAATCCATTTAATGTGGAGCTATTTTCGTGTATTTACATTTTACCTCCTAATTAAGGATTTTTTTATGGAGCAAAAAGGTTTTTTAAGCATTTGTTAAGTGCCTTAAACACTTAGGTTTCTACTTGACTTATATGTGTCACAAAGGCCCCAACATTGCTTCCTAGGGCACTCACATAATTTATACTTTTACAAACCATAGAGTCATTTTAATTTAAAAATGGATAACGCCTATGTTATAATTTACTAGATATCTTACTCACAATTTGTAGTACCTTTTTAAATGTGTATATTGTTTAAGAGGCATAGGAAAATCATGTTGTTTCTCCTATCAACTCATCAAACAAATCTTCTTCTTTCCCTTGTTTTCTCCATCCTCTCCAAATTCAAAATCATCCCTTAGAACCCCAACTTCCCCCCCCCCAACCATTTTAATACCTTAAAGGTTAGTACCCCTTAATAGCTGTTTGCCACATGTTTTAGCTCATTTTTTCTCCATTTTCTTCCCTTTTTTTTTCTCATCACTATCCTAATTAAGCTTAACAAAGTCTCCTTTTTATTATCTCACACCATTCACCTTTATCATTGGTGTGAACTTGTCTTCTTCTTCTTTCATTTTATTCAATTTTTTACTCTCTATGCAAATAATTTCTCTAATTAGAAGACTATTTTTTCATTCTCTACAAAGAATTAGTTTTGTAAAATAGATATTAAAGAGATGTGTTTAGTGTAGATTGGGTCTTTAAACCACTTTATAATATGATTTTCCTTTCTTAAATGAAGTTTCATTCTTCTAACTAAAAAAAAAAAATCTTTTGCAAATATCAAATGATTTTGTTCAAATTAGTTCACTTTCTCCATTTTATTCATATGGATTATTCATTTAATTGAGATGATTTTCATAAACCAACTCCACTATGGTGGTTTTTGTTAAATTTTGAACAAGACCAAATATAAACAATATATTTGAAATTTTACAAATTCCATTCTTAAACCTCAGTTTAATGAGCAGCTATTATCCATCAAATCCAATCATGCATATTTTATTTGAAGAACCATAAATCTTATGAATATTGTTAAATTTTTAATTTTTTATATGAGAATCCTAATTTGCATCTCTTTATAGTTTCTTATTGAAATCTCAACAAGTATATACACACAATGAGATATGCACATCGTATCTTTTCTAGCCAAACTACATCTATATCATGGAAATCTCATTTGCTTTTTTACCACATCCAACGTATGCCTTTTGTTTATTTGATTTATATGTCTATAAATAACATAGATCTTACTATTTATTGTATTTTGCATAGTTTTTTTTTCTTTTTCTATTGCCTCTTTTCTCTTTGACATATACTCGTATATTTATCAAAGATTGTATGAACTTGAAAATATATGTATACATCAAAGATTACTCTACCTCTTGACTATGGTGATAAAAGAAGGGTGTTGGATGTTTCTTAAACTTTGGTATTAATTATCGAGGGGATTACTTCACTACTCAAAGGTAACATAACATGAAGAGGCTAGGTGCTATCTAAGCTATGAATCTCATACCCAAGAGATTGCTCTAATATAAGCCTACTGAAACGCCCCATCTAATCAAACTTATTTATGGGGGTATTTTCATAATTTATGCCTTAAGCTTTATTTTCAAAATATTAAAACATTTTCTTTTCTCTATTTCTTTTCTTTTGTAGAAGCAATTTATCTAACACATTAAGAAAACATGGTATTTTTGTCCCTCTTCTCCAACCAACCTCATTTTCTAGATTTCCAAGGTAAATTTTACATTTCTTACCATCTTTCATTTTTTTATTTGTTCTTCTACTTTGCCCTAATTCAATTTCTAGAGAAAATCATTCACTCTAAGAGAAGTTAAATATCAAGGAATTTCAAAATCAAAGGAATGAAAATATTTGTTTTTAGGACATATGGTAATTTTAGTGTTGAATTTCGATGAAGTTTGCTAATTCCTACATAGATAGCTTGCATTTCAAAGTAAAATATCTTACTTTTGTGATTAGAAATCAACTAAGAAGTAGTTGTCATTTTTCATAATTAAAACTATGATTTTAAGAAGTGAAGGCCCTAACTAGTGGTGGTACATAAGATGAAATCTATTATCACTTGTTTATGTAATAAGTTTTAAGTTAATTACATGGTCATTATGAAAACAAAGAGATAAATTAGTGCTAGGGATTTATTTATAATGTTACAATAATTTACTTTAGTACAGTTTAATATTAGATGGAATAATAAAGTTGATTAGACCTAGGTATGCCATGATATGTACGTAATCATGGGAGCCTTTTTTCTTAAGTTTAAAATGCCATATATACAAAGTAAGGCCAAATAAATATGATAATCATCATTTTAGAATGGCAATATCATGCATATATATAATGAATGACACTTAATTGCATCAAAGTAATCTTCTTTTGAGATAAAAGATAAAAGCAAAACTCATATGTAATGTCATCATATTCTTGTAAAATCATCGGAACTAATATAACAAATTTTGGTCAAATAGGTAATGAGATGGATAATTTATAACATTTACAAAAATAATCTTCCTGTAAGGACTCTTATGAAATTGACACATGACTTATTGGATAATCTTTCCATTTAGTCTAATAGGGATACGTTATGTTTGTCATCATGTATCCATGCTAAGGAAGTATATTCATGATTTGGGTTGAAATCGTTGGTAGTTCAAGAGAAATTGGCTTATGCTAGGTATTTAAAAAAGATAGTGGATATAAAAGAGAAAAACATAACAACATAGGGTAAGAGAGTATATAAACATTCTATGGAGTGATCACTTGAAGAAATAAGTAACCTAAGAACTTAGAGTTAAGACATGGGACAAGTATCCAAAGTTGTTCTAGTTATTGAGTGAATTTTGGAGAAGAAAATTTTTTGAGGAGGAATGAAATGTAACTGTAAATGTTTTAAATGAAGGTCAACAAGTTAACTTCTTGTTGCATTATTAGATGAGATAATGATGCTGGATTTACAATTACATTTCATTCCTATCTATAGTAAGAAAACAACTACTTTCCTATTCATGCTATCTCACCATAAAGAGAGATATGTTGCTTCATTATTAGATGTGATGGAGAAGATGATGCTGGATTTATAATTGTGCTTTTGTATAGCTATATAATATATATATATATAACATATATATGCTTGTACCATATAATGCCTTTCTAGGGAAAAGAAAAATGTGTAACTAATTATCTACAATGATAGCAAATGGAGTTTTTTTACTTATTTTTTTGTGTTATAAGCATTTTTTGGATGCAGTAGTTGCTTTAGTTGCTGATGTTAATGTGTTTGATGATGTGCTTGTTGATGTCTTTATAAGAGGGGTATGGATTTTTAAATTTATATTATCTTAATTTCTTTTAATTTACTTACTTAAAATGCTATCATATATAATTAACGGTTAAACCACATATAATTAATGATTAGAATTATAAAAAAGTAGATGACTTCGCAATAATATCATAAGTTTATTTGAATTTCTTAAATGATATTAACCATTGATTGGTAAAATAAGGACAGTTGGATGGATGAAAATTAAAAGCGTCTATTTCATCACAAGAGGGATGGATTTTTGTTGATTTACCATTTGCTCATTTCACTGTTCTCTATAAAATAACTATTAAGATATTTAGTAGCATTTGAAGCTCATAATAGTAATCTCATTAAGAATCCTTATTAAAAAAAATGGTATAAACATTCATTACTCAAACCTATTACATTTGCTAAAATCAAAATTAATAAATGGCAATCTTATTAAAAGAATAGAAGACAGATTAGCATGGCATGTGATATGTGTGTGGATGGTGTAGTGCAAAAGGCATATCCATAGTGGTTTTTAGAATAAAAAGCATTTTGCTTTTTCTTTACAAACTTATGCAAAAAAGTTTTAGCAATAAAAAAAAAAAAATTGAGCTCAACTTAACTCAAAATTTTAAAATTTAAACTTGTTCAAGTTTGTAATTTTAAGTTTAAACTTAACTCGAAATCGCACTGGATGGGCTCGAGTTGGAATTCATCTTGATTAAATTTATTTAGACTCAATTTGTATTAAAAAAATACCAATATTTAAATCTAATTAACTTTAAAATTTGATTTAAAGTTGAATAGGCTTGCGAGCAATAAATTAGTCAAATAATTTAGATTTATGTGGAAGCAAACTCGAGTTTTTATTGAATTGAACTCTTTTAATTTGCAAGTAAACATAACTAGCTTATGTCCTGCGGAACTTGCCTAATATTTTTACGTTAGTCTTTCTTCTCCTTTTACCCAATCCCCGGGGCTTGAAAATGACCTGCAAGTAAAAACTGCCAAAACCCTAGAACTAATAAAACCCTCCCACCGCTCTCATTCCTTCTTTTGTCTCTTCGGCGTTGGTTCGGTGGTTGTTCCCTCCTCACTTTCCCTTTCTTCCATTCCGCTCTCTCTCACCTTCTCTCTCTTCACCCTCCAGCCATGGGCAAAAAGCTCTGTGAGTCCTCGCCTGAACCCGAACCAACCGTCCCCGAGACCCTAACTAACTCCGAACCCAAACCTCACAAGAAAAAGAAGAACAAGAGCAAGCACAACGACAAAGACGGGTCTCGGAACGAATCTTCCTCACACAAGAGAAAGCATGTGGACACCGAGGAAGTAGTAGAAGAAGCGAAGAGTGTCAAGGAGAAGAAGAAGAAGAAGAATAAGAGAGAGAGAGAGGCTAATGGGGTCAGTGAAAATGGTAAGATATGCGAGGAGGTGAGAGATGGGAATGTGGTGGTGAGTGGGAAAGGTGTTAAGGATGACAGATATAAGCCCATAGAGAATTTCGGGGATTCGAAGCTTCCGGGGGAAGTAATTGAGTGTTGCAAAGGGTTTAAGAAGCCGTCACCAATTCAGTCTAGGGCTTGGCCCTTTTTGCTTGATGCCAGAGATTTTATCGGTATCGCCGCTACTGGGTCAGGTACAATTTTGGATTTTGTTTGAGATTTTTTGGGAGTCTTTATGCGGTTTGGTTCTGGAAATTTGTGTTATTGTGTTTTTATGAGTTAATTTGTGTTTAATTATTGATGTTAAGACGGGTTGTTGTAGTTTACAGATGTATGTCTGGTTACTTTGTTTTGTGTTGGTCTCCATTTATTTCGTGTCTGCGTTGTGAAGTTTTGTGGTGGTGTGTCGTCTGTATCTTTTATTTTGCTATGGATTTTTAAGCTAAAGCAATATGCCTTGTGGCAATGGTTTAACCTTTTCAAGTTATTAAGTTCTTGAACATGCCAATCCATGTCATGATTTGTTTGTAGCATCCTGGGAGATCATGTCATTGGATGTTGCTAGTCCTTGGGTAATCCGTCTTGGCCCTGAAATGGCAAGACTGAAAATTTATTTCTTTATTCATCTTGAAGCTATATATTCTTATGGGAAAAAAAGGGTTGATATGGTCATTTGTATGTATATGTACGATATTTCAACTTCTGTGTCTATGCGTATTCCTTTTGGTGAATTTGGCATGTGTCATACAGCTTGGTGGTATGGAAGGGGGGTTGGGGGGTGACAACCATGCGTCAAAAGTTACTATTTAAAATTTCTGCTGTCATCCGGAGTATGAATAAGCTCCATTCATAGTAAATGTGCCATTGAGTAGTCCAAGTGATGCATGGATTAGTTAACTGGAAATGGTTATTGTCGTTTAGGTAAGACTCTGGCTTTTGGTGTGCCAGCTGTTATGCATGTCTTGAGGAAGAGAAATGGTAATATGTCGAAGGGGAGAAATCCGCTTTGTCTTGTTCTATCACCTACAAGGGAGCTAGCTCAGCAAGTGAGTATGTGTTAATCAACTCTTTGTCATACGGGGAGAATTGCAGAAGAATGTTCTTAAATCTAAGAAATTTTGAACACTTTTTTTTGCAGATTTCAGATGTCTTAGTTGATGCTGGGAAAGCTAGTAGCGTGAAATCAGTATGTCTTTATGGAGGAACACCTAAAGATCCTCAAAGAGCTTCCCTTAAGGCTGGCATTGTGAGTTAGAATGTCTATTCATATTCTTTTGCACATGCTGTTAAATGACATTCGTGTATGCTCTTATTTTCTCTTACACCATGTTTGGGAAGAGGGATGAATTAGGAGGAAAGGAAAGTGGATGGAAAGAATTTGGGAGGAAAGAAAATGAAAGGAAAAATGATAAATTTCCTTGTTTGAATAATGGAGGGAAAGAAAGTGGATCAAAAGTTGTAATATAATTTTTTGTTTTGTTAGAATGTCATAAAAGTCCCTATATTTTAAAGATGTGTTTATGTTTTAAGGGTAAATTTCTAATTTTCTTACAATTCCCTTGATGGGTCCAAGGGAAATGTTTCCTCCCTAAATCCATTCCCTCCCCCTTTCCCTTCTTTTATCAAACAAGGGAAAAGCAAAATTTTCCCTTCAAATTCCTCCCCTCCCCTTTCCTTACCTCAATCCAAACATAATGTTAATATTTTGGGTCATATTTTTGTTCATCTTTCCAAACTAGTTACCAGACAAAAGGTAAAAAGAAGGAAAAACTTTTATAAAATCTAAACTGGCCAATGATAAACAAAAGTAAGACGTTTGAGAGATTTTTTATGATGCAGGTTGGAGAGGTGCTTCTCCTTAGCTTTGGATATGTTTGTTATGCAAATGTCTGAATTTTTTAATACTTATATATGGTCATGTGACATAATGGCTTAATCCTTTGATGTTATTTGAAGGACATTTTGTTAAATAGTAGTGCTTACTGATAGAAAGTGGTAGGAGGTGACAGTGGCAACTGGGGAATGGTTTGACGAGTTGATGTCCATACATAGAGCAATGAAAATTCAGAAAAAAGATTTCTGAATTTCACGAAGTGGAAAGCTTTTCCCTTATTTCTAATAGAATATTTTCATTCAAATGAAAAGCTACTTATTATTAGAATGAAATTTGTTTTTCATTAAGGTTTTTTGTTTTAGATGGGAAGGGATTTTATTTGAAACACATCCACCATTAATGTGAATATAGTGAACAGCTGTTTAATTGTACTTTAGCTGGCATTAGGCATAGTAGGATGCAATCAAATTTCTTAGTGATTGATTATCACATGATTTGCTTGAGATGTTCCACTTATTCTGAAAGTTAATCGGTTTAATTGCTTTTTGCCTTTATGTTTATATAGAGTAATATGTTGCATTTGCAGCACTTCTTATTTCAACTACAAAATTTTATTTTGCTACAAACTTAGGATATTGTAATTGGAACTCCTGGTCGCTTGAAAGATTTGATTGAGGAGGGTGTTTGCCGTCTTTCGGAAGTATCTTTTGTGGTAAGTAATCAGTGGAATATAATTCATGTTAATCCTAATTGTCATTATATCTCATGCATTTCTCTTCTTAGGTTATCTCATGTCATATATATACATATTCTCTATTCTTTTTTGATGGTTGAGAAGGGAATTAAAGATTGATTTGCTTATAATTGGGCCAGGGCCTTGTAGAAATGTAAGTTGTGCATTTGAAAATGTTGGCCTAGGGTTATGTTTCAAGAAATCTCATGAAAATTTGCATGAGGTTCTATGTTCAAAATTTGAGGAACTGTTTCTTGGGACTACCCATAGAGTGGAGGCTAAAAATAATTGGTCCATGGACCTTTAGGGTGGTTCATTTCCGCTAACCAGTCCAATTAGGGCCATGTCCATCCTATTTTGGCAAGGAAATAAAAAAATCATTTAATATTATAAAATAAAAAGGGTTTATCAAATGGATAAAACAAAGAGAATGAACAATCCTTATTAAGGTGTACCATGTGGGAGTAGTATATTTGGTGCCTTGAGAGTTTGGCTGATGATAGTATCTATGTAGCTGTGTATTCTAGCAGAGGACTGAAATTTATCATTATGTGGCTTGATTATAGAGGTTGGATAAAGGTTTTCCTTGTTGGATATGTGTTGGCAATTTTTGCAGGTCTAGGTAGTTCTGAAAGACATGTATTGTGAGCATATCTATTGTGGTCAATTTTAGTATTCATTATCAATCTTGTCCAAGACCAATCATTTGCTGAGTTGGTTGTACCTGGATCCTCTATTTTTGTGATTTTTTTTTTTTGGTTATCTATCATTAACGTTACTTGAAGTAATATAAATAATATAATTATACTTGAAATAATAGTAATATAATGTTACTTGAAGCCTATGTTCATTATGGTAATTCTTTAATTTTCACTGGGAAAGAAACCTTACTGACCTTCCATCTCCTTCAACTGAGCTCTTTTCATATTATTGAAGTTAAAAGAGAAAGAAAAAGAAAAAAAGAAAACATAAAATTGTGAAAAAGGCGATGACTCTTTTTACTCAACACTCCCTTATTGTATTATCAAGAAAAGAAAACCTCTCCTTTATTATAAGGAAGGAGCTCGACTGCAAAGGTTTGACATTGATCCCAAATCGAATCAATTCCTTTACTATGTCTAACTTCCGCGCCTATACATTTAGTAGTGATTTTTATTCTAGAACAAGGTCTTCTTTGGTCTTCACTCCATCTTTTTGGATTGATTGCCATGTGCGATTATTGTTACTTGAATTATGCATCTGCTATTGGAATGTTTGTCTTGATAAATGTTACTGAACCCAGACCGACCCAGTTGGTTCATCATTTAAATTAGCATGTATGATATGTAAATTTAATAAAAAGGTAAGAAATCAAAGTTTCTGGCCCATGTGTCTTTCTTCTAAGATTGAAAACAGTAAGAACTCCCATTAAAGAGTAGAAGTAGAATGTTGGATTAAGAGTAATCTTTGGATCAAATGGGATTCTTCATCTGAGGAACTGGTCCTATGGGTGGTCCATTTAAAGCTAGAAATTGGAGAATAAGAACCTGATGCCATGTCAGCGAATGGAGTGGTTAAATTGTAGAATTGGCCAGACCAGAGTAATTTGGTTCAGAAGAAAAACAAAATTTATGCTTTGAACTGGGAATCTTGAATATAACTGGTCTAGGTCTAAGGCCGAAGGCCCAAATGTTGTTATAGAATAGTAGAACTCTTTCTATATGATCCTCCAGTTAGGACCACTCCCAATTAATGGATCTGGGGCTGCTGCATTGTGAAAGTAAGTGTTGGTTCATCTCGTCTTAAATCGAGAACAAGTTATAAGTTGGTTTGTTGATTATCTAATGTGAGTGAGACCAAACCTATTTCTTTGATTCTAGTGGACAACATGACAAATAAAAATGCATATTGGCTTATAAATATGACAACAAAAGCAACATTTAATACTAAATCGGACATGTGGTCTTATTCTGATTTTGTTTCCTCTAACTATATATTATAGTGCCTTTATTTATGATAACCTTTTATTGGAGCTTTAAATCTCTAAATCATTATTTTTTATTTTTTCAATTTGACCTTGGTTCGACCATGTCGAACCTATTAACCTTTGATCTCTACCTTCTTTGAGTCAAAGTTTGGTTTGATATCAACAAAGGTTGGTCTGAAGTTCATCATGGTTGCTCCTTTAGATATGGGATCCTCCTCTATTTGGATAATTACCATTCATTACATCTATCTTGAGTGTCTAGTTAAGTTTCTTATCATTTTGATTCTTTACAAGGCATCATCCAAATAGAGGAGGATTCCATATGTAAAAGAGCAACTAGGATTGAGCTAAGATCAATGTTGTTAGAACTGGACTGGATTTTGGCTTAGAGAAGGTCAAGGTTCAAAAGGTTCAATTGGATTGAAACAAAAAGATGAATTTATGGTATTATTTATATTTAGGTATAAATAGAGATTTTAAAGATATGGTGAAAGGCTATTGTCAATAACGAAGACTTATGAATAAAGGCAACTTATCATTTTGATTCTCTACAAGTCATCATCTAAATAGAGGAGGGTCCCATATGTAAAAGGGCAACTAGGATTGAGCTAAGATCAATGTTGTTAGAACTGGACTGGATTTTGGCTTAGAGAAGGTCAAGGGTCAAAAGGTTCAATTGGATCAAAACAAAAAGATGAATTTATGGTATTATATATATTTAGGTATAAATAGAGATTTTAAAGATTCGGTGAAAGGCTATTGTCAATAAGAAAGACTTATGAATAAGGCAATATGATATTTAGTTTGAGGAAACAAAATTGTTGGAAGTGCACATGTAAGAATCAGTATTTAAATTTTTATTTCTTTCTGTCCCTCTCTCTCTTTTTTTCCTCTGTTTTTGTTTTTTTTTTTTTTTCTTTTCAAATATCGGCCATACTCATTCTTACTGGTTTTGTTGGAGCACACAAATAGCTTTGGTCTTGCTCCTACATTGGATAATTGGCAAACCAACTCAGAAGTACTTCTGCAGTAGTTCTACATGGAATAATTGGGAGTAACCCTTGTTGGAGTCTTATAAAAGGAGTCTTTTGCAAGTTTAAGACTGCACTTGGGCCTTGGGCCCTGACCAATTATGTTGGAGCTTCATAGCTCAAAGCTTAAAATTTTCTTTTTCTTTTGAACCAGATTACCTCTGTTGATTCTGATTTTCAAACATCCGGTTTCTAATTTGGCATTGGCTTCTTGTTTCTCCAGTTTTCAGGCTACTGAACTGGCTCTAGGGCTTGTTCCTGTATCCCAGTTGAACCACCTTGGCTGGTCTGAGCTTGATAACATTGGCTGAGACTGGATCAGAGTTTGTTCCTGAGTGAGCCGGTTGGTTCAACCGGGTTGATTGAAATTGGAGGCAATGTCAGTTGAGTAGGAGCATAAAATGGATGAACATTGGACTGGATCCACATCAATATTGTGGCTGGTTGGGCTGGGTATTTGGCAGACCTGGATGGTTTGTCCAGGTCTGAATACACTAGGATAGACACTTGAAATATTACAGTAGGAGCTTGCATTTTGGAAATACCTTAAGCCCATTGGCAACTGGTGTATGCTTTATTCCTTTGATAACTTCTATACTACTGGAACTCATCTTTTTGCCTGTGGGACAATGTTTTCCTTCAATGACACATTTCTGTTTCAATTATAGTTCCTATATCTCATAACCAGTTGAGCCTTTTCAATATGGGACAAAACAGTTGGTTAGCTTTCAACTTTCAATTACATTATGTCTCCTCAATAGTACATGACCAAAAGATTTCCACATTAGTAAATTGAAATATACAATGTGTCATTAACTACCTATTAACTTCATTGTAATAGTTATTTCGTTACAGTCTTAGTACTTATGGAATAGCCATTATAGTGTTTGATTATATTTTAGGTTTGTAATATTAATTTCATAAAGAATTTCTGCTATAAAAATAACTATTCATTACTCAAAATTTATGAATAGAAATTCAATGCTATAATTGATTTTTTTCTTCCAAAATACTCTTATCAAAATCAAAATCAATAAGGATATCTTATTACAACTCCATTTCATTCTTTAGTAATAGTTATTACATTACAATTTTATTTCATTCAGTAGAGTAAATAGGTGGTAAGTATTAAAAATGGTGAAGAAAAGATAAAAGTAAGGTAACATTTAAGTATATGAAATATTCAATATCCATAATAACAAACGTGTACTACATAATATAATTGTTTGTTCCTTACTCCAATGGGAGTATAAAAGAATTTTTAACAATTTTATTAGTTTTGGTTCAACTCTGGTTCAACCTGGTTGAACCTTTGACCCTTAGCCTTATCCACGTCAAAGTCCAATTTGGTGCTAAAAAACCAATCTTGATAGCATGGCCTTGATTAAACTTTTCTCACAACACTTCACAACTTTTTATGGTTTCTCCTTCCAGTCTGCTCTTTGATCATTTTCCAGTGTGGTGTAAGTTGGAACAATAGAAATGACAGTTTATTTTTTGCAGGTACTCGATGAAGCAGATAGAATGCTTGACATGGGATTTGAGCTGGAAGTTCGATCGATATTGAGCAAGACATGTTCATGTAAGTCAGTGCTTGGCTAGTAACCTGTCTTTTGCTGGTGAAATTTATTATCCTAACTCATCCAAAAAAAAACCTTGCTCATTGTTTTGATGTTTATTTGTTCTATGCACTCCCTCTCACTTTTCACCCACTTATTTGTAAGACCTGGTTGTTGCTTGATGTTGTTTTGTTTACTTCATTTACAATTTTATTTTGATTACTTCCCACTGAGGTCTTTTTGATTTATTTCTATGTCATCTTGACACCCATGTGAGCATTGAGAAATGATGATTTGACAACCTTTTTTATTTTTCCTCCTTTAATCACTTGATTAAGGATTCTCGTGCTGGATTGTAGAGACATACTTATAGCAACTATACCCCATTGGAATTACCAAAAAGGAAAAGCCATATCCATTATAAGATTAAGATTGTTGAATTTCGATCTACAAACATTATTAAGAACAACAAGCCATATACATTAAAATGTTAAGCTTTTTGTTGAGCTTAGCTTGTAGATCCTGCTGGGCTTTTGTTCTTAATAATTTAACACTTTCTTGGCCTATGTGTTTCAATATTGATCTGGACTCATTACCATATCCATCATAAGGTTAAGCATTATTGTTGAATTTAAATCTACAAACATTATTGAGAAGAAAAATCCATATCCATTAAAAGTTTAAGCTTTTTGTTGAATTAGTTTGTAGATTCTGCTGGGCTTATATACTTTACAATTTAGCACTTTCTTCCCATAGTCTACTATTTTGTTAGTGGAAAGACTTGTTATACAGAAATAATTTTTCTTTTTTGGGGCCCATAGACAGAAATAATTAAATGGAGTTGAAAGGATGACATGGGGAGTTGAATACAAAACCCCTTACTTTGTTACCAAGTTGAAGGTAGAGTTACAACCAATTGATTTAAAAGTTTACTTGTAGATTGGATTACATTAACATTTCTAGTAAGTTGGTTGTGGTTTTAATAATTGTTACATGATATCATGTTGAATATTTTGGAGTCTTTAAGTCCTGTATCATCACTTTCTTCCAAGTTCATTAGCAAAATGTGATGAACATTAGTCAATATGTAGGCATCAATTACTTGTCCCACACACCCCTCCAAAAAAAAAAAAAAAAAAAAGTTAGCGCTAGCATGAGGAAACCTGATATCTAAATGTCATAATCAGACCCATGTTCATAAAGAGTAATCTTCTAGATTTCTATTAGTTTATTTAAAATTTAAATAGGCATAAGATAATATTGTTGAGAGATGCTACCTCATTTGAAAGACTGCCTAGTAAAGTAGTCTCATGAACTTGTGCATCACTTTGTCTTGTGTTTTCTTGGTCTTACTCATGATGTGCTCTGTAATGGAACTTGTCAACTGGTAATTATTAACAAATTTATAATTATCCAAAAAAAATTATTAACAAATTTGTCACTTAGCATGGATTTGGTTTTGTTTGTATTCTGGCTTCTCTTGGTGGAACCTACTGTAAACAGCATGTGAGGACTTGTTTAGAAAGAACCCTGTGATTTTAGAAAGCGTTATTGCTAGGTACTGATTGAGACTAATTGAGAAATAGCATTGATAATACTTTTCTTCCTTCCTTTAATCAATGTGATTAGTTTTTATTTGTACAAGTTACTTAATATTTTATAACCTACTCTAAAGTAAATACTACCAACCACAACTTACAATGATGTTTCCCATCATCGGGAAATCTGACATTATTCTCCATTTGGAGTATGTTATCCAGGAGCTAGAGTGATCTCTTAACAATGATTGTAGGCCTTCCAATTCCAGTTGCCTCACAATCTATGATGGGATTTGCCAGCTCTTACTTGAAAAGCTTATTATTACATTGATGCCTTGGGAGAAAGGTTAAGAGTTAAATATAAAATCTTAACTTGATTGTCTGCCATTTGCTCATTGTTTAATGGATTGATATTTAATGGTCTGTACCCTTGTGTAGAAGTCGTTTATTGCTTATTGATGGTGTCACCTTGTGCTGAAGACTTTCTAGATATGTTGTTCAGGTTAATTGCTAACAAATAGTTCTCTCTCTACACCTCTAGCCAAATTCACTGTTGATTGTTTATTGTGTGGGCTTTGAGACTCTACATCAATCCTACAGCTATGATGATCCTAACCCCAAAGGGTTAGCCTAGTGGAAAAGGCCTAAGAACGCTTGTGACAGTTTGCATAAGGTTTTGGGTTCAACCCGCACCAAGTACACTTCTTGTGCTACCAAAATAGCATATGTTATTTGTAAGTGGTGCATGTGTCTTGTAGGGTGGTTTCATGTGTTCGGAGCTAGTAGTTCTAATTACTGTTGTGTCCTTCCCCTCTGCTCCCCCCACCCCTAAAAAGAAGAAAACTTTGACACACATGATGAGAAAATTGCCACCGAATGTTTTGGAAGGATGGTGGGTATTAGTGCCAACCAGGATTGAAACCTTCATTGATACTCGACTGTTCCTAGTTGCCCATGGTGGTCCATACTCGGTCCATACCTCAAGTCGTACAAAGTTGGCAATAGTAAGTGAGAGGAAGATGTATGTAGCCATCTTATCAGCGTGACAATCCACTTGGTTTTGTTCTAGTGGTTTCATTCCATTATTGATGTCATACTTACGTTTGTGTATGCTATGACAGAACTAACTACTATGCTAAAAAAAATGTTCTGGGGTCTATATGCTTCTGAGTGTTGTCAGCAATTCAGACTAACATCTTTACTACCACCTGCTCAACCATATGTTCATATGCATAGTGCTCCTACTGATTGGTTCTCATAAAATCTGCTTTGTTTTTGAATTCCTATTGTTCCTTTTGGAGTTTTGGTGCAGTCCAAGTTTTCTATAGTTTCTTGTTGATCCAACGCAGTTGATTTTTTTCTAGAAAAAGCTTATGCAGTGAAGAAAAAATTTTATTCAATTTTGCTTGCAGCTAGGCAAATGGTAATGTTCAGTGCGACGTGGCCTCTACCTGTTCATCAGTTAGCTCAGGAGTTCATGGATCCTAATCCAGTCAAGGTGTGGAGTTTTGAAAATATGGTCCATTAATTTTTTACATTGCACATTTGAGTCTTATAATCTTTAATTTCAGGTTGTCGTAGGTTCGGAAGATTTATCTGCCAATCATGATGTAATGCAGATAGTTGAGGTGTGGCTTCTCAATGCAAATCCTTTATATGATGATTTCCCATAGTTTCAGCTCTCTTATATGTGGACCTTTATTTCTTCAATGTATAGGTGTTGGATGATCGTTCACGTGATCTGCGCTTGGTGGCTCTACTAGAGAAGTATCACAGTTCACAGAGGTACTCCTGCTAGATTATAAGCTCTTTCCCCTTTAGGTCAAGATTTGAGTAGATTGCCTTGCTCTTAACTGTAATGTTGTATGTGTTGGATGTTCATGGAGGAGCTTACTCTCGATGTAATCAGTAAAATTTATTGACATTCATTTTACTCTCAGCAACCGGGTGTTGGTATTTGTCTTGTACAAAATGGAAGCTTCTCGTGTGGAGAAGATGTTGCAGGGAAGGTATACTTCTTTGAATGGCATGTGGATGTTTCTTTTAAGTCGAATTTCCTAGGTGGTCTTTGGTAAGAGTTCTTTGTCTGTTTCATTTTCGTAGGGGCTGGAAAGCAGTATCTATACATGGTGACAAAGCGCAACATGAGCGTACAAAGGCACTATCATTATTTAAGAAGGGAAGCTGTCCTCTGATGGTGTGTTATTTTAATGTGTAATTATCTTTTATTGTACAATAAAATGGGTGAGAACTTCAAAGAATTTGTTTGTGCTGTTGTCATTGTTTCCAGATAGCTACTGATGTAGCTGCCCGAGGATTGGACATTCCTGATGTTGAGGTGGTTATTAACTACAGTTTTCCTCTGACAACAGAGGATTATGTCCATAGAATAGGAAGGACGGGGCGGGCTGGGAAGAAGGGTGTAGCTCACACATTCTTTACAAAGGAGAATAAGGTGATGGGATGTGTAGTATCGCCCTTCTCTGGTAGGATGGTACAGTTCTTGATTCTTTTTCTGTATATAATATTTCAGGGACTAGCTGGAGAGCTGGTCAATGTTCTCAGAGAAGCTGGGCAAAATGTACCTGAATCTCTTTTAAAGTTCGGTACTCATGTGAAGAAAAAGGTATTTTGATCTATTTCTATTGTTATTATTATTATTATTATTTTCTTGGACATCCCGTTGTTGATCCCTTCAAATCATTAGGAATCCATGAACTTCTCCGCTAATGGTTTTGAAATATTGCAGGAGTCGAAGCTATATGGGGCTCATTTCAGAGAAATAACTGCTGATGCTCCAAAATCTAAAAAAATAACATTCGACAATTCGGATGGTGAAGATTGAAATTCATAATCATGCAATAGTTATCGAATTTTTGGTTGCAATGAGAGTGCATTATTTGTTAGATCTTTTTTTCAATTTTTATTCTAGTCTCTTATCTTGAAACAAGTTACAGCCACCCGCAATATGTATTTGATTTCTTGTGTTATTCAGTTCTTTTATAATAGTAGTGTAACATTAGTGCGATTGATGAATCATTTTTACAGGGGTCTTTAGTGTTCACTGGTGCCTCTCAGAAAACAGGCAGAGAATGATATGGACTAAATTATGTAATTCACCCCGGTCATTAACTAGTTGACATGATTCATGTACTAAGCAGGACGCAATCTGATTATTTGTAGTGCCAATGCCCTAATCGGCATGGGTATTGTTGTTCCATCGAGATTAAATATGCTTTGATTTCTTGTATCGTGAGTTGGAAATTAAACAAATTGGTTAACTCATTTTGATGTCTATTTAAGAAAGAAATGTTTTTTTCTTACCTTTCAAGCAAATAAGTTTGGAGTAGTATTAATAGATGCTTTTGGAACTCTTGACATGTGCATTACTTGATGAAGCAAGGCTGCGAACACATGGTCAGTGTTCAAGGTCGTCGTGGTAAGTCCCCAAGATTTTGGTTGCTCAACTCCTGAGTACAAAACTATCTAGTTTTTGCTGAAAAAAACAGATGAAAAAAAATACACTCTCAGTTTTTAATATCTAATTGGTTTTCTATTTGAGTTTGATATCATTATTATTATTTTTTTACGTTTAAATCCTGAATATTAATGAAAATCTTACAAAATAAAACTTCTTTTAACACTGTTGGTTTCCTCATCAACCGATGACATTTGACATCAGCAGCTTTGCGCAAATTGTTAATTTAGATATATAAAATAATTAAATAAATATGAATTAAAAAAACTAACAAAAATAATATGAAAAAATTTGAAAAATAAATTATTTTATTATTTTTTAAAGATTTTTGTTTATTATCTGTATCAATTTAATTAATATACATTTATATTATTTATTTAAATTAGTTATATGGACCAAAAACATGTTAACACATGTCAAACACTAATGGAAAAAAGTGATGGTGTTGAGAAAAAGTTGACTTTTCCAAATGTTTATAAACTTGTGAACTCAAATAGAAGAAAGAAAACTTTATGATTTAAATAGAAAAATGGTTAAACATTAATTACATGCTGAGAATTACTGTTTAATTCCTCCTTTATTTAATAGAAAGTTATTATTATGGTATTTAGCTATTCTTGATGAATTGTTATTATTGAAAATATTGAATAGTAATTCATGATTCCAACTTATGAATTGCAGTCAGCCAATACCCCCATTCTTATAAATTTCACAACTCTACTTTTATTGTTTATATTAGAGATATGATAGAGGTTTTATTTTTATTTTAATACAATTCATTACATTGTTTTACTTTAATTGAACAATAATATAATAAAAATATAGTAATAATTATACCTTTGTTTAATTCATATTAAATTGTAATTCAATGTCTGTTTATTTCATATAGTGAAGTGAGTAAAAGTCATATTTTTCCATTTTTTTTGTCACACTTGTTCATGACGGGTGCTTATCACTCCTAGACTTGCTCCACGCAAGGAAAATGTACGGATGCATAGGCCAAAATCGATTTTAGTAGTGCCTTAAATAGACATGGCAATTGTGTTTAAGAATAAAAATTCCTTGGAGCCAATAATGGTATAGGCCTGGAGCCACTTGTTCTATGGTCTATCGTATTCTCTTTTTTTTTTTTTTTCTTTTTTTCTTAAGAACTCATGCACTTTGAATCTTAGAAAAAATTTTTAGATGATAGTATCTTATTGCGTGTTTCTTAAGATTCAATCTTACATCTTTTGTTATGTTTTAAAGAATTTTTATCGATTTCAAAATAATCAATTTATTTTACTTAAAATTTCCACCGTAGAGAACCGATGGGACTTGGTAGACTTCTACAAGCAGTTAATACTTGGTAGCATTTGTCACTCTAGGATAATTGTGTTTACATATACTCAGATTGATAGTAACTCCCAACAGGGGGGAGCTTAGGATATAACAGAAAGATTCGAAATCGTATGAGCTGAAACATGATCATTAGGAAGCAAAAGCTTGCAGTTTATACCTAACCTATTCACGACCGACAGGCCTAATGCCAGAAAAAATGTTTTAGGTAACGACACAAAGAGCCATCGGCAGTCCATGGGGTATACTTCTAATGGGACCTGCGTGTGGGATTGCTTTTCTATGTGACACACTTCCAAAGAAAGGAATTGCCAAGATAGATTACAGACACTAGCCACAGCTCTTCTTTTTTTTCTTTTTTTGTTTTCAATCTGAATTTTACTATGATTTTTCTTGTAAAGCACCCGCTCAATCTATTATGTTTCTCCATTAGTTCAAACTATCCCAATCTTCTCTACATCATACAATGACAATCCATAAAATGATTGAGTGAACAGAACACGAATTCTTCAGTGATTGAGCACATTCACAGGGTCCATCATAGCTGGATCCTTAATGATATCATGAAGGACTAAGTAACTTGTCCTTCTCATTCTCTTTATTGCAATACTTCTTATGATTTCTATACTTCGTAAGGACTTTAAAAGCTAAATTATGCATTTCTGATCATTATAAATTAACCTTCATCAATAAAATAAGGTATTATTATTAAGTGACCCCCCAGTAATTGATAATCTTAAGCAACCTGGAATTGCCACTTTGGCGTGTATAGTTTCATCGTTTGGTGGGATTAGATATTGCGGATCCAATCCGTAAGCTGATTGTATCTTGGACGGTTTGATATGACAGGTGACTTTTGAATTAAGACAAATTGATATAATTATTCCCTAAATTATGTCCACTCTTACATATTTTAGAGCAACGCATGGCCAAAAAAGATCCTGTCATGTCCACATAAGGACGACAGCGACAACCTTTTCCTAATGACTATATAAAGTATACCAAATTGGGTTAAAGAATTATGTGATTGTTATATATTTGTGATATTATATTAGATAAAATGTTTTATTTTTTATTTAGTTTATATATCTTTACGTCACAAAAATCGTTATTTATTATAGTAACCCTATAATCCAAATGCTGCTTAAGTAACAATATGCTTGTGATTGTGTTTTAGCCTTATGTTATCATTTTTTTTTTTTAAATGACGAGACGACGTCTTCGATCCTAGACATCCATCTTGCATGAGCAATGGCGTCCTTTTCGTGTGCCTTTTGAGTATATCAGAAATCCAATGGATAGTCGAATCAACCTTGATGAAGCCAAGTTTAACAAAAAAAAAGAGACAAAAGCTCTTATCAAGATGCTTTTTTTTAAGTTGACAAAAAGGCAGCGGCAGAACCGACTAATGGGGAAAGAATCTTTAGGAAATTTCCAGGAGAAGAATACGGGATAAATTATAAGGTTGGTAAGGAAAATCTTTTATATCATCAAGTGGAGAAAGACGTGTTCATTTGCTAGCGACAGAATGCAGCTCCAACTATGTTAATAGCAAAACAAAGGGAAAAGAAAAACTTATACCAAACTTTTCTTAATTTGCTCTTATTTTCTGAACTTAGTTGCAAAACAAAAAGAAGAGGGGAGGGGCTTGTTGTTGGAAACCAGCAAAAGCTTGCTCCAATTCTAAGATCAATAAATTAAAAGAAATATAAGAAGAATAATATGGATTGAAGTTACTTTATAAAGCGTGTCTTATTTTATAATATATAACATAAGTTTAATTATACTTGTATATTGTTACATATATAATATCACAGAAATCATAAGAATAGAGATATGTATCACATATATTAATATGTACTATATATAACGTTTAGCACATATATAAGAAATAAAAAAAAAAACCTTAATTTATTACATCAAGATGTGTTAACTGTAGAAGCCCCAAAACTCGCCATAATAAGGTTATTGCTGTAAGCTTATTCCTCCACAAGGTTTGGCTACAAATTACACGTCGTGCTTAACCCAAAAAAAAACAAAAAAATAAATTACCTCAAATAATGATAATGATAAATTTTGTACAAAGTCCTCATAAAATGTACAAACTACCTCAAAGAAGGTTTGCTTGGATGATTAGGAAGTGGGTTGTACAAAGGATGCCATAAGGGCGGGTTTAGAATGGGTTTTGCAAAACCCAAACCACATCTGGTATTGGTACCTTATAAAGCTTTTCAAAACTTGCCATAGAATTTTATAGAGTTTTTATCTTATTTCTAGAACCTATCCATGTAGGGCTTTCTTGAACTTATTAACGACTTGACCGGTCACAAAATAAAATTTTCCAATTATGCGTCTTGTGAATTTGGCTAACTTACTACATAATAACAAATGACTTGTTTATTCCCTATTTATTCAGTTATTGACTTAAGTTTACTTTGTAGATACAATATTATCTTTTAAACAATTTAAAATAAAAGTTCATTTGTAAAATTCATGAATAATATAAAAAGCCCTTTTTAAAAGGCTTCTTAAAAGATCAAAAAATGATATTTTATTAATTATTATTTTTATTTACTTATGTATAGTATAGTATATTGTAATATGTAGACTATATATATAGATATATTGTAAATACCTTGAAAAAAAATTATTTGATATTTATTATAAAATTGAGCTAAGGTCAAAAGTGGGATTTTTATAAAACAGGGAGGGTAAAATGATCATTTTGGGCATGGGGCATACATACCCCAATTTAATCTAGTGCTCCTTTTTTTACATTCTCATAGTGATAGACAAGAAAACACTCTCTAGAGAACCTTAAGGCGATCTAGTAAATTCCACAAAGGTCTAGCTCGATTTAATTGGGTAAAAGTTTCACTAATTGAATTGTCATTCCTGATTATAGAATTTAGAATTTAATCGATGGTTATGTTATGATTGATAGAATCTGAATCAAAGAAAGGGCGTGGGCACAAAAATCAAATGATTAAGGGTTTGAAATAGCTACCAAATCAAGTTAGTTGACTAATCCACCTAATACATTAGGAATTGATAAATTTGAGAATCAAATAGGCTTAGGATCATAGGAATTAGGTTTGGGAACGAATTGAAAAAAAGGAAAAAGGGTTCATGAAGAACAAGATGGTACACAGTCAAGTACATGCTCATATACTTGCTCGTGCAGAAACATGCATTGTGTACAGAAAGTTACACAAACAAATAACATGCTTGTATACTTTGGTGTGTCGAAATATGGAAATCCACAGAAAGATACACGACTATCTACATGACTGTGTACTTGGGCATGCCAAAAATGCAAAACATATGGAAAGATACATGACCACTATATATGATTGTATATCTAATCGTGTTAAAGTACACGACCTCAAGCACAATTGTATACTTAGAGATACTCTATTTCTTGATTTAATTTTTATCTAGACTAATTCACATGCAACCTAAAAACTTAAAATAACCTTGGGGATTCTAGTAGAGTAGAAAAAGTAATCTAATAGCAGTTAAGTGAACATAAGTGAAAATTTTAATTATTTCTAGACTAGTATGATGAATACACTCTTGATATTTTATATATTTCAGTCTAGTTGATAGTCTAGGACATGTTATGCTTAAGACTATGATTCTAGGTACGTGTAACTTTGATTATTTTTTGTGCTTGTCAAGATAGTGGTAAATTGGATTAAGTTAGATGGATTGGTTTAAGTGGTTAAGTTGCTTGTTGTATGTGCTTAGCTCGGCTTAGAGGCCTATAGTGGTAGATCCCTAAGGGGTACCTCAATAATCCTTATGTGACATCATTATCCTTAGTGGAGTCGTGCTTGAAAATGATTTGGGTTGGTTAAGGTTTAAGTTTTAAAGGCTCATGGGTGTTGGGAATTGCCAATATGGGCTCCAACACTGGGTTAAGGATAAAGTGTTTAAGTGTGTTTGATGGGGTCATGAGTACCCCATTGTTGTTTTGTGAACTTAAGTGAAACATGAACTTATTATATGATGTGTAATGTCTACATAAATATATGTGATTTAAGTTCTTGCTTGTTCATGCATATGTGTTTGTTGGTTATATGTGGGCATTAACTCACTCCTTGGGGATATTTTTTTTTAGATGTAGGTATAGACTATAGAGGAAATTTGGCTAACTTACTACACAATAACAAATGACCTATTTATTCAACCATTGACTTATGTTTGCTTTGTAGATACAATATTATCTTTTAAACGATTTAAAATGAAAGTTCATTCATAAAATTCATGAATAATATAAAAAATCCTTTTTAAAAGGCTCCTTAAAAGATCAAAATATGATATTTTATTAATTACTTTTTTATTCACTTATGTATAGTATAGTATACAGTAATATGTAGACTATATATATATATATTGTCGAGTTTTTTTTTTAATATTAAATTTCAAAACTTGATTCGAAACCCTATATATACTAATCTATTAGTGATTGTGATTGTCTATTGAGTGATCCTTTAAACACATGTGGCGAGTAGATATCAATTACCTAGGGAAATCAGTTGCCCCCAAGGATAAGGTATGGACCCACAAGGAGTATACAATGACACTTGTCCTTAAGAAAAGGTCAAGAAGTGTTGCTCTACTGTTACACTGCTTGACTCAGCTCGCTATAGCCTTTAGGTCAATCTTCTCAGCCCTTAACCCATTAACCTCAACCTATGACACTGTATTTGCAGGTTGCTCATTTGACTTGTATTTAATGCATTTTGAATGTTTTGTGGATCTACTATAATGCAACTTGCTCATATATCTAGATTTATGACCTAGTACCTTGTTCATAATCTTAATCTCAAGCATTGCTCGCTCACTCTCTCGTTGTTTGCGATCACTCTAGGTCTTCAACTTACTTCTATACCATCCTCTCCTATAAAGTAAAAAAGTAGTTTAGCTATAATTATTTTGAATGTAAAGAAAATTGTATTATGAAATCAATGAGAAATATACTTACATGTAATGCTCCTTGTTGTTTCATTGATCTAGCTACTTGAGTTTCCCTATGAAAATGGCCAAATATTGAAGATTGGTGGACTAATAATTCATTATTAGTCTCCTGGATTATTAAATACCCTTCGCTGTGTTCGACTATTTCACATATGGATGTGGCATAGGATCTTTGGAAAGACATACAAGAATGGTTCTCGATAGCCAATGGACCACACATACAACAATTGAAAGTTGAACTAGCTGAGTGCAAACAAAGGGGATTGAGTATTGTCGCCTACTATAGAAAGTTGAAGAAGTTGTGGGAAGAATTGGCTAATTACGAACAAATGCCAATGCGCAAGTGTGGGTTTTGCAAGTGCAAACTCGAATCTGCATTAGAGAAGAAGCATGAAGAAGAAAAAGTTCATCAATTTCTCTTAGGTCCCAATGAAACACTTTATGGAACAGTGAGATTCAATATACTTGCTTAAGATCCTTTGCCAAGTTTACATAGAGTTTGTTTAATCCTGGTGCAAGAGGAGTGTGTGAGAACCATTGCTTGTGGGAAAAAGGAACATGGTGAAGAGATGAGCTTTGTTATATAAGGTGGATCAAAATCTCAAGGGTGAAGTGAAGGAAAAGACAAGAATATAAGGTGTAGCAATTACAACCATATAAAGCATGAACTTGAGAGTTGTTTTGAGTTAATTGGTTATCTTGAGTGGTGGGGAGATCACTCTCGGGGAATAGGATGAGGAATTGGATAGAACAAGGGAGGGCAACAATTTATTAATTCTAGGAGCAAAGGACATCGATGAGTAGTCATGGTAAACGTAGTTCAAGCCTTAACATTAAGAGCTATGAGTAATGTGGTGGTCTCAAATGTTGACAAGATTGCTATTATTGGGCTTAATAATGAGTAATGTGAAATATTGAGGAACCTTTTAAGTGCTACAAAGATGGAAGCAAATGAAAAATTAACTGGTAAGTCTTCTTTCACATAATGGATAATTAACTTAAGTGCTTCTCATCACATGATAGGAAGGCTGGAATGTTTATGTAATGTTTGAGATGTAATGGAATGTTTTATAGGGCTTTTGAATTGGAAGCAAACTACTGCAAAAAAGGAGGGAATGGTGGTGTTTAGCAATAAATTGAAGTTGAACAATGTTCTTTATGTGCTAAGTTTGATGTGTAGTTTGATTTCCTTATCGCAATTGCTTGATGAATCAGGTTGTGTGGCTTAGTTCACTAACAAGTTTTGTGTTATACAGGACCACACTTTGAGGATGTTGATTGGTACGGGTGAGCAATGGGAGGGGCTCTATTTCTTTCATGTGATGGTGACTACAACAACTATGAAGACTAGTGGTGAGAGCTCATTTGATATGTGGCACAAGCGGCTAGGACATCCATCATCTAAGGTTGTAGAGTTGATTCCTAATGCTAGTTCTAGTAGGAATAGTAGTTTGTGGAATAAAGCATGTGAAGTTTGTCTTAGAGAAAAAAAAATTAAGAGATGGTTTTCCTATTACTCGAGAAATATTTCAATTGATTCATTGTGATTTATGGGGGCCTTATCGAACCTGAGCTTTTTGTGGTGCAAGATATTTCTTAACCATTGTTGATGATTTTTCATGAGCAACATGGATTTATTTATTAATTGATTAGAAGGAGGTTTCAATGACTTTGTGTAATTTTTTTTTTTTAATGGTGGAGCATCAATTTAGCAAACAAGTGAAAGTTATATGTAGTGATAATGGTACAAAGTTTATATGCATTAGTAATTATTTTCATAAACATGGTATTGTGCATGAAACATCTTGTAAAGGAACTTGACAAGTAGAGCATAAGCGTAGGCATATACTTAATGTAGCTTGAGCATTGTGCTTTCAAGCCAATCTTCCTATAAAATTCTAGGGGGAGGCAGATGCATTTTGGCTACTAGATATTTGATTAATCGAACACTCTTATCTGTCTTGAATGGTAAAACACTATGAAATTTTGCATGGTAAACTACCCTTGCTTAAACATTTGTGTGTGTTTGGATGCTTGTGCTATGTGCATAATCAAGATCACAAGGGAGACAAATTTATTAATTCTAGTTGTAGATGCTTTTTGTGGGCTATCCTTATGGTAAAAAGGGTTAGAGAGTGTATGACTTAGAGTTGGGTGTATTCTTAGTTTCAAGGGATGTAGTGTTTTATGAGCATGAATTTTCTTACTTGACAAAATATAATGATGGACTTAGTAGTTTGGAGAATCGGTGTGGTGAGGATGAAGATGGTGATGTGGCTATTATGAGAAAAAATCGTGTGCCTCAATAGAAAGAGCAATTTGCACAGGTTAATGGTGATATTGTTCCTGATGAAGTGTTGAATAATGATGTGGAAGTAAGGTTGGGAGGGGTGTGTGTGAGCCTTTGTGCTATGGACATTGAAATAAAGTACCATCCACTCATTTGCGAGACTTTGTGACAAATACTATTTGTAAATTGAGCCCCTCTACAAGTTCATCTGCTCAATTACACTCCTTAGGTACATCTTATCCTATAGCACATTATGTGAGTTGTACTAATTTCTCTACATGACATCGGAAATTTTTGGTAGCTATTATTGCAAGAGTTGAACCTTAAACCTTTGCTGAGGCTATGAAGGATGATAGGTAGAGGAATGTGATGCAATAAGAAATACAGGCGTTAGAAAATAATGGCACCTGGATCATGGGAACACTTCCTTTAGGAAAAAATGCTATTGATTGCAAGTGGGTTTATAAAATTAAGTAAAATTTTGATGGATCAATTGAGAGGTTTAAAGCATGACTTGTGATTTTAGAGAACAGTTAAGTTGAAGGGCTGGAATATAATAAAACTTTTGCACCTGTAGCTAAAATGGTGATTATTCTCACTTTCCTTACAGTTGCAACAACTAAAAATTGGGAACTTTATCAAATGGACGTCCATAAGGCATTCTTACATGGTGACCTTAAGGAAGAAGTCTCTATGAAGTTGCCTCCTAGCTTTCGTTCTGAGGAACCTAACAAAGTTTGTCGACTCCAGAAATCGCTGTATGGGTTGAAACATGCTCCTTGATGTTGGTTTGCTAGGTTGGTTAGTGCTTTGAAACGATGTGGTTCTCATCAATCATATTTAGACTACTCACTTTTTACATTACAACGTGATAGTTTGCAACTCAATGTATTGGTCTATGTTGATGATCTTATTATTTTAGGAAATGATGGTACTATGATTCAATCCTTCAAAGCTTATTTGAGTAGATGTTTTTATATGAAAGCTCTTGGTGTTTTGAAATATTTTTTTGGGATTAAGGTGGCTTGAAATTACATTGGTATTTTTTTGAGCCAACATAATTATATATTGGATATTATTTCTAAAGTGGGTTTGTTGCGAGCAAAACCAAGGTTTTCCTTTAGATCATAACCATCATCTTCCTTTAGCTAATGGAAAACCTCTTCTAGATCTAGAGCGTCATCACAGGTTGGTTGGCCGATTAGTTTATCTTTCAGCTATAAGATTTGAACTGTCTTACAATGTGCATATGATTACATAGTTTATGCAAAGCCCCCTACAAGAGCACTGGGATGTGGAACTTCATGTGGTGTATTATTTGAAAGGTAATCTGGGTCAAGGAATTTTGTTATGTGCTAACTGTGATTTGCAATTGTATGCTTGGTGCAATTCAGATTGGGCTGGTTGTCCTTTGACTTGACGGTCTCTTATCGGATGGTTTATTCTTCTCAGTAATTCTCCCATTTCTTAGAAGACTAAGAAACAACATATAGTGTCTCGTTCTCTAACGGAGGTAGAGTATCAATCCATGGCCATAACTACCTATGAGCTAAAATGGTTAAAGGCATTATTGTTATGTCTTAGTGTTGCACATTCTCAACCTATGACACTTTTTGTGATAGTCAGGCTGCTTTGCATATTGCGGCTAACCTAGTTTTTCATGAATGTATGAAGCACATTGAGGTTGACTGTCATTTTTTGCATGACGAAGTTGTCAAGGGAATTATGGTTACCAGATTTGTACCTACTCATGTTCAGTTAGCTGACATTTTCACAAAATTGTTGGGAAAGCAACAATTTGATTTCTTTATTCGCAAGTTGGGCACTCTAAATCTGCATGCTCTAACTTGAAAAGGGGGTGGGGTATGTGGTTTTTATTAACATATCCTGTATATTATATATTTGGAAAACTAGTGTAATTAGCATATACCATATGCTATATGCTATTTTTGGTAGGCACATGTAATCAAATGTAGATTAGCCTTATTTAGGTAGCTATGATTAATGAAACAATATATTTCTTGCTTTCTTGTAAATTTGTATATATTGCTCCCTCCAGGCTTAATGAAAGGGTGTCTTTTTTGGCCATCTCTAAATCTGTTTGTGACATTTTTGTTATAAAACCCTCTAGCCTAAAACCTTGCTCTTAGAATATCCTCTCCTAGAACACCTATGTAAGTCTCCATAGGAAACATCCACCTATGTTGTACTAGATTGCAAATATGCTGTTCTATAAGATCTATTGCCAAATGGACCGTGATGTTGAAAGCATTAGTGGGAATATTATTTCAAGCCATGTTAAATGAAAATAGTTCTCTCCATGCATGGATTTTAGAATTTCTATCCTTAACTTATTTGCATTGAGTGCACTTCATAGAATGCATTATAAATCTCAGAACAAAGAAACCCATGTAAAATGATCGGTAAAAGATGTTGAAGCAACACATGACAATCTTTTCTATTTAGACCTTTAAGTGTTGCCTTCAACTAACATGGACATGATAATATATTAGAAGCACACCCGTTTGGAAAGTTTCATATGTCTTTTATTAGGCTATACACCTCTCTCACATGATTGGAGATTAATGTGAAAAGTGCTAGTGACTTTACAGTTTAACCCATATGGGTGGTAAGATGAAGTCGCTTAGGTGGAATCCTTATCTCTTGCAGTGTCAATCTTGCCTTACAAGCGTCTTTAGACTTATCCTTCATGTTTAATAGTATCCCGATCAAGTCATCACATTTTTTTTTAATATACATCATATTAAGGTTATGTCACACTTCTAACTCCTTTTACTATGGTGATTCATAAAGATTGATTTTTGTGCATTAGTTAGCACTATTGGTATGCACCTTGCCCATTGGACATGGCAGTGGATGAACTTCTGTAAAACTTTTCTTTATATCATTCCTTGGCTTTACCTTGGGCTAAGCGCATGAAAGCCATCTGTTTGATGAATTTGCCACCTAATGCTTGTTGCCTTGCAATGGAGTTATTGGTTCTTCCACATGCTCTAGTATCGCATTAAAAGAACCTAAAGAAAGGTTCTCCAAGTGCATTGCATATTTGTAAACATCTCTTATATGCAAATCTTCACCAATTCTTTCTTCTAAAATTAATTGATGAATATGGTGTTGTATGATTACTAGAGACTTGTAATGGTACAAGTAAGTCTAGTTTCCATTTTGTACATATATTACGTTGTTTATGTAATTTAAGCTAATTTAGGGGTTAAGTATGTAATTTAAGAAAACATAGACAATGATAGAATCTAGTTACCATACTTTGTAGAACTAAACTAAATATTATTTTAGGCTTAATATGAAAGGTTCCAAAATAGTAGTAATTTGGTCGCTCCTAAATTTTCCTAAACTAGTGAATGATCGAATATGGCATTAAAGCTTACAAAAATTATATATATTAAAAAAAAATACTAAACATGAGAGATTAATTCTAGAAAAATTACATTAACTAAGTAATAGTATGAGAGACTTATAGATGCGAGGGCATGATGGAAAAAACACTAGAATAGCCCTATGGAAAAACTTAACTAAAACGCGAGCAAAACTATCAAACATCACAAAAACCATCACCTCCTCCACCACGAAGTTGTAACCCAGCCTCAAGGGAAGGGAAAAGTCCAAAGTTTCACCCTTTGCTATGATATGGAGGCTAGCAACTACAATTTGAAATTAAAAGAAGGGGGCTGGTGGTATATATAGGGTTTTAAATTGCCTTATTTTATTTATTTTTTATTATTTTAGGGGGTTAAAAATCTAGGTGAAATTAGCATGCATTCCATGCATTTTGACAACTATGTGGATAGTTTTTCATGATTTTTAGGCACTTGTAAAATTTTTGGTGAATTATTTGAGGTATTTTTGCTCTTTTCTAGAATTTTTTGAATTAATTCCGAATTTCATAGATGTATTTTCCCACTTTGTTGATTTTTTTGATGTTTTTACTGCCCTTTGCCATGCATTTTGACACCTAAAAAAGGGTATTGGTGAATTTTTGGGCATTTTATGGAGTCTTTATAGGGTATTTTGTTACGTTTATACATCATCCTATATTATTTTATTATTTTATTTTATTTTCTAAATTAACATGTGGTCATTGATCGGGGACATTATCATTTTATGTCCTATATTTATGAGGCATGGGTTATCAATGTCTTAACCTTATATTTTTACTATTTACTTATCTAAATTTACAATTTACTAATTACTATTTTACTTTTTACTGTAAGTTTTTTTTTTCTTTTAGGGCTATTTGATCTTTTTGACTAGTTTTCTTAGTATAAAGATGGTCTTATAGGTTTTCTAATTCCTAGCTCATATTGGGTCTTCTAATCATATTTGAATATTTTTTAGGTAGCATTTGACTTATTGAGCTGGGTATGATTGCCCGAATTGAGTTGTTAATCCTTTTCTCTTTGTTCAATTATTGGTAGATTATCAGGTTAAAATTTAGTGTTAGGGCATGCCATTAATGTTTAGGGCTACTTCAACTGTCATATTTAATCTAGAACTTTGGATTATTGATTCATGGGTTACTGAAGCAAGTTGGGGGTCCTTAAACAAATTCTCACCCTAGGCTAAGCGTATGAAAGCCATCCATTTGATGAACTTGCCACCTTATGCTTGTTGCCTTGCAATGGAGTTATTGGTTCTTCCACATGCTCTAGTAGCATATTGAAAGAATCTAAAGAAAGGTTCTCTAAGTTTATTGCATATTGTAAACATCCCTTATATGTAGATCTTCACCAATTATTTTTGATAAAATTAATTGATGAATGTGGTGTTGTATGATTACTAGAGACATAATGACATAAGTAAGTTTAGTTTCCATTTTGTACATATATTATGTTGTTTATGCAATTTAAGCTAATTTAGCGGTTAAGTATGTAATTTAAGAAAACACAGGCAATGATAGAATCTATTTACCATACATTGTAGAATTAAACTAAATATTATTCTAGGCTTGTACAAATTTTGATGGAGTTATTGGTGTGCATTATTACTATTTATTACATAATTTGCTTATATTTTGGCATATTAAGGCTTAATATGCAATTGTGTAGTAAAACTAAGAATTTTATGATGCATGCATGAATTGAATGTGATAAATTACTATACTAAGCATACTAATCAGTTTAGGAAATAATGGAAAATGTGAAGATCTTTTAAGTATTTAACATATTTTAGGTTAGTTAATGAGTTTATAATGATATAAGGATAATTTAGCATAACTATAGGGCTATTCTTGTAATTTTATGTGCCTTTAAAACCGATGATTAGCTAGGAAGCACATTTAGATTAGTATAGATTGAATATGAAAATGTAATAATTGTTTGAGTATTTAAGTAAAAATTAGGCTAATTAGGGAGTTTTGTAGAATATAAAAGGTAAAATAACATGATAAATGGGTATTTTTGTATTTTTTATGAATCTAGTTAGTTTGGTAACTTTAAATACTTAGATTATGATTGCAATGATATATTTAATAATATATAAAGGTAAAATGACATGATAAATGGGCATTTTAGTAAAAATAGTGGTCATAACGATATATAAAACATAGAAATTTGTTAAGAAATGAAGAAGATATGACCTTTAGAAGAATGACATTGAGTAAACAATAAAACACACTATAGTTAAGTATATGAATAAGTTGTAGATACAAATTAAATGTGAGTTTTAGACATTCTAGGTGAAAAGAACCCTTGTGAGGAGGATTGAGTAGAGCTATTGTAGGCCTTAGGAAGTGATGTTTTAGTAGTAAACTCACATCCACTCGAGTTGTGTTTAATTATGACTATATGATTATGTTGAGCATGTGATGAATTATGATTTGCTTGTTCTTATATGTGGTTTCATGCTTGGTTCATTATGAAAATGGTAAGATCATTCATAATTCAAAAGGATTGTAAAATCATGATGACCTAATAGGATTTCATTTAAGTGAATTCTAATGTTGAATTATGTATTGTTAAAAATGGGCCTTTGGTATGATACATATGCTTGTCTTGGCTAATGTTGTGCTTGGCTTGTGATTAACGATTCGTACCTCATTATTTGAGATATAGTTTGATGCAATCATGGCATAGCACAAAAAAATCTACGGGTCAAATTTTACTTGGAAAAGTTGAGATGTTGTTAAAAGTAAAGTACTTGGTTTGAAAAGTTGGGTTTAAGCATATAAAAATGCATTGAATTAAGAGCTCTATTTTTCAAGATTGTGACCATGTTAGGCTAGTTTTGCATATTGGATGGAAGCTCTACTTCCAATTGTAATAGTGGATGCATACTAATTTTGCTAGGTTTTGCTAGGCCAGCTTACCAAGTTTTGAGGTACTTTCTCTTGGATAGCTCTAGTTGCCATAGGTTTCTAGACTTTGTATTTAGATACTTGGCGATGCTAACTAATCAGATATGGAATAAGATATTGGTTAGTGCATGTCATGTGCATTAGTATAACATATATTTATTGCATTGTTTTTGTGATTTAGATATATATTGTTTTGTGTTGGTACTTTGATTCGGTAATTATGTGCATTTGTTATGTATTATATTGTGTTGTTGTTTTATTTTTTTAGTTAGCTTAGTTTTTGTGATTTAGATATATATTGCGTTTTGTTGGTACTCTGATTTGGTAACTATGTGCATTTGTTATGTATTATATTGTGTGTTGTTTTATCTATTTAGTTAGCTTAATAGTGAGACGAGGGGATACTTGTTTATTCTTAACTATAAAAAAAAGACTATAGGGGTACCACCATGGCTAGGAGAGTTTGAGGGCAGAGTTTGTAGCAAGCATTTAAAAAAGTTTTTATGAATATGTTTTTGTATTTAAAAAGAAAAGAGAGACATTTATATGAAATTTATTTATAAATAATTATGGCTCATATGTATCTACCCTTGATTACTTATGAATGGTAATATTATTTTTAGTTGGGGCTTTTGTGATGGGCCTTAACAAAATCCACACTAATAACTAATAATACATTTAAAATGCAAGTTGTTTGACAATCTTGTTGATTTACTATTGTATTCCCAACTCCCTCTTGTGCAATTAGGAATCTACTAACTTTTTTTTAATTAACTATGTTGGTTAGAGATAATAATGAGCACCAATTAGTGCATTAAATGTTTTAGGAATCTATATAAATTTATAACCTTCTGAGGGACTCTCATCTTCTTTGAATTAAGGTACTTGTTTTAGTACTTACTTTGCAAAATCACATCTTGATATCAAATACTATTCATAAATTAGCTACTATGAATGATTCATAAGAGTCATTATGAGTAAGAAGAAGAAAAAATCCACAAGAAGACAATCTAACATGAAAATATATAGATCATTAATCTAAAGCGTTAAAGTTATATTGTCACTCCTAAAATTATCTAATTACAAACTAGAACAATTAAATGAATGCATAACAAACATAAACATAGTAAGAATCATAAATAATGGAGTGTAGAGAAAGAAAGTGGAGGTACTTAGTTTTAAAAGGTGTTTAATCCACCAAGTTTGGGTTATTTTTTTTAATGTTTATTAATATCTAGCTCTCCTATACTTAGCTTAGATGAAAATACTAAGTTTAAGACTGAAAGGGATCTAAAATATATGAAGGATCTCAGTTTTTTTTTTTTTTGGGTGTGGCAATGATGGTAAGTAACTGATGAAGTTATGGTAAAAATGTGCTTGAGTCTTATAGAGTGAGAGTTTAATAGAGGCTACTAAATTAGGACGAGTTGCACTTGAGCTACTCCATTCGAATCTCATATGTGTGTAGGGTTGACAATTTGTGTTATTGTGTTGTGTCTTATATTCGTATCTAAACAGGTTTATGTCTAAAAAACTTTAACCTGTGACATGACTTGTTTATTAATCGTATATAAAAACCTAAATTCATAACCCAACTTGTTTAATAAGCAGGTCTTATGTTCAAGTTAGATTCAGTTATTAATACTAAAAAAGTTATAAATAAGTCTATAAAATACTTGCATATATAAAGCAAAAAAGCTAATAATAAAATTAAGGGAAATGTATATTTTAGTCCTCAACATTTGCTTATTTTTCTATTACAATCCTCAACCTTATTATTCTTCTATTTAAGTTATCAATGTTTTAAAAACTTATAAAAAAGAATTTCATCAAATCTATTAAATTTTTTATATATGTGTGGTACGTATCAACTTGAAATCAATTCACAATAATTAAAATAATAAAATGAAGAAATTAAATAGATTTCTCTATATAATATAACAAACAATAATATTAAATATGAATAATGATATAATATATTGAAAAATAAAAAAAAATAAAAAAATAATATTAAAATTAAGAAAATAGGCTAAAAAAAATTTATATGTACTCTAATCACCATAGCTAATTAGCCCAAGGTTAATCAAAACCTAATGCATACTTAAAATGAACTGAAAATTTAGTGTTTTTGATGAAATTTTTATTTTTGTAAGATTTTCGTTGAAGACTAATATAGAAGGAAAAAAAATTGAGGATTCAAATAGAAAAATAGGTAAATATTGAGGGTTAACAGTGTTATTCTCCTTAAAATTAATGTCTACAAATGCTAATTATATAAGGTTTTGAAAGTAAATATGAAATTATAATCTAGATAATAGTTTTAGTGAAACTTCATCAAATACAATAGATCTAAAAACTCACAAGTTTCATAACATAACTAAATTAACCTAAAAGTCATGACCTAATATTTTTCGTCAGATATTCTAGAGTGATGGCTAAAGAATTTATATATAAAAAAGAAGGATATCAATGAAAATATATACCATTTAATATTTTATAAAAGTAATTTAGTTTATTACTTGTATCTCTATGAAGCCAATCTTTTGTACATAAAAGGGTTTCTACAATTTTTAACTTTAATAAGTTGCGATGTTGATCCAGGTTCGACTTCTAATACTAAAGTTACCACAAATATTTGTATGCCTAAGATATCATGTTCCATTTTCAAAACTTGAGGATATTGAATTAATTGATTTTCCAATAACTTAATACATCTAATTTAACCAATGTATATCGCTCTTCAACTAAATATAGCTTTAGTTTAGATTTGGTAGCACCTTAAAACCCTTGTTATAGTTTTATAAACCAATTGAACTTATCACTCAACAAACATTTTAAAATAACAAAAATACTGATAATGTGTTAAAACCATAACAGATCTAAAAGTAAAAACCATTTACACAAATTACACAAACCACTTGTTGTTGAAGAGAGAGAGAAGGAGATATTGACTTACCTTTATCATTGTCCCTAATATTGAGGGCTAAATACAAATCCAAATATAAATTTTATTGTATCTAAGCAGGTTTAATCTGTTTGTATATCATGTTAATTTTTTTAATACATAAACTCATGTATTTCATGTTGTGTCGTGTTCGGATTTCACATATAGGATTTCAAATTGCCAACCCTATATATGTGGGTTGGATGAAGCCTTCAAGGAACATCTGGAATTCTGGATCACCCTTGCTTCATTTAACTCTTCCGACACTGCTACATTGTAGATACATGAGGACATGGAATCGCAGGACGTTCGAGTCTCACGAAAATGAGACCTCCTTGACTTTCAATCACTTCATCCGAGTGAAGCTAAGGAGATTCAAACAAAGCGAGTGTGTTTACCCAATTTGCTCCAATTTTTTCGGTTTTGGCTAATGTGTTCCCAGTTTTTGAACTTTGTTAATGTAAATGTTACCTGTAAAACCACTGGAAATCCATAAAATAAAAACTATACTCGGACAATAAACACATTAAAACATGCATATCATAACACTTTTTATCACTTTTCATTTTAATAGCTCTACATATGGATATGACAATTTTGGCTTGGAAAAGTACTATATTCATGTAATCCCTCTTTTTAATCCTTCCTAGTTTACATATTATGTAATCTTTGGAAAACAGATTTTTGGATTTAGGATACTCAATTATTTCAAATATGAAATAACTATCAAAAAGCTTTTACACAAAAGATTTATCGATATTACATGTATTATGGATACTAATAAGATTTTAATAGATATATATTTTATATAAAATATAAATAATAATTATTTTAGCAACTATTTATATATATATTAAAAATTTATTAATATTTAAATATCACGTATATATAACACAGCAGTATAAAATAAATATTTTTTTCCATTCACCGGGCCTAGTCTCAACAACTCCAGCCGAAAAAAGCGACATCTTGGTTAACTGGCCACGAAAGGTAGAAGATTAATTGTTATATTCATACATTAAAAATAAATATCTTCAAACCGCAGTAATCAAATCGACGGGTCTTTGCTAATTATTACGTCGTCAAAGATTCTGATTCTGATTCTGAATGCCATGCGATGAGTACACTCAAAATAAACAATTGCGACGCAGCGGCAGGAAACATGTCACAATTAATGGAGGACACGCACGGCACTAATATTAAATTGTTTACACTATGAAAGTTATAAAGATATCTTAAATTTTTAATACATTATATTTACACTTCATGAAAATTATTAATAATAATTTCTTCTTCTTCTTCTCCTTTTCTTTTCTTTTCTTTTTCTCCTGCTAATATAGTACCAAGTTATTCTTTTACATTATTACATAATTGTAATTATTTTTTGAATTTATTTGCTTCATACTGAATCCACTTAAAAGATAATTACAAGTTTATAATTTTATAAAAGACTTGTTTGAATTTGTATTAGAGGTTACAAATGCGGTATTTTAGAAAATCGGGATCGTTTTATAATTAAGATAGTTTACAGGAATTTTTGTACTATGCAATTGTTTGTTTATTGATGGAGACCAGTGGAAAACCTCAATATACAACCAGTGAATAGTTCTACAAACGATAATTCATAGCCTTTCAAAAGTACAATTTGTAAATTTTCTAATGAAGTGAGTGCATCATGAGTGAGAGAATCACGAACTATGTAATAGACAAGATCAGGAACTTCATCGAAAATGATATTGAACTGTTGAGGAATGGACCTTTTTCGTTTTTGCCTTCCAGCGAAATCGAGATCATCAATGCCTGCCTAAGGGTGGCAGATTCTCTGGAGCAGTGTGATGAGGAAGTGAAAGTACGCGTTAAGCAACTACGGGAGGCCGCATATGATGCAGAGGATGTCCATGAGGAGTTAAGACTACTCGTGGCGCGTGATCATGGTGAAGGATTATTTGGTCTAGTCCAGAAGGCAATACACCACATTAAGACCATGTATACTCGGAAACGAAAAATATGTGAAATGATGCACATACGTTCTGATATTAAAAGAATCTGTAAGAGGACTTGGAAACTGTCAGACAAACTTAAAACTGCTGAATTAAAGTCAAACTCTTATTGCCAGGAGGCGGCTTGGGATGATCACCGAGATGATGGTCTTTTAATGGAAAAAACCGATCTGGCGGGCATTGAAGAGCCCAAAAAGCAGCTCGTAGGATGCCTGGTCGAAGGCGACTCCAAATGGGGAATAATTTCTGTGGTTGGGATGGCCGGATTGGGGAAGACAACATTGTTAAAGCAAGTGTATGATGACCCAATAGTGAAGCGACATTTTGCTCTATGTGCTTGGATAACTCTTCCTCCATCTTCTAAGACCAGAGATGTCCTGGAAGACATCCTTCGGCAAATCGTAAAGGCAGTAAGGAAGCCAGTTCCTCTGTGGCCGGACAATGAGAGGAGCATCGGGCTGAAATTTCTCATCAAGGAGTACCTGCAAAAGACGCGATACTTGATCGTCCTGGATGACGTATGGGAAGTAAGCAGATGGGGTGAAATCAAATATGCATTACCCAAGGATGAAAATGGTAGCCGAGTTGTGCTCACCACTCGTAACGCTGAGGTAGCACAAGCAGCCTTAGGACAGGTGTATGAGATGCAGCCCCTCTCTGAAGAGCAATCTTGGAAGCTTTTCTGTCAAAGGACGTTTCGGGGGGAATCATGTCCTTCCAACTTGATGGGGATATGTAAATACATTTTAAAAAAGTGCGAGGGAAACCCGCTTCCAATTGTGGCAATAAGTGGTGCTTTAGCAACGAAAGACAAGAACAGGGTAGACGAATGGGAACTCGTTCGTCGCAGCATACGTTCCGAGCTAAAAGCCAATGGTAGGCTCAGGAATGTGAAGACTGTCCTTTCACTTAGTTTCCAGGTTTTGCCCTATTGCCTGAAGAATTGCTTCTTACACTTGTGTGTCTTCCCTGAAGACCATCTGATAGAGCCAAAGCGGTTAGTCAGATTGTGGACAGCAGAAGGACTTTTGGAAGTGAGGGAAGGTAAAACTCCCGAAGAAGTTGCATGGGAGTACTTAGGTGAGCTCTTCAACAGAAGCCTTTTACAAGTGGGGGAGACAACTCTCGGCGGCCGAGTCAAGCTGTGTCGCATCCATGACTTCTTCCGTGAAATTATCATCTCTAAGTCAGCAGATCGGAACTTTGCAGTGATAGCTGATCAACAAACCACAGCATGGCCAATGAAAGTACGAAGATTGTCAGTGAGTGGCAAGCTTCATAATATGCAGAAAAATAGGTTAGCCTCACTCCGCTCCTTGTACATGTTCAAAGTAGGCAATAAAACTAGAAAAAGTGTGTTAGATTGTGATTCTAAAGTAATCAGAGTGGTAGACTTCCACGGCACTCCATTGAAGAAGTTTCCACTTCAAATAGTTAGAATGTCTTCCCTTCGGTATTTGAGCCTCAGATTCACTAAACTGAGAAGGATTCCGGGTTCAGTAGGGATGCTTCAAGATCTAGAGACACTGGATCTTAAATATACTAAGGTCACTGAACTGCCCAAAGAAATCGAGAAGCTAAAAAATCTTCGTCATCTCCTTGTTTATCGTTATGAGTTGATGGCATATGCACACTCTAAATATGGCTTTAAGACCTCTGCCAATATTGGAGAGCTGCGATCTCTACAAAAGCTCTGCTACATAGAGACTCATGGTGATAACGATAGCATCAGCATAGCAGAGCTTGGAAAGCTGAGTCAATTGAGAAGATTATGCATTCTAAAATTGAAAAAAGAAGATGGAAGTAGACTCTGCTCATCCGTCATGAGAATGAGGGACCTGCGAGCGCTGAATATCACGTCTCTAGAGGATGACGAAGAGATTGATCTCGATCACCTTTCATCCCCACCGCCATTTCTTTCAAGGATCTACTTGCGAGGACGTTTGGAGAAACTACCGAAATGGATTTCCAACCTCCAAAACCTGGTCAAGCTACACCTTAGGAGCTGTCTGTTGGGTGAGGATCCGATCGAATCGCTCCAGAGTTTGCCTAATCTTGAACATCTCGAGTTACTTCAAGTCTATGAATGGAAGGTCTTGTTTATCAGAGAAAAAGGTTTTATGAAGCTTAAAATTCTAGCTCTTGACCTTTTCGATAAGCTTCAAGTCATCGAAGTAGAGAAGGGAGCAATGCCTTGTCTTGAGAAACTGATCATCCAGAGGTGTAAAATGCTTGATAATATTCCATCAGGAATTGAGCACCTAACCGAGCTGAAAGTGCTGGAATTTTCCGACATGCCTACTGCACTAGTAAGGAAGCTCTGGAAAGACGAAAGTAACGAAGAGAATCAAACATTAGCACACATTCCAGAACTTCGTTATGGCTACTGGACAGATGAAGGTTGGGTTATTAAATCTGTGTTGAGATCTAGCAAAGAAGATTGTTCATCTTACCGGGAATGTGTGAATAGTAGGAGTCAACTTCCTCCCTGTTGGAAATAAAGTTCAAATGATGTACCGCTTGTTCATCATATACATCTTTAGGAGTAGATTTCTACCCATGTGAATTGCATGTACCATGGTAATGATATGTATTTTCAATGGCAAGAACCAAGGGGAATTCAAATCTCATTTGTAGACTTATTTGATATTTATGACAGTGAAAATTATGCCATATTCAAATGTTATTGTTACAATTTAAAGAGGTTTGTGGAATTATTGGCTTATTTATAGCTATAAGCGTCATTCTAATGAGAGTTTTACATCTCTATTTTCTAAGTCTCAATCACAACAATGAGTTTTTTTTTTTAATAATTAAAATCACCTTCTTCATTTAAGGGAGAATCGACTCTTTTCCTTATGGAAAGGGAAGAAAACAATTTTGATTGAGGCTTCTTTGTAATTGGCTTGGCGCAAAGTTGAAAAAATTTTCTAGAGGTCGTCTAGTTATGAAGGAAATTTAGATTTTTTTTTTTTTTTTTAGATAGGGTATCACTAGGGTTAAGGACAATACTATACATAAGGTTAATCGAGGATCATCATGTTTTGATGAGGTTTGACTAAGAAGAAGATCATTCTTGAGTGTCAAAGTGTCCAATTTGTCATATTAGCAAGTTTTTAATGAGAATTTCAAATGTACAAGAAGTTTTGATTTATTAGTGCAATGTCCAATTGTTCTTATATGGATTGTATTGCCTTATCTCAAGTTGCACTATTTTAATTAGCATTTTGATAAAGAAAATAAAAAGAAGAAGAAGAAATCTGCAGCAAAGGAAGAAGAAGGAAAGTGTAGTATGTGAGCAGAATAGAAGAAGAACAAATGACATGCAGTATGCAGAGCAAAATGGAAAACAACGATAAAGAAATAGAGAGGAACGTTTTTTTTGCAGCAACAAAAAACTTTTGATATACACTATATCTTCTGATTTTTTTGTTTACAAGAAAGGAAATACATGTTTGTAACTACCACAACAGTGGACAAAAAAGGAAATTACAAACTACCCCTTGAAGTATCCACCAAAATTCTCAATTTACCAACACTCCTCCTTGAGAAATTTTCTTGGAGACTCCAAGTCTTGATCAGAGTTCTTCAAATTTAACTTTTAGAAGTGCTTTGGTTAGTATGTTTGCAACTTGATCATCTGATATGCAATGCACCAGATTTATTTCTTGATTTTTTTTTGCTTCTCGGATTGCATGAAACTTCACTTTGATGTGCTTAGTTCTTCTATGCTACACTAGATTTTTTGCAATCACAATTGTGGATGTGTTATCTACCTAAAAACTAGTTGGATGATGTTGTTGATGCCCCAAGTCTGATAGCAAATTTCATAGCCAAATTACTTGATTCGAGGCTATTGCAGTTGAGAAGTATTCCGCTTCAGCTGATGATTGGGCTATAACATCTTATTTTCTTGAATTCCAAGAGAAAGCTCTACTTCCAAATGAAAAGATATAACTAGAAGTGCTATTGGAATCATCCACACTACCAACCCAATCACTATCTACAAATCCTTGTAACTTTTTGCTCCCACCCTTTTTAAACCACAAACCATAATCAATAGTCCCTTTAATGTATCTTAAAACTCTCTTGGCAACACCAAGATGAACTTGGCTCGGTGAATGCATGAATCTAGAGAGTAGGCTTGTGGAACACATCAAATCTAGTCTTATGACACTTAGATATAGCAGACATCTAATCAAACTTCTATAGACAAACGCATTAGCCTTGCTTTCCATATCATCTTTTTCCAACTTTTCATTCACACTCAAAAGAGTTTCAACTAGCTTGCACTTCTCCATATGGAACTTCTTCAACACTTCTAAAGCTTAACTTCATTGTGAGACAAAAATTCCATTGTCACATTGATCAACTTCCATGCCTAAAAAGTATTTCATCTCACCTAAGTTAGATAACTCTCCATTTTCAACACAAACTATGGCAAGACCTTGGAATTACAAGCTGTGACCAATAGGTCATCGACATATAAGGAAATAATGAGTTGCACATTTTCTTGAATGTTCAACATGTATAGAGTTGCTTCACTCTCACTTCTCTTGAATCCTTGTTGTAGAAGATAGGAGTCAATTCTACTATACCGGGCCTTGGAGCTTGATTTAAACTATAGGGTGCTTTGTGAGTTTTGTAAACTTTGTCTTCATAAAGTATAACTTGGAATCCTTTAGCTTGCTCAACATAAACATGCTATTTTAGTAAGCCATTGAGAAAGACTGACTTCACATCTAAATGATGAACTTTCCACTCCATCTTGGCTATTAAGGCAATTAAAAGCCTTATGGTGTTATGACAAGCTACATGTGCAAAGGTGTTGGAGAAATCAACACCATGCTCTTGAAAATAACCTTTGACAACTAATCTAGCCTTTAGCTTGTTCACAGCTCCATTGGGATTGTATTTGATCCTAAAGACGCACTTCACACCAATCACCTTTTGATTTTTTGGTCTATTGACAAGCTCCCAGGTTTTGTTTTTACTAATCATCCTTAGCTCCTCCTCCATTGCAGCTTTCCATTCCTCATCTTCCATGGCTTCAACAAAACATTTGGGTTCCTGCAGAATTACATTGCATCTCTCATAAATTTCATCGAGTGGTCTTGTTCCTCTGATTGGGACATCATCAAGATTCTCTACAACCACCTCGTCTTTTGTTTCATCGAATGTTGTTGCATAATATTCTTATCTTGATTAGCTCTTGGAACCTCCATTTCATTTTTGTTCCAATTCTAAAAGGCTTCTTCATCAACCTTGATGTCTTTGCTTACAAATATCCTTTTATTGATCAAATTAAAAATTCTATAGCCTTTGGAGATGGAATTGTATCCCATGAAAATTCCCATCTTAGCCTTGTGATCCAATTTCCCTCTTTTCACATTTAGTACATGTGTATAACATAAGCTTCCAAACACTTTGAGGTGATCAATGGTTGGCTTTTCTCCATTCCATGATTCAAATGGAGTTCTGTTCCTAATGGCCTTAGTTAGAAATCTATTCAACAACTAAATGGATGTATTCACAGCTTTTGCCAAAAAATACTTGGGCATCTTCTTCTCGAAAAACAAACACCTTGCCATCTCCATCATGGCTCTATTCTTCTACTCTATCACACCGTTTTGCTAAGGAGAATAGGGAATAGTGAATTGATGTTCTATTCCTGCTTTAACACAAAAATTACTGAACTTATTTGAAGTATATTTTGTTCCACTGTTGGATCTCAACACTTTGATTTTACTACTAGTTTGATTTTCCACCAGTCTTGAACTTTTGAAACACATTAGCCACCTCAAATTTTTGTTTCACGAAGTAAACCCAACACATTCTTGAGTAATAATCTATAAACAATATAAAATACTTATTTCCATTCAGCGATAACATTCTCATAGGTCCACACACATCGGTATGGATCAATTGCAACCTTTCCAAAGCTCTCTAAGCTCGGTTTACTAGAAATTGCAATATGTTCTGTTTGCCAAACTGACATGTCTGGCACACACCCTTTTCCTTACTAATGACAATAAATCTTTGCGTTAAACCTCCAAGTTATAGATGCTTAAGTGCCACATAATTAAAATGACTAAATCTTTTATGCCACAACTCAGATTCAACTTCAATATAGTTGTAAGCATGCATGTTTGGATCCTTCCATATGATTGGAAAGCTTTTATGTTTCATTTCCATAGTTAACATTTCACAACTATCTTGATCTAGGATTGTACAAAACTTATTTTGAAAATGGAGAGAGTAATTTTTTTCCAACAATTGACCAACACTTAACAAGCTTTGGCATTTCTTTGGTATAAACAACACATTAGAAATGCTTTTCATACCTATTGAAGTTTGAATGGAAGAAATGCTTCTTTCTTTGACTTTAACAAGATCTCCATTTCTTATCTTCAAAACTGACTTGTATAATCAATCAAGCTCTCAAAAACTTCATAAATCTAGTGTCATATGATGCGTACAATTGCTATCAACAAGCTACATAGTTTTGGTCTAATCTACTTCAGTTTCTGTAATAGCGAATAGTTCGTCCATCTACTATTATTGCTGCTGATTCTCCATTGCCTGTGCTTATTGTCATTGTAGCTTTTGTTCTTGCAGACTCTCTCCACACGATTGAACTTTTTATAAGAATGGCATTCGGTTTAAACTAACAAAAAATTTTGGAATGACCCATCTTCTTGCAGTAAGGACAAGGAGGATATTTGTTCTTACCTCGGGATTTGCTTGCATAACCATAAGATTTTTCCTTTTTCTTATACTCATTGAAATGCTTCTTATCTTTTGATTGGGATTTTTCTATTTGTTTCGTAAGAAAAGCCCCTTCATTACTGGTCTCTTATCTAGGTGACCTTCTTTGTTCTTGAGCTTTAAACACATGGGCAAGCTTAACCAATGAAATTTGGGACATATCTCTTGAGTCTTCAAGAGAAGAAATCTTGGACGTAAACCTTTCAGGTAAACTCACTAGAACCTTTTCCACTACTCTATGATCTGATGGTTCCTTGCCATGTAAATGAATCATGTTGATGACTGTCCCAAGTTTATTGGAATATTCCTTGATAGTTTCACTGTCCTTTATCTTTTATACTTCAAAGTCCCCCTTCAAATTTAAAATTTGAATTCTTCTTCTTTTTTTTTTTTTTACTTCCCATATACATTTCCTTGAGTTTATCCCAAGCTTCTTTGGGTGTTTCAAGAGCCATTATTCTATTGAAAATGACATTTGAAATCGTACCTTAAATGTGGGACAAGGCTCTTGGTGCTTTAGCAATTTCTTCTTCATGAATCCTAATTTGATTGAGCGTAGGATTTTCACCTAGATGTTGTGGTTGTTGATCCGTCTCGACATACTGCCATATGTTAAGCCCTTTCAAATGATTCTTTATTTTGATGGCCCAAACTTGATAGTTTTCACCATCAAGGATTGGAAGTGGGAGTTGTAGTTACTAAGCTTGAAGAAGCCATGGAGTTTCTATTTTTGCCTTTTTTTGTTGCGTATTTTCTATATCTCTCTCTTTTCTTTTCTTTTCTTTTTTAATTTCTCACCCCTTAAGATCCTTATGACTCTGATACCATGATAAAGCAAATAAAAAGATGAAGAAGAAATTTGCAGCAAAGGAAGAAGAAGGAAACTGCATTATGTGAGTAGAATAGAAGAAGAAAAAATGATGTGCAGTATGCAGAGCAAAATGGAAAATAGAGGAGAAGAAACAAAGAGGAATGTTTTTTCGTAGCAACAAAAAAATTCCGATACACACAATGTCTTCTGATATTTTTTTGTTTACATGCAAAGAAATACATGTTTTGAACTACCACAACAATAGACAAAAAAGGAAATGATAAACTACCCCTTGAAGTATTCACCAAAATTCTCAATTTACCAACACATGTACATTGTACTATTGCTTCTATTTTTTTTTTTGAAGCTTTTGTCAATTGATGAAGTAACATTAGCAATGGCGAGACCCTCTATGGCATGTCTTTTGAGAAGCTATGCTTTGAAAAATCAAGTTATTTTCAAGATGGTTATATATGAATATTTTCCAAAATATTGGTTGCATTACTTTAAAATTGGACATGACATGATGGAGAATTGCATATTCATGAATCTAAAGTTGTTAATATTTAAAAAGAAGAAGGCATTTAAGCCAAAAGTAGTAAAAGTTTTATTAGAAACGACTATAGGGTTAAGTTAGTATTAGGGGAGGGGTGGTGGTTGAGAAGTACCTATATATGAGAAAGCAATTCAAGATCAACTTGTTATGGAGACAAAAGAAGCTACACCTAATACTTCTTTTAGCAATCAAACTAATTAAGGGAAATCCTTGTTTTAGACAGTAGTGCATATGAGGTTGCTATCGGTGCAGCAAACTTATGTAAAAATGATTTAAGTGAATTAGTCAAATAAAGAAAATGTCTGTCATTTCTATTAATGAAGCTGGTTATACAAGTGATAATGTAAATAAAGAAGATATGTTACTCCAACACTATATAACCATTGATTCACCCCATTACAACTTCTTCCTTACTTATTTACTTAGATCAGCTACAGTTCCCTTATATCGGTTACTCGCTTTATCATATGTCCTTAGCACTTAACTATCATATCATTTGAGGAGACTCTCTCTCTTAAGCTATAGAAACCTAGTCTAAGGTTGCTTTTGTAGATCTAAGTATGACTGAGCACAAGCAATGCAAACATTTAATAGTTGAATAGTTATGAGTTAAATTTATTCTAATTCTATAAGCATATACAACAAGCAATGTAATAGCTACTCACCTTCGATTTCTTGAAAAGCTATTTCTTGGTCATTCTTTCTTGTCATCATATAAAAATAACAAAATGATTTGATCCTAAATTCATTTCATTCTTTCTCTCTCTCTCTCTCTCTCTCTTAATGAGTTTCTCGAAATATCTAATTAATTTTAACAATAACTTACTAGAATTACATATATATTTTGAAGTATCTAATCAAATTGTGGTAGTCAACCTTAAAGAAAGAAGGCAACCAACCTTGAAGTTAAGGGCTTGGTTGACTATGTTTTAGGGGTAGTCGGTTGCCCTATGGGATTGAATGGGCCTCTCTTTCTCCTTTGGGCCTCCTTTGATTTACTTTATCTCTTTTTACCTTTATATTGGGGGTTGCTATAATTAGCCAATCATATACAGTGAGCATTTTGGTTGATCTTGAAGAAGTTTTCATTTCATGGAACTTGGAGAAATGTATTAAAGAGAAGTGTGGGAAGAGGAACATGCAGGCTTTAATTCTTGAAGTTGTTGTATGAGAATGAATCAAATCTAATGTTTCGGATGTGTTTTTGACTTGTATGTAAGGAATTATGGTGTTTGATCTTTTGTTGAGCTATTTTGGAAGAGTAACATCATTTGTTCAAAGCTTACTGATGCTTCTAATGTTGCAAATGGGGAGAATGAAGCTCATCTATGTAGAGTTTGGCCCTTAATCTTAACTGTTGAATGAATTTGAGATGGATAGACTAGTGAACTGTTAGATCACTTTCTAGCAATTGATGGTCTAAATTGAAGCCTCAATTTCTTATATAATGCATGGGCTTTATGCTAAGGCTTAGGCTAGGTTAGGCTTAGTTGCTTATAAGCTGAATCTATCTTTGATACAAAAAAGTCCACCCCTTTTTAAAATAAGCTCAATGCTTATTAAGCATTTTAAAGGCTATTAAAGCCAAAAAAGGCCCAAATGAACTCATAAAGATCTTTTTTGATCCTCCTATGTTAGCAAATCAATAGCGAAGATTCCTAGCTATCTTCTTTTTCTCTTCTTGTATATTTTTGTCCTTGTAATCTTCTTCGTTTGTACAGTTGGGATGCCAACCTCAAAGATGTAAAGAATCCTTGAAATGAATGAAGTATATCATTTTCCTCTTCTTCCTCTATTTTCATTATTCTATTGTTACCTTATTTTTACTTTCTTCTTTGTAGTTTATTTTAGCAGAGGATCCATTGATTAGAGTCATGTTAGGTTAGATTCCTCATATGATGATCAAGGATCCTTTTCCTTGTCGGGAGTACTTTAAACATTTAGATCTAGGTTTAGTCTATGAAGTATCCCACTTGGTTGGTTTAGGGTTATTGGCCAATGTAGCCTAAAGAAGCTAGGTCATCCTGTTTGCTATGCAGAGACTGTCTGTTCACCTTTAGGCTAGAACTTTAGTATCCATTCACCTCATATGAGGTTAAGATGTGGAAGTCCATTCACCTCAGCTATGGCTATGACTTAAGTGTCTATTTTCCTTAAGTGAAGTTAGGACTTAGAGCTCGTTAGTTATACTTATACAATCGAGTTGATAGCATTATAATATCTGAACTATTACATTGTATAAATAATGGAATGAAGTTGAAAGAACATATCTTTACTTGAACAAACACTAGTTGAGTTCCCAGTAGAAAAGGATAACATTATGCTAGATGGATAAAGCCTTCATCTAATCTGACAAAGGATGCACTTGAGGTGGATGATGGTTGTGTTAGCTTTAGGTTAGTTGGTGAGTGATGGGGTATGTTGGTCTAAGCCGTTCGAGGTTGGTAGCCTAGTGATGACTTCTTCTATGCTACTTAGGTTAGTGTCTCTGTGCCATAGGCTTAAGGTAGGAAGAGTAGAGAAGGTGAGATATTGGGACGAGCTCAAAAGTGGGAGGCTCATTGATCCTTAAAGAACAATAGCTTGTCTTCATGAGGGTATCTAGTTAAAATCCTTTGTGCCAAGTTTTGCAATCTTTAGGCATGAGCTTGGGTGATAGGTCCATTGTATTGATTCTCATCATCTCCTTGGGGTACTGAAGGATTTGCCCTCAAATTAGACTGATCTCCTTATTGGTCATCAGTGACATATAGGCTTAAGTCCGAAACATTGAATGTGGTCGAGACTCTTTACCCCTTAAGTAGGTTAATCTTGTAAGCATTGTAATTGACCTTCTAGAGTACTTAAAATGGTCCTTCTATCTTAGGGGTGAACTTGTTCATCCTCTAATTTAGAAACCTCTCCTTCCCTAATCAAATCCACATAAGATATCTATTGAGAGCACACAACTCAACACTTATGGCTTTGCTGTTGTTATTTTGTAGTAGCCTTCTCAATTTACTTGAAGATTGATAGAGTTGCTATTTTCCCTAGCTTATTGATTTCACTATAGCTCTCCTCATTTGAGCTTGGTATAGGTAGTTGATCTAGAGGTGTAGAAGGGTTGTACCTATAGATGACCTCAAATGGGGACTTACCTATGGTATTATATGCCGACTTGTTGTATATAAAATCAATGATTGGTAGGCACAAGTCCAAGTCAGTAAGATTCTTTCCCACTATTGCTCGGAGCAAGGACCTTAACATCCTCCTAACCACCTTAGTTTGGCCATCGGTCTAGGGATGGCGAGATGTACTAAACATATGCTTAGGGCCAAGTTTATGCCATAGCGTCTTCTAGAAATAGCTTAATAACTTAGGGTCTTAGTCAAACATGATGCTCGTTGGGATCCTATGCAGTTAAACTATCTCTTATAAGAAAAGGGTAGCAATATGAAGGGCATTGTTAGTTTTACGGCAAGGAATGAAGTGTGCCATTTTGCAAAACCAACTAATGGTCACAAATATAAAATCCTTCCCTCTTACTATCCTCGGCAATCCTAACATAAAATCTATGCTTAGATTGGACCACAATTGGGTCAGTAGAGGTAGTGGCATGGGTTATCTAGGTTAAGCTTAGCATTTAGCTTTTTGACATGCAACACATCTTTTAACCACCCTATGTACATCCTTCATTATCCCAGGCCAAAAGAAATGTTCTCTAAGTAACTCATTTGTCCTTTTTTCACCAAAATGACCAACTAATCTCCCACTATGAGCTTCTCACACCAATAGTTCTCGGATGGAACAACTTAATATACACAGTTGATCTCCTCGAAAGAGATATACATCCTTCATGTAATATCCTTTAACCACTCTTCCTTAGGTATAGTCAACCACAGTAAGATTGAGATATAGGTCATGCTTGTAGTGCTCGGTGATTAATTTAAAACCCAACCTCTTAGCATGTAAAGTAGTTATTAGGGTGTACCTTCATGAGATTGTGTCGGCTACCACATTACTCTTCCCTTTCTTGTACCTCACAACATAGGAGAAACCTTCCATGAATTCTACCCATCGAAATTAGCACTTGGATAGCTTTTGTTCTCCTTAAAGGTATTTAGGGACATATGGTCGGCATAGATGATGAATTCTTAGGATAAGAGATAGTGTTACCACACTGCAAGGGCTTGGATGAGAGCATAGAACTCTTTGTCGCACACAAATGGTTCAAAGTGGTCTACTAAGTTTCTCACTTTGGTAAGTAATAGGTTATTCTTCTTGCGTCAACATAGTTTCGATCCTTACTCCTAATGCATCACACTTTAGTTTAAATACCTCAAAATCCAAGAGTACTAACATAGGGGTGGCAATCAATATCTCCTTGAGTTTTTTGAAACTTCACTGAGCCTTCTCTCCCTAATTAAATTCCACATTCTTCTTAGTCAGTATAGTATTAAAGTTTTGGATGAAACGTTGGTGAAAGGACGCAGGTCCATGAAAACTTCTCATGTTAGATGTAGTCTTGAGGGTTAGCCAATCATGAATGGATTGAATCTTCTCTTCATCAACCTTCTCTCCTCCATTTTCTACATAAATCCCAGAAACATAACCTCATCTTAATAAAAGCATCATTTCTTCAAGTTGCTAAATAGTTGTTTGGCTCGGAGCATGGTTAGGACCTTTTGCAAGTGCTCAACATAATTCCCTAAGTCAGGACTATACACTAAGATGTCGTCAAAGTATACAACAACATACTTTTTTAGTAGGGCTCTTAGTACATGGTTCATTAATCTAATGAATGTACTGGGTTTGTTGGTTAGAACAAAGGGTATGACCAACCATTCATAGAGACAATGCTTCGTCTTGAATGCTATTTTCCACTCATCTCTAGGTTTCATGTGTATTTCATGGTATCTACTCTTTAGATCGATCTTTGAAAAGATATGAGTACTATAGAGTTCATCCAACATACTATCAAGCATTGGAACAAGACATCTATACTTGATAATGATCTTGTTGATGGCTCAACTATTAATATCATGTGCTAAGATCCATCTTTCCTTGGGATGAGTAGAGTAGGTACTGCACAAGGGGCTCATGCTCTCTCTCAAAAAGCTTCTTTTAATTAGCTTGTCCACTTGTTTCTTTAATTCAGTAGCTTGCTTTAGATTCATATGATAGGCAGGCTTATTCGGTAATGCTGCACCAGCTGCAGGTCAATGTAATGCTTTATGCTTGGGAGAGAGGTTAGTCCATTGGGTAGTTCCTTAGGGAATAGGTCCTTGAACTCCTCTAATAGGTTTCAGATCTATGTGGGCAAAGTAACTTGATCTCTCATTTCTAAAAACCTTTTGATTTGTAGAAATAAGAGTATGTCTAGCTCCAGAGTTTGTTCAAACACACTTTAGGACATGACAAGGGACTTCTTTTAGGCTTTGTTTAGTTACATTTGAATATCATTCACTTGGCTTAGGGTCATGGGTTGTAGCATGACCTTCTTTCTTTCCTTTTGAAAAGTGTATGTATTTTTATATTCATCGTGTATTACCCATCAATAAAAAAACCAAGGGTATCCTAGAAGTATATGAGATGAAAACATGGGAAGCATATCGCAAAGAACTTAGTCATGGTACTTATCTAAAATGGATATTGGTACTCAAACCTAATGTGTGACATGAAGGGTTCCTTTCTTAGCAAGCTAGTGTAGCTTATAGGGCCTCAAATGCTTTAAAGTTGGTAAATCTAATAGTTTAACCATGGATGTAGCATGCACATTGGTGCAACTTCCTCCATTGACGATTAGTGCACACAAATGGCCTTTAACTTGACATACAGTGTGAAAAAGGTTATATCGCTACTTGTTTGTAGCCTTAAGTGAGACACTAAGTGCTCTACTTAGTATAATGTTTAAGAACTATCCTTGCTCAGTATATATTGCAGCATATTTATCCTTAAGAATCTCCTAAGTACATTTCACTCTTGCTTCCTTAATCTCATCTTCATTAGTGCTATCAACTTCTAGCATCGGTGCCTCTCCCTTTAAAATCATGGCTCAGGAGTTTGGACATTGAGTAGCAACATTTCCTAAATGTAAGCATTTGAACCATTTGATTTGGCTCATCTTCCTTCCTAAGTTTCATCCTTCATCCCCTTGTGGCATTTCCCTGCATTTTGTAGCCTTCTCTTTTTATTCAAGTTTCCCCTTTCTCACTTCGGTGGTCCTTATGGTTGGTCATCACTTTTGCTCGGCTAGTTTCATACTGATCTATAGGAATCTAGAGTGGGTTAGGTTAGTGCCACAACTTAATCACTAGAACTTTAGTTTAAGCTATTGAACCTCTAATGCTCCACTTGTTGCACTAACCATATGGTACCATCCATCATGTTTATAAATTGCTACTTCACTACACTTGCTACCTCATACTTCAACCTAGCTATAAATCGTGCTATAGTTCTATCCTCAGGCTCTTATAACTCACATTGATTCATTAACATTCGAAACTCCGTCACGTAGTCATCAACACATATTTGTCCTTACCTCAAGGTTTGCAATTTCTTGAAGACCTCTTGCATATAATAATCAAAGATGAACCTTTTCCTAAAAATTCTCTTCATTTTTGTTCACCACTTCACCTCGTGCTCTCTAGCTTATCTCTTAGTGGCTAGCAAGCTCTTTCACTGCAATGTTGCATACTTAGAAAACTCTAGAGTAATTAACCTCACTTTCATAGCTTAGTCATACTTATGACACTCAAATAACTTGCTAAACTTTTCCTCCTAGTTTAAGTAATCATCTATATTCCAACTTCTTGAGAAAGAAGGGATTTGTATCTTCATGTTATCTAATCCCCTAGGAGCTCATGTGCCTAACACAACATACTCTTCTTCAAAATTATCCCCAACTGCTTTGTCAAACTCATCCTCCACTTCTATAGGCCTTCTTACACCTTGGTCTCTTCTTTATCCACCACCATGTCACTCTTTTTGAGGTGGGGCTACCTATTCTTCACCATTTTAAGCTTGTCTCATTCCTTCTTTAGCTTGAGCAAGTTGATTATCTACCAAACATTGCATCGTGACTATAGTGGTCAACTCTTGAATTTTCTCATTGGTAGTTCTTGTGTTCTACTCTATACATCTTCTATGTCCATGTGCATCACTTCCAAAGTTACCAATACCACCTTAGACACTAGGATTCGACATTCTTAGACTTCACAACAACAACTACTACTTGGCCCTAATGACTCAACAATAAGAATAACACCACCATGACTTCAACTACACTTCCTTCATTGGAACCTATGCTCTAATACCACTAAAAGATGATACACCTATGAGCTCAATGTTCATTAGGGTACTAACTAGGTAGCTAACTACAAAATGGGTCTTCCTAGATATAAAGAAAAAAATTCATGGAAATGAGGGGTTTTAGCTAGGTGCAAATGGCTTAGGTGGATATTATGAACCACATAAGTTGAAACACGACCCAATCCTAAACTCAATGTGACTTATGAGTTGCAACTAGGGTACTCACCACAATCTTTAGTAAAGAGATTGATAAGAGCATTATTTAAGAGTAACAACTCATAAATAGAAAAGGTAATTGTGTATTCTATACCTAATGATGCGGCACATACGAAATGGGACTATTTATAGTAAGTCTCTAAGGTTACAACATTAAAAAAAGCAAAATCCAAATAAGTGCACACAAAAATACCTTGTTTAGGATAATATAAAAGGGGTAAAAATGTAAAAAGATGAAAAGGATATTCTTAGGAATGTCTGCGTATGTTAGGTGTTAGTGATATGTGTTGAATAGGCATTGGTTGTGTTCTAAATAGAAAAGGACAACATTATGCTGGATGGATAAGGTCTTCATTTGAGTCAACAAAGGATTCGCTTGAGGTAGATGATGGACGTGTCAGCTTCAAGGCGGGTTGCTATGTGATGGGGTAGGTCAGTCCAAGTAGTCCGAGGCTAGTGGTTTAGCGATGACTTCTTCTATGTTACTTGAGTCAAACAGTGTCTCTATGCCCTAGGATTGTGGTGGGAAGAGTAGAGAGAGTGAGATGTTGGAATGAGTTAAAAAGTAAGAGGCTCCTTGATCTTGAGAGAATAATAGCTTGTCTTCAAGAGGGTGTTTGATTAAAATCCTTTGTACTAAGTTTTACAATCCTCGGGCACAGGCTCAAGTGATAAGTCCAGTGTATTAATTCCCATCGACTGTGGAGTAGTAGGAGGGTTGTTGGATTGAACAAGAGCTGGTGGTCATAGGGAATGGGTGGATACTTGATTTTCATCTTGCACCACCACTAGTGTAGCAGGTTAGTGTTGGTGCTGTTCTAATTTGTTGACATGTGCACAAAGCTATGTTTTCAACCATTACATTAGTTAGCATTTATTTGAGATGTGCTAACCTATCCTCATCTCCATATGGACTCACTGGTTATTGTAGTGGAGGCAAGGATGTAGAGGTGTAGCCTAGGTTTTAAGTTTGTATTTGCTTAGTTTGTGAGGTTTCAATGTTTTTTGATCGTGTGTTTTTACTAACCATTATAATGGCTCAAAAACTTCTCTAAGTAGACAGTGCCAAATTTTGTTACTTGATCTTGTAAAAGATGCATATATCCTGCATAAGACAAAGAAAGAGAGTTATGGGGGTGTTGAAGTTGATTCTAGCATGGTCACTGAAATGCTTAAGTTAGTTGGATGCAAGATCAGAGTAACGAGAGAGTTTTAGCATAAAAAAAGTGTAGATTCATTACCCACAAGCCTATCCTTGTATTTATAGAGGGGTTGATGAACTAGATAAGGAAGTTAGGTAATGCTTGTGATCCCCTCTTTGGCTCTGACATTTGTGGAGAAGAATTGAGGAAGTTATAAGCCATTGACTTGTCTTATCTATTGACCTCTTCCTGCCAGTCTTTTTTTGAGTTGTAGGTTACCGACCTAAGATTGGCTAAGCTAACTAACCTGAGCTTAAAGGCTCAAGTTGTTAGTAGCTCCTTAGCACGAAATAGTTCAACTTAAGTATGGAGGTCTATATCTAAAATAGCCTATCAACAGTATCCATGTATCAAATAAATCTCTTAATTATTATTTCCTTTCATAACATAATATATGCCAATATGGTACTAGTAACACACACCTAAAAGATTGAGATTGTAAATAGTTGATAATAAATTTATCAAATATTTAACTTTAACTTTTTATTTAGTTTTTTCAAATGAAGTTTTTCAAGTATATAATTCAATTGTATGCTATTACCATTAGTTGAGAATTGCAATGGAGGAATTTATTTTCTTCAAAAAATAAAAATAAAGAAATTAAATAATTGAGTGACACAAAAATGAATGTCTTTTGAAAGTACAAACACTAAATAGTAGAAATCAAAACTTGAAATATTAAATTGTCTAACCTCAAAAGTATATGCATTTCTTTTTGCTGGACTCAATTATCACGACAAATAAAATAGTAAAGATCCCAAGGTAAATGTTGAAAAACCAAAATTTACATGAAGTCCTTATTTTATAATGCATTTTTTTCCTTAGACATTATTGAAAGAAGTTTTTTCTTTTTTTAATTAAAATTTCTTAGAACTTATTTGAGATCAACTATATTCTAGGATAGATTAAGTATATTACAAGTATTATTTATTTAGAGTTCAGTTTCATAATTTTCATTAATCGTAAACCATATTGGTTAAGTCTCACTAATGATTTGCCTCACTTTTCTACAGATGACCCCAAACAACCTATGTTTACTCGACTATGACACTCGACAAGTCTAATTTCCTTTTTCTTTTAAATGATCTCTTCCACCGTCTGCAATAGAGCCCTCTCACTTAGGTAATACATAAATGAAGTGCATATTTGGTGTATAGACACTAAGTAAATTAGTGGCAATCTCATTTTTTTTTTTTTAGTTGTATCAAGCTTTGTCTTTCATTGGCATTGTGATTTGAATGTGCATCCCATCTCAAGTGCCTAGAAAATTCTACATAGAAACAGATGATTATCAACCTTGGTGTCCTAATTGTGTTAATGGTGGGAAATTATTTTTTCTTACAATTCGGTTTTCTGTCTTTTACCTTGAAAATTTCCATCGCTCATCATTAGAGTTCTTGAGAATAAGTTTAGGCTTCTTGAATAGTTGATTGCCTAGTCATAACATAACATTTAAGAGATTATGGGAATACTAATTGATTGTTTCTCTGGACCTCTTAAAATTATGCTCAATGATTTTGTTCTTTGCATGGTAGGCAAGTATATGCCAAAACATTGCAAATTGCTCATCCACGAAGAGATTCCTAGTTGCCTTTAATCTTCTTATACCCTATAGTATTTCACATAGTTTAAAAAATGCACATCAATCCAATCTCAACTGTTCAATACATGTCACATCATCAATGTAAAGAAGTCTCCTAATATATTTCTGATGCTGATAAACGTTTAATCTATAAGAACGAACACTAGGACAATGGGAATGCAAGGCTAAAGCTTGCAAGGGAAACATAATGCCATGCACAAGGTTATAGTACTCCACCCATAAAGCTAAAGTGAAGGAAGCAATCCTTTTCTTCCTCTGTGAGTCGTTTAAGTGCAACATCATTTCATCAATCACTGCAATTGTATGTGGTGGGAGACAATAAGTGTGTGTAACATAATCAATCCAATTTCTTCAATCATGTCTATATTAACCAAATTGGAAAAAAATTTGTTTAGGGCAACAAGAGTTTCCCATATTATCATACGCTAATGTCAATATTTGTTTACAATAGATGTTTTGATAGGTTCAAACTCTTGTGAACATCTAGCTTTTGGTCTTTCAAATCTCCTTGTATGTACATACCCTTTCCTATACACGTTTGATGCTACTATCAACTGAAGATGCAGTAGTTTACATTTAGCCAAAGACAAAACATGAGGTTCTACTAGAGTCTTTAGCATTAGTAGCTCTATGAAGTCGATTTCTCCAAAAAAAAAAAAAAAAAACAAAACAAAAGAAAACAAAGACAGCACCATGTCAAAGGGCTAAATATTCAATCTTCACAAGTTAACAAGATCATTTTGTTCACAAATCACCTACAAGAAGCATTTCCACCAACTACATGTGGGTTACATATTTGAAAAACTTATTACAATGACCTCATACCTAGCTTACAGATTTGCCCTCTACATATTACTAGATACCAACAATTAACGTCATCACTTAACAAAATCCAATTGGATTGAAACAAATTCATTTATGTCATCTTAACAAATTTTTCAATCTCTTTAATTGACATAGCTCAAATTGACATCAATTGTCATGAAGCAAGATTAGTGAAGGTAGTATCCAAAAAGCTGAGACATTTTTAATCCTTTTTTTTTTTGTCTTTTTAGTCTTCAATCCTACTTTGCGTTTCAAAACAGTAACCTACATGAATATTTTCTTCCTCTACTCCACTGCTTTTCAAATGTAGCTTAGCTTTTCTTTGTCTTCTTTCTTTTACTTTTTCATTCATTCTTTCTTCCTTTCTAGCCATTTGTCTTCTTCTTTTTCTCTTTTTTCGTTCTTTCTTTCTTCCTTTTAGACTTTGCAGACAATTGCTTTCTTCTATTTCTCCTCTTTATTCATTTTTTGCTTGTTGTCAACATGCATTGCATGTGGGTTGTTTCTTTTTATTTTATTTTTTGGTTGGGAAGGGCCGGTTTATCTTTCGATTTGGAACGGGTTACCTTAGCAACCCATCAGAAACCCACCTACTTGATGGGTTTTATGACAGGTAAAATTGACCTCAGGAGATAGTTCACGATTCATGAACTAGTTGGACCAATTTGAGCCCAATCAAGGTTGACTCGGTTCATTCCTTTGTCTAGACTCGACTATGACTCTCGGCAAGTCTAATTTCCTTTAAAAAAGAAATGATCTCGTCCATCGTCTAATAACTGAGACTATAATTTTTAAAAGCCCGTAGTTTCTAGATGTATAAATAATTTAACAGTAGTTGCCACTTAACTTAAAATGATACACCTTATAAATGAAATGCGTACGATGATTGAGTAACGTTGGAGATGATGACGTGTTCATTGTGTTATCATAAGCACGGATGATGATAATATAAATATTAACAGCATGAAATTATAGTCCACTTGCTTTTGTACTTATGTCACTGATTACGTTAATTTGGTCAAATTTTCAATATATTATATTGTTCAAACACTATTAATGACGTTATTTATTGTTTCTTTCGTCTCCTAAACTATTATATGTAGGATACGTTGCAATTACATCCCTCACCCCTTTTCTATCTGCCACATTAGATTTCCAAATCTTTCTATAGCATATTTTTAAATCAGAAAAAGAGAACACTCTACTTTTTTTTTTTTTTTTTCAACATTTTGTTCTCTTTTACTTTTAAAACTTTTTTATATTGTTTTAAGTGGAAAAATGGTCATGAAAGTTTTTTAAACACTTTCTGAAATTTTAAAGGTTAATATACTATATTTAAAAAAATAAAGAAGCTAAATATATTTAAAGTAAATATAAAAAAGTGTATTTACACTATGTATACTTGGTACGGCAACTTCCAAATGGTGAAATTCAAATCCTTATTACCAAGAGCATTTTTCAATTCTTTTGGCAATCATGGACCACCTCGTCTTCGTCACAAACCTCAACAGTGTTAGAATCTAACTCTAGATTTTTTAATGCCAAATTCTTCCAACCTCTTCTCTTGATCTCCTATACTGTGCTCCAGTTTTACTTCATAGCCTCTTAGAGGTCCAATGAGATTATTCAGTCATCTTTGATAAGTCATGCACTTCTTTTACAGCTATTCCCTCTGATCACACTTTCCGTATAAGGAGCACAGGATTATTCACTTTTCCTCCATTTGTAAACTTCTTTCCGTACACTTAGAGAAAATTTATGATTTCTGAAACTTGTTATTCATTTCCAAAATAATTTCCTCTAATTTCATCATAAAAAAACTTATAACTTCGAACCAAAACATTTATTTAGCGAACTTATATACTTCTTCCATGCATCTTTTCTAAAAACTCCTGGATTTCTTTCGTTGTTTGACAACTTGAAACATGATTTTGTTCAATGGGGGTAATCTAGAAATAATATAAAGAAACGCATGAGAGTAAAAGGTTATTAACCAAGATCTTCCATATTCATTTCATCTTCATCTTTAGGTACTATGGAGCCTTCGTTTGTTTCCTTATCAACCATTGTTTTATCTTAAACATAATGGCCTTTTGAGACGGCTTTCTAGAGGTTGTAATCTGGCCTGCAATAAAGCTTTTTTTACGAATTTTCTAATCAGCAAAGTGAGCAGAAAAGACATGAATCATCTTGCAATAAGAAGCTTTAGTTTCAAAAGTTTGAGAACTTTCGCCTGAATGAGCAATTACTCTAATAACAAATGAAAGTTTAAAATGAATTACTTCATAAAATTTAGAAGAGGCTGAATGGATTTTACTGATTTTAAAAATTTCTTTCTTTTTCTTTTTAATTTACTTGGAAGAATTAATTGAGTTTTGAAATAATAGAAAATGTAAGTTGTGCAAAAAGTAGAGAGAATAAGAAGAGAAGCTAACATAGAGATATAAAGTGGACTTTGACCGTCTTCAATCTACTCTCAACTCTTTAGTTTCCAATCTTCAGCAAAGTGTGTTTTGCAAAAGAGCAACACTTCAAACACTAAGTTCAAAATTTTCTTGAAATGTGTGGATGCACTCGGAAGTACGTATCCGTCATCTGCTTGAATAAGGTTTTATTTCAGGCTCTTCTTAAATAAATGACACTACAATGGTTGAGCCTAATGATAATAAGGATTTTGAGTATAAAATTCGATTGATTTGGAAAACTCCCATCCAAAGTTTTGTTAATTTTTTGCAATGCGTTACAAAAAGATCCTTAATTAAAAAAAAAAAAGAAATGGATTTCCACCTTTTGAAACCTTGATTAGTGTAATAATCCAACTCTATATATTATCTTATATAATTGGATATTGTATATTTTTGAGTGCTAGATTCATTTTACCTCTTCTCTTCTTTTGCAATGTGCTCCACTTCTTTGGTGTTCCAATGAGATCATTCACAATCATCTCTAAGCTTATTTTATAGCTATTTTCTTTGAGTCCCACTTTTCATATAAGGAGCGAAAAATCTCACTTTTTCTTTAATTTTGAACTTCTTTCTTAGTGTTGAGAGAAAATTTATGATTTTTGTATTCCCGTTCATTTCTTAAATATTTTTATTGGATTTCATCTTGTGCGATTCATAACATTGTATTAAAAAATTTATTTAGCGATCTTTGACTTTAACGCTTCGTGCAACATTTTGTTTCCTTATCAATCATAGTTTTTTCTTAAACATAATGCCCTTTTGACACACCTTTCGAGAGGTTGTGATCTGTAACTTACGTTTCTAATTAGCAGAGTCAGCAGTTAAGACATGAATGCTGTTAGCAAAACTCGTCTTAATAAGAATCTTTAGTCTCAAAGTTCGAGCACTTTCTCTTCAAAGAGCATCTACTCTAATACAAAATGAAAGTTCATAAAGAAGTACTTTAATTTAGAAAAGGACTGAATAGATTTTAACAATTTTAAAAACTTTTAATTATTTTTATTTTACTCTCAAGAATTAATTAAATGTGCCGGAATAATAGGAGATGCAAGTTTGTAAAAAGTCAAGAGGTTAAGGAAGAGAAGCCAACAGAGATATGCTTAGTGGAGTAAAAATCTCTTCCGTAGTTATACTCCCTTATGATGCCACATATAAGTTACAAAAGTTTCTCTTCTAGTTCCTCATAGAAAATAAGCTAATCTCTTTTAAATCCATATAGAAGTGTAACACTCTAGAATCTGGAGTACCACAACTTGCCATGTGTCACTATTACCGAGTGACACACTAAGGCTCTAAAACTTCAACATACTTCAAAAATTGCTCATATACATTATCTATCATACCACTATAACTATAATAAAATAAATGACTCGTATATGAGTCATTCTAAATTTCATTATTTAATAATCACAAAGTCTCAAACTACAATCTATCTCCATAATTTCAATGTAATAATAAAACATCAATTTACAATAATTCATAATTCTTTTCACTTTTCCTTCACATAGTAATAGTGTTCTCTTCCTATCTCATCCATGTAATGTCCCATAAAGTTTCCGTTTTCATTAGGCTCTAGTTGTTAATCATTTTCGCTTGCAGTTAAGAAAAATATAGGAAGGGGGGTGAGCCTAAAGCTCAGTATTTGAGTACCACACCCACATGTGCAAGACACCCCACATTAATATCACATGCATATATGCAGCATTTATCCTTAACACATTCACAATTCAATTCACACATCAACACCAATGGATATTTGTATAATCATCTAGACATCATCCTTAGTACTAATCCAAACATGATATATTTCTTCTAAATCCTCTTAATCTATAAGGTTATCTAAGGCTATACTAATTGTCTCGGTTGTGTAGAACTTGGTTAATTAAGAAGATAACTTGATATACAATGATCATGTCCATCACTTAACACAGCCATGTTGGAGGTTATGTTGCTCAACACAGGCTAGTACACGATCATGTTAGGGGTCGTGTATCTCTCAGCAAGATTTGGCTTCTAAATGGTTGGAATATAGTCGTGTTGAGATGTCGTGTTTCTCTTCATTCAACATAGTTGAAACACGACCGTGTTGGGAGGCCGTGTTCTTCTCATTTTAACAAAGGGGCAACACGACCATGTTGGATGGTCATGTATCTCGCGGTACATCTTGGTAAATCAACACGAGAGCAACACAACCTTGTTGAATGGTCGTGTATCCCTTGGTATGTCAGTCGAATTTTAATTTTTCTTCATTTATTCATCTGATCTTCTCTTTTTCTAATCTTAAGCTTAATTAAATCCAAAAATATGAATTAAAATCTCTTACTTGATTAGAATCTCACTTAAAACTCTAAATCTAACAACTCCTATGCTTGTTCAATTCGTCCTAAAGCTCAATTCCTATAAATCCCTATATACAACAAAACTGTTATGTGATTGGCTCATTATTGTTAGAATAGGTCTTGTAATAACTCCAAATCATTACCTTTTCGTTGCGCTCTGATATATCCTTGGATCACTCTAGGTTTTCTTGAAGAAGATATCTCTTCCTTTCTCTCTAGGTGGCTATTGTAAAAGTGTGTAGAAAAAGGAGAACCTTAGGTTGGTTTCACATACATATAGTCTTACTAGGAAAAAGACGAAGTCGCTCCTTATCCCACATGTCCATTTATAACTTTGCCACTCATTATATTTTTACACATATTTATTTATTTATAAATAAAAGTAATGTGTGTTACAAGAAGTTATTCCTTGCTCTCCATGACAAGCTAATCCAAGAATTTGAAGATAAAATTCAATACAAGTTACAAACATTAAACACTCTAAGATCTAAAAAGTAACTTTCTAAGATTGTAACTCAAGGAAAAAAAGAAAGCACACATTTTCTTCTTGTTGAAATGCAAGAATTTTTAGGATTAACAAGTTCTTCAACTTATGCATCTTCAATAAAGTTGTGTTTTGCAAAAGAGCAACACAAAATGGTAAATTCAAAATTTTCTTAAAGTGTGTAGATGCACTATGTCATCAACTTGAATAAGGTTTTGAAGCTCATATAATTGAAAGTCTAATAGCATAAGGTGTAGAGAGCAAGATTTGCTATTTTAAATATTTGGGCTAAGTACATTGTTTATTTCAACTTAATTCAGTGAGCTAAGTGACAATGAGCAAGAGTTTAGTTCTTATTTGGGGATGACTTTGAGAGATTTGACTTGATGGACCCGGAACAAGAATCATTGGATTAGTTTGTTTGTCTTTAACTTTTCTCAAGTAGGCTCATGCATTCATAAGGAAGGTTACTACCCTTCAGCCCATAGTAAGATCATCAAGATATCTTTGAATTGATCATACTCCGTTTAAGATGTTATTTATCAAGGTGATCTAATGGATATCATTAGACTTAAGACTATAAATGTACAATCATTTCTCCTCATGTGACACAACTCCAAAGAACAAAAAAACAATGTTCCATTATAAAACTCTCAAAGATCAAAATAGTGGTTTAGGTAAAGAACAATCTTAATTTCTTAAGTTGTAAGGTTAACACTCAAGGCTCCTTAGGCTTCCTTATCTATCACTTATTTATTACAGACATTGAAAATCCTTGTTTCCCCTCTTTATCATTCTATTATAGTCATCCTACTATGTACTATCTCCACATTATTTCTCTAACATCATATGTGATGTGGACTCATGCAATACTCATGTGACCACTTTGGTAGTAAGCTTCATGATGGAACTTGCGGTAGTTAACATTTGTCCAATTCAAGTAAATAACTTTTCTTATACAAATTAGGATGAGAAATAATACTTGTAATTGTTTCTTATTCATCTTGTGAGTTTCAAGGATACTTTGCTTTGTGGGATAAATTACTGCAAACACTTAATAAATACGATCAGTATTAAGAGAAAATTTTATCATTATCAAAATATAGCCAAAATCCTGTACCGGTCGGAAGGTTCTCTTAATTATCTCTTGATTAGGTCTATTGCCAAGAGTGAGAGTTGTATTGGGGAGATTTGGTGAAGATATATTTGGAGAGACACAAAGGAGCAGAGACTAAGGGAGCTTCGGTAATTGACTAAAGTTAACCTTATACATGCTATTTCTATTTTCATGTTTAAGATGAAATGATACTTTGTCATTCGTTCACTGTCCACATTTTTGCAACTCTGCGAAGATGAAATGACACTTGGTTCGAGGCTCACAGTCCACTTTACATAATGCAGTAAAAATAATTATATCATGAATTGGTTTACAACATTGCAAAAGGTCACGTAATATAGATTTATCTCAGTTCAATAATCCATTTGATGTATGTCAAAAGGCTGAAAAGATTCTTAAGATCAGACTCCTCGGGATGGATAAAAGACTTACAGTTGGGGCTAGATCAAACGTGTCTTAATTAAGTTAATTTTTTTTAAAAAATATTTACTAATTTTTGAAATAATAGTGAATCTTATATACTACATAAAGAAATTTTGTTAATTAGTATATCTACAATAATTTTTAAAATTCAATGAAAATGAGAATCAACGTTTTTTTATAAAATGATATCCAGTGCTCAGTACACTTTAAAAAAGTTAAAAGAATAAACCTTTTCCCTTATGTATGTATGTATGTATTAAAATTTAATTATCAATTTACCAAAAAATAAAATTAATACACAAAACATGTGCAGGTTTCATTATCAATAAAAATAAATCATAAAAGTTATTTTAAAAAGAATCAATTTCAATATAAGTAATTAGATAATTAGTTGCTTAACAGTATCCATTCATTTTCATTACATTAATTATGAAGAATGTTAAAACATTGAGTAATATGACTTATTATAAACTAATGTTTTGTATGATAAAATTGAAATTGTTGTAGCATTGATAATGTCATTATTATTTATGGTATAAGTATCAACGAATAATGCAAATAGAATTTGTTTAGTTAACTATTATTTTTGATAAATGAATTTAATTTTATTAGATATGGAGGAAAGAAAAAAGTAAAAGGATAATAAAACCTATTTAATAAGAGAGAAAAGATAAATGCAACTTAAAAAAGTAAAATACTTTTAGTGAGATTTAAATCCATAACTTTTGTATAAAATAATATAAATTTAACCACTTAATCAAACTTAACAACATAAAATAATTTACTCTTTAAAATATTTAATATATAATCTATTTTTTCCTTTATAGAAATTTCATTAATTAACTTTTTCTGAGCTTGGAGGGACTGAGGACCTTTGGGCTTCTCCATGCAGACTTTATACTTTAGAAAACTGCTCCAATATCAATATACCATGGAAAATGTATATGAAAAAAGAAGGATCTCATTAGCAAGTGTTCATATTATTCACCTGTTAAAGGTTTGAAAAAAAATTATACTTTTCAACACTCATCATATTTTACAAGAAAATAATATATAAGGAAATGTTTTCTTTCTTTCTTTCTTTCTTTCTTTTTCTTTTTTAATTATATAGTTTCTTAACAAATACTCCTATGACAAAATTTTTCAAAATAAAAATTAGCAAACCGACTTTCTCAATAGAATGGCAATTTCATATTCATAAATGATGAGCATAATAAATTGTTTTCATGTGTAGTGGATAGACTTGGATAATGAGTCAACTTGCCAGTGAACTGGCCTAGACTCACAGGTTTACAGTTCAAGAAATTGTAAACTGTGATAGGCCTAAGTAAGGGCAATTCTAGGTGGATGGGATAAAAGTCTAAAACATATGGTTGTAATACTAGCAATATGAGATAAGAGTATGAAAAAGAAGATGAAAAGGTAGAAGTTAGCTCGAGTTCCATTTTGTTAAGCAATGAAAACTTTCTTTTAGTAAGATTTATAAATATTTAACTAGATACGCTCTTAAAATGTATTTATTTCTTATGTTGTTAATAACGACACATTAGATACTATAAATGAGAAGTAAAGTTTCCTATTTTATATGGAAATAATTTTAATTTTTAAATAAATATTTAATATTTAATTTTTTTAATGACCTATTGGTTTGATGGGTTAGGGGCTATGATTTGACATTAGTTGTTAGCCATTGTTGGTTTTGAACTGGTCAAAAGGCTCGATTTATGAGCTATAAACTGTTGGGCCAATTTTAAGTGGATTCATGGGTTGAACTAACCCTTTACCTTGGTCAAGTTATGGATGGAGGGAAACTTGCATTATTATTTTCTTGATGCCATTACTAACTCTTCATGCAAGCAACATTAGATAGCAAATTTTGCTTTGTGTAGCTTCAATATATGTATTTTTTTTAACAAGCTAAAAGGCACTTGTTACTGAAAGTAGCATAACCAACCCCCTCAACAAGGGCGGGGCCAATTGTTGGCTTTCTCTAGAAGTAGTTCTAGTAGGTGTTTGGTTCCATGGCTAGTAGACATTACTAGTCTATTTGCTTCGTTGAATGGAACACGGATATAATGGAATAAGTATTGCTGGGGAATGAAATAGAGTCGTAATAAGTTAAGAATGGTTATTACTGTGTTCACTTTCACATAATTGAATCGTTGATACAATGTTCACTTGACAATTTTGGTTAGGGAATAAGTAGTGGAAAGTACAAAAATACCCTTATGTGTAATATTTCATATTTAACACCTAAATTACTATTGGCAAAAAAAAGAAAAGAAAAGAAAAACAAAAAAACCTTAAGCAAATCCCCAAAGTTAGAACCCTAATCCCCAAATTGAAACTTACCAACTTGATAAGTTAATTATACAATAAGTGGATAATCTTGTAGGCAAAAGAGTTGACATCGGTCTTCTTGTCATCTCCATTCTCCCTAACAAGTTTGCATGAAGTATGCATCTACCTTTAGGTTCGTCAATTTTGGTAACAAATGTTAGGAATTTTAACTTTAGCAGTTATGTTGTTTTTACATAAAGCTTGCTTCTTTTTTGTTTGCTTGATCATTTTAAAAGATCTAATGTTGTAGAAGTTGTTATGCTGTAAATTGTGGCGCCAATTTGTCACACCCTAGAGGGGGGCTTGGAAGTTTCAACTAAAGTTATCATGCCATGTGTCTACTTGTTACATGATAACCGCCTTATGAGTTAGAGGTTGCAAGATTTAAATAATGGTGTAATCAATTATAACTAATCATATTACATATAATCATATAATAAGAATATAAGTATGGATTTAAATGTTTTATGGTCGATCAAGATCACAAAGAATCGGAATTTCCTACCGAAACAGTAAAATGGGAAAACAAATATAAGTTTTATAGATTCCATTTCTATATTGAGTTCCTAAGAATAAGATTTCATCTAAGTAATTTATTAATACATATCTTACTATATTACTCTTGACTTTAGTAGCTATTGTCACATCATCTCTTATTCTATCATAAGATTTTGTAATTTTGTTGCAAAATAGTCTATTGAGGGATAAGCACACCGCAACTTAGTGAGATGGGAATGCAATACTCTCAATACTACACAAGCACAAGAAATTATAAACAAGTCTTTAACCATATGCTATGCATGAACAACCATATAAAATGCAATCATTGAATGTGGTCTTCCGGTAACTAGTGTGAAGTCTAGGGTTTTAATGTCTCCCTTGATTTTGGTTTGGGGATTCTCATAACCATCAATGCTCAAGTATCCCATACCATTTATTTCCATCTTATCTCTTTATTATTGATTGTCTTTTACTTTTAAGTACCTTAATCTTCAAGTGTTAATTAGCACACCAAGCATGCACTCTCAAGGACTTAAAATAGCCCTTAGGAAGTTACGTAAATTTGGTACTTTCACCTAGTAATAAATGAATAACAAACTTAAAACTAAATCTAGTAGTTAAACTAACTAAAAATTAAAATAAAAATCAAATCTGTGATTTTTTTTTTTTGATTCATGTAAATTTTGACTTTGAAATTTACCTAGCAAGTATGGTCTTGATACAAAGTACTCCTTTCAAAGATTGTAATGGTGCTTACAATTTTTGATTTGGAGTTAGTATGGGAAAGTAATGGATTTTAAAGATTGGAGATGGGTTTTTGATTTCGTAATAGAGAAGGAAGGAATAAAGAAAGGAAGGAAAGAAAAGAAAGAAACGATGGTTTGATGTGAGAAAAATGAAATGAGACGAGAGAGAGTTTAGTAGAAAAAAATACATATAAGAAGAAGGAAATATTTATTTACTGGTTTGGTTAATAGGTGTATTAATATTTTATTAAATTATTTAAATTATAATATTTTTATACAAAAATTTACGTATACAAAAAATAAAATATCCTGAGTATAAATATATGCCTAGAAATTCCATTTAACTATAATAAATCTTAAATTTTAATTCTTGCTTTTTATTTGTTATCATTACCTAACATATCTCATTTTTTTCTTACTTTTCCATTTTAAAGTCCATTATTATTTGCTATAAGATTTATGTTATACATAAATTATTAAAGTAGTATTAATATATTATAAATATGTGTCATTAGTCTTTTTAAAGCTTTTTTCCATGACTAAATTTACCTACGAAGCTTTAATAGTTTGAAATGTATTGGAATTATAGTTTTATATTGGTGATTATATTATTATATCATGATTTTACATATATTTATTTTATTCTATAGTCACTTTCAATTATTATTGAGATTCTTATGATATTTCTTTAATTTTACAATCCTATTAGTTATACTCATATCTAATGTTTATGATTGGCCAAATGTTGGATTATTATTTGCATACTTATATAACTTATATTTATTGGTTTCGAAATTTATTAAACTAAGTATTTAACTTATTGATTTATTTATTTTGGTGTCTTTTTTCTTGGTATTAATATATTTAAGTCACCTAATTTTCATTGTTAATTTTCTAAAAAATTTTAGAATCACGAAAATATTATCCTTGCTTTCCTAACTAAGAAGTACTTATTGTTTTGCTTATTTTCTTTAATTTTAGTATAGTTTTTCAAAATTTATGGGGCATTTCACAATTGGTGTCAAGGCAACTTCCTAGCATCATGATTTTTTATTTGAGAGGAATTGTTGAGGTGAAAACTTTGTGAAGAAAATGTGTGGATTTTGATAAATAAGTGTAGTGTGTGATGTTTTGTTTCAATTTAAAGTGTAGTTAGGTTAGTAGATTGCACTTCGTAGTTGAAGCTAGTTGAAGTTGTTTAAAGCTATGGTGTTGATAGTGAAAGTAATGTTGATGGGTTTGTTAATGTAGACTTGTGAGTCCATGTATTTTGGTAGTGGTAGCTGTGATAAATAGCTCCTAAACATAACTAATATCTACTCATTTTAGTTAAAGCATTGTATCGATGAGCTGATAGTGTAAAGGTTGAGAAACGAATGTATCAAGGAACTTAAGATTGTTCATCATAGTAATTGCATTTCAAAGAATTCTACTATTTTCCTCAGAGCCCTCTCACCTAGGCAATACATAAATGAAATACATATTTGGTGTACATACACTAAATACATTAGTGGGAATCTCATTTTTCTGAGTTCTATATTGAGCTTTGTCTTTCATTGGCACTTTGATTTGAATGTGCATCCCATCTTAAGTGCCTAGAAAATTCTACATAGAAATAAATGATTATCAACCTTAGTGCCCCAATTGTGTTAATGTTGAGAAATTATTCTTTCTTACAATTTAGTTTTATGTCTTTTATCGCGAAAAATTTCCATTGCTCAGCATTAGAGTTCTCGTGAAAAGGTTTAGGCTTCTTGAATAGTTGCTTGCTTAGTTATAATGTAACATTTAAGACATTATGGAAATACCGGCTAACCGTTGCTCCATACCTCTTAAAATTATGCTTAATGACTCTGTTCTTTGCATGGTAGGCAAGTCTATGCCAAAACATTGCAAATTGCTCATCTATGAGGAGATTCTTAGTTGCTCTTAATCCTCTATACCCTCTAGCATTTCACATAGTTTAAAAAATGCACATCTATCCAATCTCAGTTGTTCAATACATGTCACATCATCACCATAAACAAGTCTTCTAATATATTCTTGATGCTAATAAAAGTTTAATCGATAAGAAAAAACACTAGGATGATGGGTATGCAAGGCTAAAGCTTGTAAGAGAAACATAATGCTATGCACAAGGTTATAGTACCCTACCTATAAAACTAAAATGAAGGAAGCAATCTTCTTCCTCCTCTATAAGTTGTTTAAGTGCAACATTATTTCATCAATCATTGCAATTGTATGTGGTGGGAGACAATAAGTGCGTGTAACATAATTAATCCAGTTTCTTCAATCATGTTTACACTAACCAAACTTGAAAAAAACTGTTAATATCTATTTACAATATAGGTTTTGATAGGTTCAAACTCTTGTGAACATCTAGCTTTTGGTCATTCAAATCTCCTTACATGTATATACCCTTTTCTATACACATCCAATGTTGCTATCAACCAAAGATGCAATAGTTCAAATTTAGCTAAAGACATAACATGGGGTTCTACTAGAGTCTTTAGAATTAGTAGTTCTATGAAGTTGATTTCTCCACAAAAAAAAAAAAAAAAGATAGTGCCATGTCAAAGGGTTAAATATTCAATCTTTGCAAGTTAACAAGATGGTTTTGTTCACAAATCACCCATAACAAGCATTTCCACTAACTACATGTGGGTTACATATTTGAAGAACTTATTACAATGACCTCAAAGCTAGATTATAGATCTACCCTCTACATATTACTAGATACCAATGGTTAACATCATCACTTAACAAAATCTAATAGGACTTAAACAAATGCATTTATGTCATCCTAACAAAAATTTCAATCTCTTCAATTGATATAACTTCAATTGAGATCAATTGTCATGGAGCAAGATTAGTGAAGGTAGTTGTAAATACTTGAACAAAAATTTTTATTTAATATTTATTATAAAATGGAGTTAAGGTTGAAAATGGGATATTTATAAATTACAGGGGGTAAATTGGTTATTTTAAGGATAGAGTATAAATACCCATGTAACTTGGCACTTCTCCCTCTTTGCCATTTTGTAGTAACAAACTAAACACTCTTAAGAGAAACCTAAAGGTGACTAAGACGATTACGCAAAGCTCTAATATGATTACACGGGGTAAGGATTTCAATGATAGAATTAATGTTCATAATTGTAAAATTGAGGATTCATGCAAGTAATATGTTGTGATGGATAGAATTTGGATCAAGGAATGGGGCAAAACGAGTAAGGAGATTAAGTGATTATGGAATATGAATCAAGGATTTGACAAGTAAGTATACTAACCTATATAATTCAAATAAAAATTACAAGTTGTAAGATTCAATTAGGCCTAGGATTAAGAAATTTAAGATTTAGAACAATTTGGAAAAGAGGAAGTATACTAACCTATATAATTCAAATAAAAATTACAAGTTGTAAGATTCAATTAGGCCTAAGATTAAGAAATTTAAGATTTAGAACAATTTGGAAAAGAGGAATTAGGGTTTGTGAAAAACAGCATGGTATATGGTCAAGTACACGCTCGTATACTTAACCATGCTAAAACATGCATTGTGTATAGAAAGGTACATGGCTAAAGTATATGCCTGTGCATTTAGGCGTGTCAAATTATGAAAATTTATAGAAAAGTACATGATTACTTTACACGACCGTATATTTGGGTATGCCAAAATACTTGGACAAAAATATTTTATTTAATATTTATTGTAAAATAGAGCTAAGGTCAAAAATAGGATTTTAATAAATGATAGGGGTTCAATTGGTTATTTTGAGTATAGAGTATAAATACCTTCGTAACCTAACATGTCTTCATTTTTGCCATGTCGCAGTAACAAACTAAACATTCTCTATAGAACCCTAAAGGTGACTAAGAGGATTACACAAAGGTCCAATTTGATTACATGAGGTAAAGATTTCAATGATAGAATTAGTGTTCATAATTGTGGAATTGAGGATTCATGTAAGTAATATGTTGTGATAAATAGAATTTAGATCAAGGAACAGGGCGGAATGAACAAAGAGATCAAGCGATTAAGGGTAAATCAAGAATTTGACAAGTATACTAATCTATATAATTCAATTAGAAATTACAAGTTTTAGGATTCAATTAGGCTTAGAATCAAGGAATTTAGGATTTGGAACAATTTAGAAAAGAGGAATAAGGGTTTGTGAAGAACAATGTGGTATACGGTCAAGTATACACCTATGTATTTAATCGTGCTAAAACACACATTGTGTATAGAAAAGTACAAGGCTGAAGTTCATGCCCGTGCATTTGGGTGTGATAAATTATGAAAATCCATAGAAAGGTAGGCAGCCGCTTTACATGATCGTGTATCTGAGTGTGCTAAAAATGTAAAACACACAGAAAGATACACAAATACTATATAAGATTGTGTATCATAACTGTGCCAAAGTACATAGCCTAAAACATGACGGTATACTTAGAAATATTTTGTCTATCAATTTAACTTACATTATTCAAAGTTCTGTGCAACCTAAACACATAGTGTAAACTTAGAAACTCTATTAGCATAAGAGAAGGAATCACATAACAGTTAAGTGAAGAGAATTAAGAAACGTAGCTTATTCTTAGATTAGTACTAAGAAGGAATCACTGTTGCTTTGATAGATTACATAATACTTTAAGTTCATGACCAGACGTGCTTAGACTAAGATTCTAGATATGTATAACTTTGTTTGTTTTCTTGTGCTTGTTAAGTTAATATTAAATTGGATTATGTTGATGACTGGGTTAAGTGGTTAAGTATTTGTTGATTGTGCTTAGCTCAACCTAGGGGCCCATAGTGGCAGATCCCTAGGGGATACTTTAATGATCCTTGTGTTATATCGTTCCTAGTGGAGTTGTGCTTGGAAATGATTTAGGTTGGTGTAAGGTTTAAGGACTCATGGGTGTTGGGAGCCCATAGTGGAAGTTTTGATGCTGTATTAAGTTTTAAGAATGTTTAAGGAACCATTGGTGTTGGGGCTCATTGTAGTAGTTCCTAACACTAGCTTAAGGATTAAGTTTTTTAGTGTGCTTGGCGGGGTCATGAATACTCCATTGTTGTTATGTGGACTTAAGTAAAACATGAACTTGTTGATTGACGTTTAAGATCTACATATATGTATGCGATTTAAGTTCTTGCTTGTACATGCGTGTGTGTTTGCCGTTATATGTATTAGGGGTTAGCTTGCCTCCTGGGGATTATTTATTTATTTATTTATTTTTTAAATACAGGCACAAAGGGAAATGTTAACCATGAAGAGTGAGTGAATGTAAAAGAGAGAGAGGAAGAAGATTTATATTGAGTTCTCTACTTATAATAATGATTATTTCTTTGGAAGATAATATAATAGTGAATTTTAGAAGTTAAATTGTTTTAGATTCTGATTATGAATGAACTATTAAGTTTTATTTAAAAATTTGAAGGATGAATTGGGATTTACTTGCAATATGATGGTAGTATGGAAATTATTGAATTGATGAATGTTAGGTATTACAGGTTATAGGCTTGAATGGTATCATAGTAGGGTTAAGAGCCTTAATGTTTCTTTATCTAATAGGGACACATGGTGAGCAGTAGCAATCCCAGGTTTCGGGGCATTATCGTAGTTTCCAAAAAATGGAGACATTTTTAATCCTCTGTTTCCAACCATAATGAAAAATTCCATCTTTCAATACTTAAAAAAATATTACTAGCAAACAAAATGAATCAATGGCACTATAAAGAGTATGGACAACCATGTGGAAATAGTACACAATAAAGTTGAACAACAAAAGACTACCTCGGTAAAAATCTCAAACGCACAAACAAAAACCCCAAGCCTTGAGAATTCACATACATGATAAGAGAGGTGTGGACACACAATCACAACTGAAAACACAAAGAAAATAAATAGCAAAAGAAGCTCATGCAGTGAGCAAGCATTAGTGGAGTTTTGAGAGAGGGCATCAACTTGCTCAAAAAGTGGTAACTGAGGTCCTGACTCGTACTAAGACAAACAAATTGCAGCTTGATTGGCCAACCTTCCCCTCAAGTCTCAACCAAGGTTAGCAATGGTAGTGGTTTGACAAAGAGATGTACAAGGAAGGGGAGATGGAGGAGGTAGAAGTATAGTGGTGGGTAGTCTATGATTTTTTGATCGTGGGTATTTTTTTTTTTTTTTGCTATGTTTGATGAGGGAAATCTTTGTTTTTTGTGTTTCTATGGGGGTACATTGGGAAAAAAAAGAGAGTTAATTTTTGGTTGTATTCCAATTCTGTGGGTAGATCTAAGAATTGTAATTTTATGTTTTTTTTAATAGGAATTCTTCAAGAAATTGCTATTCTATAGTTAAAAACTAACTAAATGTTGTGATAGTAATTCTACATGAAATAGTGAAATAGAGTGTGAATGGAATTGCTATTACGGTAAAGCGAATGGACTTTAGATGTTTTTTGAAGTACTATTACATGTTTTGTACACGCAACTTGTAGCCAACAGAGCCGTGAAATGTGTTCAATACAATATTTTAACATAGGTACAAGTTTTCCTTAGAAATCACCGTAATCATGATGAATAAACAAAGGGTAAATTACAACGTCATCTCCACAAAACTAATATAATTATAGAAAGATACCAAAATTTTAAGACGGAATTTTCCTCCATCAAGTATATATATTATATACTTACTTGTACTCGTTTTTTGTTTTTTTTTTTTTCGGTGCCTGATTCATAAACCACCATCAAAGGACCAATTGCAATAACTTCTGTTAGGTTTTAGAAATTAAAAAGGAAAAAGCATTAAAGAAAGACTATAATCAAGTTGTTTTCTCGGAAAAGGAGCCACCTAAAACAGCTTTAATGCAAAAGTTGTACCATAAAAAAACCCGCAGTTTCGTAACCATGCAAACCATCCAAAAAACACAATTCTTTTCTCCCACCAGAAAATCTTGAAGCTGCCAAAAAAATTTAGTCATGACGGAAGCTGTAGTGACCTATTTACTGAACAAGTTCACATTCTTTATAGAAAATGATATGCTACTGTTCCGAGATGGCAGAGAAGAAATTATAATCATTATCTGGGAACTGGAGCACATCAGGGCCTTCCTAAAGGTTGCTGATTCCCTAGAAGAGGGTGATGAAGGAGTAAGAGTGTGGATCAAACAACTTCGTGAGGCGGCGTATGAAATTGAAGATGTGCTTGATGAGTTAAAGCTCCTGGAACATGATGCCTGTGGTGTATACCATAATCTATTTCAAAAACTGAACCACTGTATCAGGAAATACAAAGCTAGATGTCGATTATTGTCCGATTTGAAAAACGTTAGTTCTAGAATTAAAAGCATCTGTGATGGACACAGGACACTGCGTCACAAGTACGTTAAAGATGGACAAGAATCTAGTTCTTCCTCATCAGGCAGCAAATGGCAAGACGAGCGAGGAGATGATGCTCTTCAAATTGATAAAAGCGATCTCGTGGGGATTGAAGAACCCAAAATCAAGATTCTGGGTTGGCTGGTCCAGGGTCTTCCGGAACGGAAAGTTATTTCCATTTCAGGAATGGCTGGATCAGGGAAAACCACTTTGGTTAAGCAAGTGTATAGTGATCCTGGTGTGAAAAAGCACTTTGCAATCCGGGTGTGGGTCAAGCTTTCTCCACACTCCAAGACAGAAGATGTCCTTGAAGACATGCTGCAGATTATCGCATCTAAGATCCGAAAAGTACTTCCTAAGGGAGCAAACGCATTGAACAGCGATTGGCTGAAAATGATGATCAAGCAGTTCCTCCAAGGCAGGAAGTACCTGATCGTTCTAGATGATGTGTGGCGCATGGATAGATGGGATGCTGTTAAATATGCATTACCCAACAGTGGGTGTGGTAGTAGAATATTGCTAACCACACGGCAAGCTGACATTGCATCTGCTGCCTCTAGCACAGAATTTCCTGGGGAAATTCATGAGATGCAACCCCTGCCTCCAGAGCATTCTTGGAAACTCTTCTGCAGGAAGACCTTTCAGGATGGTTTATGTCCTCCACATTTGGAGGAGACTTGTAATTATATCCTGAGAAAGTGTGAAGGGCTTCCTCTTCCAATTGTAGCTATCAGTGGTGTTTTGGCTTCCAAAAACAAGCAAAGAGTAGATGAATGGGATCTAGTTCGCCGCAGCCTTCGTTCTGAGATTGATGCTAATGATAGACTCAAAAACTTGAAAAAGGTGCTGTCACTCAGTTTTAGTGATTTGCCATACTACTTGAAATCCTGCTTCTTATACTTGAGTGTGTTTCCTGAGGGTTATGCAATCCAACGTAAGAGATTGATTAGATTATGGATAGCAGAAGGATTTGTTGAAAACAAAGAAGGGAAGACATTGGAAGAAGTAGCAGATTACTATTTGGATGAACTTTTAAATAGAAACCTTGTCCAGGTTGTTGAGACATCTAGCTGTGGCAAGGTGAAAACATGCCGTATGCATGAGCTTTTGCGAGAAATCATCATTACCAGGTCAAGAGATCAAAACTTTGCAGCAGTAGCAGAGGAAGGAAATGCTGGATGGCCAGACAAAGTGCGACGTCTGTCAATGCATGGCATCTTTCGAAGTATCCAGGTGAAACATTTGTTATCTAACCTCCGTTCCTTCTTCATGTTTTATCCAGACAAGGAATCGGTGACCAGAATGCTCCATTCTGGTTTTAAGTTGCTGAATGTGTTAGACTTGCAACATGCTCCACTAAAGAGGTTTCCACTTCAGGTAGTAGACGTCTATTGCCTGAGGTATCTAAGCTTCAGGAGGACTGAGATAAGTACAATTCCAAGTTCAATAGGGAATCTTCAGAACTTAGAGACACTGGACCTAAAGCATACCAACGTCACTGAATTGCCCGTGGAGATTGTTAAGCTCATAAAACTTCGACATTTGCTTGTGTACCGCTATGAATCTATATCTTACATAAAACCAAAATATGGCTTTAAGACGCTTGCAGAAATTGGAGTGCTGCTATCTCTGCAAAAGCTCTGCTACATAGAGGCAGATGACGATCGAAATACTGACATGCTGACAGAGATCGGGAAGTTGCATCAGTTAAGAAGGTTATGTATCCTCAAGTTGAAGAAAGAAGATGGATGGAAGCTATGCTCATCAATAGCAAAGTTAACAAATCTTCGTGCAATGGATATTTCCTCACTGGATGATGATGAAGGCATTGATCTGCAGCACCTTTCTTCTCCTCCGCAATTCCTTCAAAGGATCTACTTGAAGGGTCGTATGGAGGCACTACCACAGTGGATATCCAATCTCCATTACCTCAACAGAGTACATCTAGGCAATTGTCGACTAAAGGATGATCCGATCACATTATTCCAAGGTCTGCCCAATCTTGTTCATCTTGAAATGCTTCAGATCTATAACTGGAAGACCTTACACCTCAAGGAAAATGGATTTAAGAAGCTCAAGATTTTAGGTCTTGATAAATTTGATGAACTCCAATCCATAGAAGTGGAAGAGGGAGCACTGACTTGTCTTGAAAAGTTAATGATCCAGAGATGCAAACTCTTAATAGATTTGCCATCGGGCATTGAGCATTTGACTAAACTTAAAGTCCTTGAGTTTTTTGACATGCCAGATGAGTTGATCAAAAAGATTAAGGAAGATGATAAAAGCCGAGATTATCAGAAAGTTGCCCATATTCCAGAACTACATTATGGTTATTGGACCGGTGAAGGATGGGATATCAAATCTGTGGAGAGATCAGGGAAGGAAGAAATTTCCTCAGAAGCAGGTCCTAGTATAAGGTGTAGTGAACTACCTCCTTGTTGGAAGTAGTGTTTTTTTGAGTTTTGTTTTGATTCTTGTACAACTATTGACCTCTCTATGTTTTATAACCATGTGTATTAAATTTGAATCCACTAAGCTTTTGGATTTCCAGGCATGCATACTAATCCAAATGCATGTTGCAAACACTCAGCAAGAAAATTGGCAAAGTATCTACATCAGCTCAGCAAGAAAATTGAACAGAAACTAGAATAGTTTTAACTTATGTACTAATCTCATGTAATTTTTCTTTGGCAAACACTTCAACCAACCTCCATGTACATGCACCACCTAGTGACTTGCAAGGTATCTATGTTTCTCATGTCATGCAGTTTCAGGCCCATAAAAGATTGTGGCAAGGGGCTTCTATGAGCTACATCTTTGAGACAATGACCATGTATAAGACCAAATTGGTATAGACACAATTATCTTTACATACAGATAATGAATATATGTAAGAACGAGCTAGACATAGGATTATGTTTAATTCAATCGATGTAATGTGTAGATAAGACTATCTAAGTATTCAATTTCAAAAGGACACAAATACAATATAGAAGACAAAAGTCCATCGAAGGATATCCTGAATTATCCAACATAAGTCGACACTGGGGAATGCACTCCCCCTAAAGGAATTCGTTATCTCTTTACCTATAACACTTGAACCCTTAAGAGACATGAACCGAATGATTATGAAGGATGGGAGAACTAAACATTTCTATCCTTGACACTATCTTTCCATAAGAGAGCAATTCTAGAATCCAGCTAAGCTTAACTACACCAATTAGGACAGGTGAATATCCAAGGAGGGAAAAACAGTTTGATTGATGTCTTAATCTACGGTCAAGACTGTCACACTCCAAAAACGGGCCTAAAAGTTTTCACTAAAAGCTATCACGTTACGTGTACACCCATTACATGATAACCACCTTGTGAGTTAGAGGTTGCAAGGCTCTAAAGAATTCTTTAATCAATTACAACTCTAAAGAATTCTTTAATCAATTACAACTAATCATATTACATATAATTATATAATAAAAATATAACTATGGATTCCCATGTTTTACAGTCGATCAAGATCGTAGACAATCAAAATCCCTTACCAGAAGAGAAGAAGAAAAGAAAGAAGGAAGATGGAAATGAAAGAAATTTAGATCGTGCGAGAGAAATGAGAGGAGAGAGAAAAGAGAAGAATTTGTAGTTGAATAGCTTGGTCGGGGGATAATTATCCAATTATGAGTTTAGTTAGTACACATATTAATATTTAATTATATTATCTAAATTATCATATTTTTATATAAAAATTTATGTGTATACTAAATAAAATATTCTGAATATAAATATATATTTCAAAATTCTATTTAACTATTATAAATCTAAAATTTAAACTCTTACTTTTTATTTGTTATATTTATCTAATGGATCTTATTTCTTTCTTATTTTTCCATTTTAAATTCCATTATTATTTATTATAAGATTTCCATTATACATAAGTTATTAAAATATTGTTAATATATTATAGTGATTAAATTTTTTATTATTACTTTTGTCATTTTTTTTTTGAATCATGGAAATATTATACTTACTACTCTAATCTAAAAGTACTTATTTTTTTTAATTTTAATATAATTTTTAAAAATTTTTGAGGTGATTTAGAGACCCCTGTATTACCACTCTTCATGCATATCGCACCATTTATTTTACCACAAGTTTCTGTTGTTTGGGGAAAAATCAGTTTTAGGGCCTTATTAATTCTAAATGACTGGCCCAGCAGCAAGCATTACCTTCTCGTGGAATGCATTTAGATCCTCTACCCTTGGCTCTAAGGGGCTTTGCCACTTTCAAGCATAAAGTAAAGAAACTTGCTCCCGGTACAATTAAGAAGCAGCAAACGAGAATAAGCAAATGCAGAAGTGCATTAATTCATTTGTGTATGCCACCATGTCATCACCAAGGTAATTTTTAACATGTTGAGTTACTTATCCAAACAAATCGTCAAATCCCATAGGTATTTAACTCTGGGCATAATTATAGAAAAATGGAGGAAAAATATCTAGATAGTGAACCATCCATCGCTTTCTACATGCCATCCTGCCAAGTTAGCTGTTTCATCCAAGGTCAATCTCCATTTCTTCACCTTTTTAGGATAATTGCTGCAATTCTTCACCAGCTTACTAAAAAGATCTCCAAAGAGTCCTGTCCATATCCGGATTTCTAATGGATCAGCATGCAAGAAAACGGGATGAACCAATTGTCCTTACTGTAAAAACCTTGAAATTTAAATGCGTATGTATAATACTGGAATAACTAAAAGATTGCATTAAAAGTCTTAATTATACCTTGCATAAATTTAAATTAAAAGAAATAATCACATAAAAAGCAAATTATAGAAAATTTTAGGATAAATGATAAAATAAATTAAAATCATATATTTAGGATAGTAGAATGAAAATTTTGAGTAAATATTTATATTTGGAATAATTTAATTAAATTAATCATAAAATTTCATATTAAAATACTAAAGTTATTAAATTTAGATAAATTACTGCACATGATAAATGTATGTGAAAAATCAAAAAGTTACTCTATTTATATATATATATATATATATATATATATATATATATATATATGTATATATATCTTAACCCTCGGCTCCAGAAGCCTTCAATCCCCAAAAGCAAAAAGAAATGACAGGAAGTGAGACAGAGAGTGAGACGAGAGCAGGGCAAAATAGAATAGGGGAAAAGAGGAAAATAAAAAGGAAAATGCGAGGAAAAAATTACGTAATTTCTATATACGACTGCCAAATCACAAATTGGGACTACCAATGTGACCCCGTCAGATGAGCTCTATAAAATTAGATTTGTTTTGCATAATTTTCAGAATTTAAATACAATATTGATATGTATATAAAAATAAGATTTAGTTTAGAAAATAGTTAAAATAATTAGAAATATACTAAATAGGATGGTATTTATCATGAGTAGTATGTAATAGTATGATTTTTTTTTTGTGTTTTTAGAGAAAGAAAACATTTCCATATATTTATCTAAAGATTACTATAAATAGTCAAAACAATGAGATCTAAATGAATAAGAACTCTGTGATATCTTATATTTAGTTTCATGATGTATTGTATTGTATATTTATATGTATGTCTTTGTCGTTGTGAAATTTGAATGACTGTAATTTAGTGCTGCCCGGTTGCGTGATCTGTATGTCTGTGAGTGTGTGGCTTGTTGTGTGCTCTGTATGTAAGTGTATTGCAATGATGTATGGGTGCGTGTCCTGTTTGGGTCGAGCATGTATGGGCGCGTGTGAGCTGTACAAGTTTGGGTGTGAATTTAAATTGTGTGTGTGCATGTATATATGTTGTGTTGGTCTGAAATGGAGGGTGCGTATTTGAATATGTGTGGGTGTTGAAGTGGGAATGCGCGTGCTGGATTTGTTGGCGTGGAACGTGTGATTGCCAAGCCGCTATTGCTGTTGTTGATTCTGTCATGGTTGCTGTTTTTGGTATAGACGTTGAGGTACTCGAGTGGTGCTGGATAACTATATGTGAGTGAGTGCGTGATCTGTAAGTGTGTGTGTACATGGATGACAACCTGTGTTGTGCGTGTATGATATTCGTGTGTGTATGTGTGCCTCGGGGTGGAGTGTGGGCTGTATGTTGCATGATGAAATCTGACAACGAGTGCTTGGTAATTCCGACAACAAGAAATCCGGCAAGGATTATAGTCCAGCATGGAAAGGAAGGAGATGGAGATGAATATATATAATCTTATATATATATATATATATATAGATATTTCCATATATAATGTAAAGAAAATAGGGCAGAAAAAAAAAAGGATTCCAGCGAGCATAAGAATTCGTCCAGTGACTGGAATCCAGCATTGGACAATGGGAATGGGAGAGAATTAAATCACTATATATATTATATATATGTATAGGATGTAAAGAGAAGCCGGCAAGCGAGCGAGGAGAATTCGGCGAGCGTGACGAATAAAGTCCAATAAGTACATACATATATATGTATAGGATGTACGATGAAGTTGAGTCCAGTAAAAGAATGAAAAGAAAGAGAAATAGTAGATGTTAAGTAAAGTTAGTATATAATCATATATACATAATACTAATAAAAATAAATAATAAATGGTGATACCTATGGCTAAGAGAATAAAATATATATAATAAATAACTTAATAGTTACCAAAAAGGTAACTATATATGTATGTGAATTTGTGAATCCATGGTTTAGACGAAAAGGGAATGGAGGGTGATTTGTCTTTTCTGATTATTGTAGGTGTTGTTTTGTGGTCGTAATTGAGTAATTGTGTTTTGTATCTATTTTTGATGTGACTGAATCTGACGCATCTAAGCCTTGCATGATCACATCAAAACATTAAATTAATTATTTTGACTTAAATAAAACTTGACATGTATTGCGCGAGACATTGTATATTAAAAGCTATCACTGCTATAGGGCACATCAGAAGTAATAAGAGAATTATTGTTTCGTTAAGAGCAAACTAAGTGATTAGGGGATTATCTCGCCTTGATGGTTACGAGTCTAGTTTATCCTTGAGGGTATTTATTTCTCAATGTGCTAACTACACCTAAGCTTATGGACTAGAGCTAAGACACAAAGTTTAACTAAGAGATAATAGTAAATTAATTGGGTTTGAGACTTGGGCATTGATGGTAGTAATGTGAATCCCCAACCCAAGGTTAATAAGGGTGTAAACTTTAGACTTCACATTGGTTATCGAAAGACCATGTGTGATGTTGTATTCATATGGTTGCTCATGCATAACATATGATTTGAAAACGTTTTTGAAATTGCTTGTACATGTAAATAGTATTGAGATATTTCACTCTTATCTCAATAGACTGTTAGCTCACCTTCTTATAGACTTTGTTATGTAGGATGTGACTATCTAAACTGTCTTACAAGGCATCGCACCTAGGTATGTACAATTGTCTCAAAAACTCTAGGAAAAAGGAGTAAGATGGAGAGATAGCAAGAGTATCTTGTAAAGTTTAATAATTTCAGACAATTGACGGTTGTAACTATTTAACTTGATCTAGAGGGATCTTAGTTGTATTTATTTTGCATGAGACCCAGATGAGGCCCTATTTTGAGAGTTATGTATATTGCTTCTGTTGCATGTAGAATGAGTTTTATTTGTGATGAAGGAATGCTAGCGGCATTCGATTAGTTAATTATTAGGATTCAACAGGTTGATTGCATTAGTTTAAGACGCATCACGATTGCTTAGTAGAGGTTGAATGATCATAGCGGGTTATCACAAATTGGGTACCTTATAGGTCATGACACTTACAATACTGAATCTTAACCTCTTGATCCTAACACTGGATGGTTGACATAAGCTTAGAGAGAATATAATTATGGAAATTTTAGAGGTCTCATTTATTTGCTTATGGGGTCAAAGGTTATCATCTATACATTTTCTAATGAGGCACTTGTTGAGCACATGGTGGAGATTGCCAATAAAGCTTTTACGCGTCCCCCCTCCCAAGTTCATTTGGTGACTTAGGAGATGGTGAGGCCAACATGGGAAAGAGAAAATAGGAAAGAAGAGTTAGTAGCAAATACTAAATTGCACTAGGTCTAGCAGCTTTAATTTGAATTGTATAGTTTATAATTGGCAAAAAAGAAAAAAACAGTATTGTATGGTCTACTATTTGCCCCATGTTAAGTAAAGTGGAGAGTTTAAGAATGATGATCTTGGATAAAGTCCCTTAGGCATAATCATATATCTTAACCATTCTTAGCTAGTATATGTATTAAAGATGTCTGACATATGTATAAACCAAATACTTCTATAACTACTTGGGTTCGCAACACATACTAATACACTAGCCCATTAATATTGTTATAAAACCCAAATGATCATGTGTGTTAATGAAAGATGAAATCTGGTAGTGGCCATCCCTTGCCAATCTCTAGGTATACCCTCTTACTCTTAATTTTAGGGGGACTTCTTAATAGAGATGGAGAGAGAAGCATTGAAATTTAAAAAACATTGGGCCATTAGGTATTAAGGGCACTCCTCTACCACTTGACATAAGAATTGCATATCTTTTAAACTGGTAATTGAAGTTAAAAGCTAGGGGAATTTCCAATATAGTTCATACATTTCATTGGTTTTCAAACATTGAAAGATAAGATAACATGAAGAACATAAGCAAAAGTTCTAAGGACATTCAAAAAGGGAAAAGGCAAAATTTGATCTAGTTTCCTTCATTACCTTGCTTTGTTTATAAAAGATATTTATATGGGAGCAAAAATACAAGTAAAATGATTAGACATGTGACCAACTAAAACTACCTAACAAAGTCACAATGGTAAGGCCTCCTATAAAACTTACAATTAATCACAAAAGTGTAGTCTTATCTAAATCACACATCAGATTTTAAGAGTGTAAGAAAAATCTTATTCATCATTATTCCTTAAGATTTTTCTTAAATACTCCTAATTTTGCTCTTAAATACTCAGATCTTCCTTTAGATAAAGACTTAGTCAAAATGTCAGCAACTTGGGTCTTTGAACTACAGCAAACAAATTGAACTTCTTCATTTTGTTATGCTTCTCGCAAGGAATGAAACTTGACATGTATATGTTTAGTCCTTCCATGTTGAACTGGATTTTTAGCCCTTGAGATAGTAGATTTATTATAACATAGATAACGACTGCAGCAACCTGGGGGAAATGTAAATCCTTCAATACCTTTTGAAGCCAGGTAGCTTGATTTGCAGTAGTAGTAGCAGTAACATACTTTGCTTCAGCTATGGATTGAGCGACAACTTCTTACTTTCTAAACATCCACAAGAAAACACCTAAACTAAGTGAGAAAACATAACCTATGGTGCTCTTAAGATCATCAGGACATCCCGCCTAATCACTATTAACATACCTAATCAACTTCCCTTCTACACTTTGATTGAGCATAATGCCAAAATCATAAGTGCCCTTAATATATCTTAGTACATGCTTTGTTGCTCCCATGTATACTTAACTTAGTGATTTCATAAAGCATGAAAGAACACTAGCAGCATACATCAGATCAAGTCTGGTTGCAATTAGGTATAGCAAACTCCCAAAGAGACTTTGGAATTGGCTTGAATTAATGTTGTAACCCTTTTCACTTCTAGATAGCTTTTCGTTACAGGTCAAAGGAGTTGATACTAGTTTCCTCATGTCCATCTTGAACTTCCTGAGTAGTTCAAACACATACTTCTTTCGGGAGATAAAGATCCCATCATCACACAAACTAATCTCTATCCTTAAGAAGTAAGTTATCTTCCCCAAATTAGACATTTCAAACTTCCTTTCCATTTCTTGAATTTATGAATCATCATATTGTCATTTCCCATCACTAACATATCATCTACATAGATTGAGATTATCAACTATTTCCCATCCTCTTTTGTTCTAACATATAAAGTTGCTTCATTTTCACTTCTTATAAAGCCACATCGAACTAAATGGCTATCTATTTAATTGTACCAAGCTCTTGGAGCCTGCTTAAGCCCATATAAAGACTTGTGCAGTAAACAAACCTTGTCTTTGTCATCATGATCCTTGAAGCCTTCAGGTTGTTCAATGAATAACTCCTCCTTAAGCTTACCATTGAGGAAAGCTGATTTGACGTTGAGATGAAAAATATTCCACCTCAACTAAGCAGCTAAGGCAAGCAACAACCTTGTGGTTTCATGTCTTGCAATTGGTACAAAGGTATAACCATAATCTACCCCTACAAGTTGAGAATAACCTTTGATAACCAATCTTGTCTTAAACTTATTTATGGAGCTATCTAGATTCAACTTGGATTAGAAAATCCACTTGACACCAATGACATTTCTTCTTGTTGGTCTCGATACCAAGCTTCAAGCTTTATTCTTTTCTATCATCCTCATCTCCTCCTCCATGGTATTCCTCCATTCATCATACATAACAACTTCCTCAAATGTAGTAGGCTCCATGATAGAAAAGCCTTTCACAAATCTTAGATAGAGACTTTGTTTTTAGAATTGGAGAATTTGGTAAGGATTCCATTAAATCTTCTTCATCTTCATCAAACTTTTGCAAAGATTGAGAAGTATTCAATGGCATAAGTGGGTTTGATTTGTTGCAATCATCATCTAGTTCCACATACTTTCTTTCCTAATTTTAATGTGTATACTCATCTACTGTAACATCTTTACTAATAACCACTTTGTTAGTTTACAGATTGTAAATTCTATATCCTTTGGCCATCAAAGCATAACGAATAAAAATTCCCATCGTGGCCTTTTGTTCTAACTTGGATCTCTTAATGTCTAGTATATGAACATAACACACAGAACCAAACATCTTCAAATATTAGTAGTGGGCTTAACTTTACTCTAAGCTTTAATTAGAGTTTGTCCTTCCGATGCTTTTATTGGGAATCTATTAATAGATACACTAATGTATAAACTAATTTTTCCTAAAACTTGAGAGGGAGCTTCTTGTCCATCATCATACCTTTAGCCATTTCAACAACCATTATATTCTTTCTCTTTGACACACCATTTTGTTGAGGAGAGTAGCTAACCATCAAATGGTGATTTACACCTAAATCTACACAGAAATCATTGAATACATTTGAAGTGTATTCCTTGCCATTATTTATCTTCAAACAATTTAACTTACAACCACTTTGAGATTCCACCATAGCCTTAAACCTCTTGAAGTAAAAAAAACACTTGACCTTTTCTACTAAGGAAGTAGACCTATATCATCCTCGTGAAATCATCAATGAAGAGTATAAAATATTTGTTTTTTCTCAATGACTTTGTGTTCATAAGCCTACACACATTAGAATGGACCAACTTAAGCTTGCCCTTAGCTCTTTAAGTTGACTAAGTTAGGAAGGACAACCTATGCATCTTGCTAAGTTTACAAGCTCCACATACATCATTCGCAGCAACAATTTCTAGCAAGTCTATAGTAAAACCTCTACTAGACATGTTTCTAAGTCTAACAAAGTGGAAGTGTTCGTATCTTCTATGCTAAAGCAAAGAGTCATCATTGACAACAAACTTAACATCTTCACATGCCTTATTTAACTCTAAAGGAAAGCTTCTATCTATTATAAGCACACTAAGTAGCAACATGCCATTTGAATCAAAGAAAGAGCATGTTTTATCTTTGAATGATAGAGAATAACCTTTGTTCATCATTTGTGCATCACTTAAGAGGTTCTAAGATAAATAGAGCACAAAGAGAACATTTGAAATACATTTCGTACCTTGCTTAGTTTGCTCATAGATTGATCCTTTACATCAACTTGCTATCTCTAAGTATTACTTTTGTCTTCATAAATTTGTCCAAGCTAAAAAAAACTAGTTCGTCTTTGGATATATGACTCATACATCCATTGTCAATGAACCAAGTTTGATTGTCCCATCGTAAGTTGGAGTTTGAAGCTATGAATAGCCTATTGGTGGTCTCTTCTTGCTCATTAGCAAAGCTAACTTGTTATTGAGGTTGATCTGTTATTTGTTGGTTCTTTAATCTAAAAGCCCTTCCAACATGTTCCATTCTTTTGAAAAATCTACATTGAATAGGTCCCTTTCCATTGTACTAACAGTCCTTCTCTAGATGACTGGTCCTTAAACACATTTTGTAAGTGAGAAACTTTTCTAAGTTATCTATTTCCTTGAAGTTTCCTATAGTTTTGCCTCTCTCATCCTTATTACTTCCATACTTCTTCCCTTCCTTTGTAGGTCCCTTGAGTTTGTTTCTGTTATAGGCTGTAAATTAGTTAAATTGGGATACAATTATTATTAGATATATATTAGTCTTAAAATAGAAATTTAGTTTCCTTTTTTGGTTTATTAGAACTTGTATATATGTGTAACCTATGGATTAATGAAGGATATATACAATTTTCTCTTTTCCTTACAATTATATGGTATCAGAGTCACAAAAAAAATTATTATTGAGAATGTCATAGAGCGGGAGAGAGAGTGGGTTTCTGAGGGTTCTTATTTTTTTGACACCACCAACCTAGGGATACGTGCTACCAGTTGATTAAGGCTTCTAGAAAGTTTGGCACTGGAATTTGACGCACATGACGTAATGCTCCACTATAGCACTCGCCACCAATCTCATGTGCTGATGTGTGAGGGCGCATACAGTGTCGATTTGCTCTCTGCTTTCACCGATCGTCTCGCTTGGTTGTGTATAGCCCAAGTTTGTGGTTCGTTTGTTTAATAGATATTTAGGTGTGGGTTTGTTAACTTTGGTTTACGATCCTCTTGTCGAATTATTGTTTGTTGGTGTTAATTTGTCTACTGTTGGTGTTAATTCGTCATCTATTGGTGTTAATTTGGTGTGTTTGGTCCTTGTGGTTGTAATTTAGCACGTTTAGTAATTAGTTACTATTGGTGTTTATTTTATTGACGCACCAATCTATTGGTATTTATTCTATTCAATTGGTGGTCTAACTTACAAATCTATTGATCTGGTACATTTGGTTTGGTGTGTCAATAATTGAGAGTAGGCTGACGTGTATTGACTTTAGTTCATCTGTCTGTTCTGTTAGAGGAATTTGGGTTGAAATCATGTGTGAAAAAGTGGACAAAAAATTTGTTGTTATGTCGGATATGGTACCTATAATGTCAAAAATTACAGAACATAAACTTAATGGGTCTAATTATTTGGATTGGAGTAAAATTGTGAGGCTTTACCTACGTAGTATTGATAAGGATGATCATTTGACTAAAGATCTACCCATTGATGATAGTTCCAAGCAAACATGGCTTAGAGAAGATGCTCAATTATTCCTACAAATACGGAATTCTATTGATAATGAAGTAGTTGGTTAATTAATCATTGTGAATTTATTAAGGAATTAATGGAATATTTGGATTTCCTGTATTTTGGAATGGGAAATGTTTCTCGTATTTATGAAGTCTGCAAGGCCTTTTATCATGCTGGGAAACATGATAGGTCTCTCATGAGCTACTTCATGGATTTTAAAGGGACTTATGAAGAACTTAATATGTTATTACCTTTTAGTCTTGATATTAAAGTTCAATAAGCTTAAAGGGAGTAGATGGCTGTGATGAGTTTTTTAGCAAGGCTTCCAGCTAAGTTTGAAGTAGCTAAATCTCATATTCTCTTTAGGTCTACGATCTCATCCTTGTAGGATACATATAGCAGGATTCTACATACAGAGAATCTTCAATTTGTTCCATTTGGTAGTGCTCTTGAAGTCATCGGTATGAGTATGAAGCTAGAAGACAACAGTATAGGAGTAGTGGTAGGGGAGTTAAAACTTGAGGATAGAATTTATACCTAGTTGATACCCGGGGATAGAGTTCTAGGGCAAGTATATGTCATTATTGTCATAAGCCTGGGCATATGAAGTGTGATTGTGGGAAACTATAGAGTCGGAATTAAGGATTTCAATTAGCATAGGTTACCTCTTCCAGTGATGCATTTGGAAAATCTATCACAGATTCTGTAGATGACTTTGCCAAGTTCTCACAGCATCAGGAAACATTAATGACTTCATCTACTCCTGTTACTTCCATTATTAAATCAGGTAAACAAAACACATGTCTTCTCTCTTCATCTTCTAAATGGGTTATTGACTCTGGTGCTACATACTACATGACAGGTAATTTTAGTTTATTATCTACTTTTCAATCTTATACCTCCTACTCTCCTGCCACATTAGCTAATGGGTCAACAACGCATGTCCTTGGGACCGAAACAACAAATCTAACTCAATTAGTTCCTTTGCCTTCGATCTTACACTTGCCTAATCTGTCATTTAATTTAATATCTGTCAGTAAACTCACCAGCTCACTTAACTGTTGTATCTCATCCTTTCCCGACTATTGCTTTTTTCAAGATCTTATGACAAGGAAGACTATTGGTAAAGGACATGAATCTGGGGGTCTCTACATACTAGACACAGAGAGACCAAATTCTGTTACCTGCTCTAGAGTTGTAACCCTTTTTGAAGCACATTGTCGATTGGGTCATACGTCTCTCTCTTTATTAAAGAAACTCTGTCCTTAGTTTCATGGTTTGGAGTCCTTACATTATGAGTCATGTCAGTATGTGAAACATCATCGTGTTAGCTTAAGCCCTAGAGTTAATAAACGAGTAGATGCTCCTTTTGAGTTAGTCCATTCGGATGTATGGGGTCCTTATCTAATCACATCTAAAACTGGATTTAAGTATTTTGTTATCTTTATTGATGATTATTTTCGTGTGACTTGGTTATATTTAATGAAGAATCATTCTGAGTTGTTTTCTCATTTTTGTGCTGAAATTAAAACTCAGTTTAATGTTTCTGTCCAAGTGTTGCAAAGTGATAATGCCAAAGAGTATTTATCTGAATCTTTTCAATCCTACATGATTAAGAATGGCATTATTCATCAAACTTCTTGTGTAGATACACCGTCTCAAAGTGGTGTTGCTGAGAGAAAGAATAGACATTTGCTTGAAACTGCTAAGACTTTGTTGTTTCAAATGTACATCTACAAACACTTTTGGGTTAATGCAGTGTTTACAGCTTGTTTTTTAATTAATCAAATGCCCTCAGTTATTTTGAATGGTGAGACTCCTTATCATACTCTTTTCCTAACAAAATCTTTTTTTCTGATTGAACCCAAAATATTTGGTTGTATATGTTTTGTTTAGGATGTGCGTCCCCAAGTTACAAAAATTGATCCTAAGTCCTTAAAATGTATATTTATTGGGTATTCTCGTGTTCAGAAGGGATATAGATGCTATTGTCCTAGCCTTAATAGGTATTTGGTATTGACTGATGTTACTTTTTGTGAAGATATCCCTTTCTCTCCACCCTTCAATCATACAGACCAGGGGGAAGATGATGATATGTTAATCTATACAGTTACATCCACCACTTCTACTCCTAAACCACCTCTTTAGGTTTACTCTCACAGGCAATGTGCTCCTGAGCCAACTCCTGATGCATGTCTTGAACTAGCTCCTTTGTCATTAGATTCAATCTCAAGGGACGATCTTCCCATTGCCCTTTGTAAAGGTAAACGTTAGTGGACTTATCCTATTTCTTCTTTTGTGTCTTATGATCATTTGCTAGTCTCCTCTTGTTCCTTTATTACATCTATTGATTCTATCTCCATTCCTAAAACCGTTCACGAAGCCTTGTTATATCCAGGATGACGTAGTGTAATGGTAGAGGAGATAAATGCCCTTGATCAAAATGATACTTGGGATTTGGTACATTTACCTATAGGGGAAAAGGCCATTGGCTGTAAATGGATTTTTTTTTTCTATTAAAGTAAATCTTGATGGATCCATTGCTTACTTAAAAGCTCGTCTTGTTGCTAAAGGATATGCTCAAACTTACGGAATAGATTATTCTAACACTTTTTCTCCCGTTGCTAAGTTAACATCTGTTACGCTATTTATTTCCATGGTTGCAATATAAGATTGGCCTCTACATCAGTTAGATATCAAGAATGCTTTTTTGCATGGGGATCTTCAAGAAGAAGTTTATATAGAGCAACCTCCATGGTATGTTGCTCAGGGGGAGTTTAGAAAGGTCTATCATCTTCATAAGTCTTTGTATGGTTTGAAGCAGAGGCCCCATGCTTGGTTTGGAAAATTTAGCTAAGCAGTTGAGAAATTTGGGGTGCAAAAAAGGAAATCTGATCATTCTGTTTTCTACAGACGATTTACGACTGGTATTATTCTGTTAGTAATATATATGTAGATGATATTGTTATCACTGGCAATGATACTATAGGTATTTTGACACTCAAATCCTTTCTTCAAAGTCAATTTCAAACAAAGGATTTAGGAATGTTGAAATATTTCTTAGGTGTTGAGGTAATGAGGAGTAAGAAAGGAATTTTTCTATCACAAAGAAAATATATACTTGACTTGTTGTTTGAAATAGGAAACTTAGGTGCTAAACGATGTAATATACCAATGGTTCCTAATTTGCAACTAACAAAGGAGGGAGAGTTATTTGAGGATCCTGAAAGATACAAACGGATAGTTGGAAAATTGAATTATCTTACAGTAACTCAACTAGATATTACATATTCGGTTAGTATTGTGAGTCAATACATATCATCTCCAATAGTTGATCATTAGGTTGCTGTAAAGAAAATCTTGTGTTATTTAAAGGGAGCACTTGGATGTGATATCTTGTATAAGAATTATGATTACACTAGTATTGAGTGTTTCATAGATGCTGATTGGGCAGGATGCAAGGATAAGAGATCTACTTTAGGGTATTGTGTTTTCGTTGGTGGAAATTTGGTTTCATGGAAAAGCAATAAGCAGAATATTGTATCTCGATTTAGTGCAGAATTAGAATATAGAGCAAATAGTTTTTATCAACCTAGTAGACCATGAAATTATGCAAATTTGACCCTCAAATATACGACAAACGACAAAGAAGTTTGGTCCAAGCTATAGTAGACTCAAATAAGTCTTTTTTGATATATTATAGACTATGTAACTCCAAATAAGAAAAAATTTATGACCCTTTAAAGCTGGTATATCTGCAACCACCACCAAAAGCTCCAAATAATTGCTTGCACAAAATAAATCTTTGCTTATATTGAGTATACTTTTGTCAAATGCTCATGATACATGCCCCGTCAGTGGTGGTACAATTTTAATGCTAATTCTAATGTTTTGTCCTTTCACTTAACCAAATATTTCTTCTCAGAATATCTCACTTTCCTATTCAATTGCACCTCCATAAAGAGGAAATTCAACTTCAAATATTAGTATGATGCTCCACCAAGTCTTTCACTTTTCAAATCAAGTACACTTCAAAGAAAACCATACCTATACCCACACATTGACATATCTTCTTCATTTAGCAACTTCCAAATTCAAACTATATTCGTGTAGTTATATATACACAAGCATTCACCTTCATCCCCTGGCTCCTCTCAAGCATGGCCTCAACATGTGAGTTATAGTTTCTCAATGCATCTGTGTTGTTTTGAATTTCTTACTTTAATTCTCATCTTGTTTTCTGTTTCTTGACAGGTGACACAAGCTCGGTTTGTAAAAGAAAATCGGACCAAGATGGAAAACATAATTAGGCTGCAATAAACTTAATCCTTCTTTTCTTATTCGCATGTCACCGTTGCGTCTCACTTCATCAATGCACAATTGTTCATGTGATCCCCTTGTAGAGATATATGTATATTTTATTAATCTTCCACAAACTCAATATTCATCTTCTCTAGGCACGAATTGCTGTGATCAAGTGGCTTGAACCAAGGTTGACATCTTAATGGAAATAGTTGCCTAACTGTGTTTTACTCGAGCAGGCTTTAGATGTGTGGCTTTCATATTTCTTCCAACTTTCCCCTTTGCTGTCATCTTTCTATATACACATCGGCTTCGACCCTTTTTTTTTTTTTTTTTTGTTATAGGTAGAAGAAAATTTGACTTCATCGACAAACTGAGGCAAAGACCACCTTTGACCAGTCTTTAATCACAATCGGGGTTTGACAGTGACAGCCTCATTTGGTCAGTCGTAGATTTCTTTTCCTCATTTATTTTGATAATTTATATTGGATGCCAGTTTATTTTCCTTGTCGTCGTTGCAACGTGGCTTGTATCTCCACTTTAATGTTCCTCCCTTGACCGTGTATTATGTTGTATGGTTTTGTGGGCATTAGTGAATGGTGACACGCCTGGCTTAAATAAATATGGCTAATTGGCGTTGGATTTTCTTCTTTTTTTTTTTTTATGTAGGCTTTGTCTTGTCACTCACATTGTTCCAATCAATCTTAGCAATTAAAGCAATATTGTGAATAAGAAGGAATCAAGGAGTAACCATGCAAAGAGACTTGTTGGTACACTTATATAGACATCCATCACCAATCTCAAGTCCTTAGGATATGTGGCTGGATTAAACTATTTCTAAAGATACCTTTTGCAATAAAATCAAATGTCGAGAGCTTTGTGCAATGTCTTGTATTGACGTGATATGCCACTCCAATTACAATCAAACAATCCTAATTTATGAACAATTGAACAATTATGTCCAAAATAGCATAGATTCCCTTTTTGAATGTGGAACCCTAATTGTCCATAGAACAAAGACAAAATGAAAATTCCAAATTCTTACTAGATATTACTCACTAGTAGAATAAGGAAACAACTTGCAATTGTTGATTTAACACACAACAGTCCAAGCCTCCACTCGCCACAACCCTAATTGGAATTGATAAGAGTGTATATGAAAAAGAGAGAAAGCCTCTTTTGACATGATAATATGCTGTAAAAATATCTAAGTGTCTTTTGTTGTTTCCCTTTACAAGTATTTATACTAATCCCTAAATAGTAAAAAACAACATGATGAAAATACATAACACATTGTCGGCTCTTCTATGTCCATTTTGATTCAAAACATGGACCATGAACCATCCTCTGAACCATGCACTAATTGGTTTGATCGCCTTCCTATAATACTAATAAATGTACTTGATTAAATACAAAACAATCATATAAAGTGAATGAAGACACTATGTGAATATTTTCGGGTTCCATTTGATAAAAAAGGACTCTCAATGTTAAGCTCTGTAATCCTTTAACTCTTGCTTGGGTAATAGGTCTTGTTGTTGCATTAGTTCCATACCCATCATCTCCTTAGGACTGTGGAAGATTTGCCCTCAAATCTAATGGGTCTTTATGAGTACCTTTTGGTAAGTAAGGCGATAGATTTGCAACATTGAATGTAGTAGAGACATCTTATTCTCTTGGTAACTCCACCTTATAGGCATTGTTGTTGATGCACTTCAGAATTTTAAATGGTCCATTTGCTCTAACTGAAAGCTTCTGTGATTTCTTGTGAGGAAACCTATCTTTACTAAGATAAATCTAAACTAGATCACTTGGATTTTAAATTTTGGTTTTCTTGTTTTTGTTGCCCTAAAGTTTCTACTCTTTTTGAGTTTTCTTAAGATGCTTAGAAGCTTTTGAATCTCCTTTACATGCTCTACTCCACTCAAGCTTTCTTCCTTTGTTGTTAGATTAGCTATGAAATCTAATGAAAGGGTAGGATTATAGCCATACACGACTTCAAAGAGAGACTTACTGGTTGAACTATGAGTTGACCTATTGTAAGTGAACTCAACAATAGGAAGACACAAGTCCCAATCAGTAAGATTCTTGTCAACCGTTGCTCTTAGTAAGGCACCAAGAGTATGATTGACAACCTCCGTCTGGCCATCTGTCTAAGGGTGACATGATGTACTATACATGAGTTTAGTACCAAGTCATTTCCAAAGTGTCTTTTAGAAGAAACTGAGAAACTTAGTGTCTTTGTCAGACACTATGCTATAGGGAACACCATGTAATCATATAATTTCCTGCACAAAAAGGTTAACTATAAAAAGTGTGTCATCTGTTTTGTGGCAAGGCACAAAATGTGACATTTTGCTGAAATAATCGACTACCACCATGATGGAGTCTTTGCTCTCCGTGTCTTGGGAAGACCCAAGATAAAATCTATGCTAATATCAATCCAAGGTTGTGTAGGTAGAGGTAAAGACATATATTTACCCCAAACTCCCTTCTTTCCCTTTACCCTCTTATAAAACACCACATCTCTCCAACACCTTATGGACATCCTTTAACATTCCCCTTCAGTAAAAATGTTCTTTTAATGACTCTAAAGTTCTCTTTTCACCAAAATGCCTAGATAACCCTCCAGCATTAGCTTCCTTGACCAATAATTCCCTAACAAAACCACATGGTATACATAATTTTCCTGCTTTGTATAGAAAGTCATCTATCATATAATACCCATTTACCACATTTCCTTTAAAGCGCTCAACAATCAATTTCAGGCATTCATCATGAACATACTGTTCCTTCATTAATTCAAACCCAAGCAACTTTGATTGAAGAGAGGTGATAAGTACGCACTTGTATGATAAGGCATCAACTATAATGTTTGTGCTCCCTTTCTTGTACTTAATCACATAGGTAAAGCTCTCTAGGAATTCCACCCATTTGGCTTAGAGTTTTTACAAATGTTGTTGACCTTTGAAGTGTTTCATGATCTGTATAAATAATAAACTCCTTAGGAAGAAGGTAGTGCTGCCATGTCATCAATGCCCTCACTAAGGAATAGAATTCCTTATCATATACTAAGTAGTTTAGAGGTGTACCACTTAGTTTCTCACTTAAATAAGCAATGTGCATCTTTTCTTACATTAACACAACATCGATTCTTACTTTAGAGGCATCACACTCTTATTCAAAAATTTTCTCAAAATCTAGTAATGCTAACACTGGAGCACTAGTTAGCTTTGCTTTCACTTCCTCAAAACTCCTTTGGGTCCATTCTCCCCAAATAAAAGAAACATTCTTTTTAGTCAACTCAGTTAATGGATTGACAATGCTATTAAAATTCGTAACAAACGTCTATAGAAAGAAGCCAACCATGGAAACTTCTTACCTCAGCAGCTAATTGTGGTGTTGGACAATCCATAACAGCCCTCACTTTTTCTTCATCTACCTTTACACCAGGACTAGTAATAATAAATCTAAGAAATGTTACCTCAGATTGATGGAAAGAACACTTCTTCAAGTTTGCATACAGTTGTTGTTTCCTCAATACTAAGAAAACTGCCTATAAATGTTCAACATGACTTTTCAAGTTTCTGCTATAAGTCAAAATGTCATCAAAATAAACAACAACAAATTTTCCTAGAAATTCTTTCATGACATGATTCATTAGTCTCATAAAAGTACTAAGGGCATTGGTTAACCCAAATGGCAAGACCATCCACTCATATAAACCATGACGTGTTTTAAAAGCGATCTTCCACAAATCTCCTCCCTTCATTCAAATTTGGTGATATTCGCTTTTAAGATCCACCTTGGAGAATACCTATGCACCATGCAGCTCATCTAACATATCATCAAGTTTAGGAATGTGATACTTGTATTTGATGGTAATTTTATTGATGGCTTTGCTATCAATACACATCCTCCATATGCTATCCTTCTTAGGAACAAGAAGTGCAGGAATAGCACAAGGACTAGTACACTCCTTGACAAAACCCATTTCTACCAGTTCGTCCACCTGAGCTTCAATTCTTTAGCCTCTTCAGGATTCATGCGATATGTAAGTCAATTTGGCAAAACTGACCCAGGTTGAAAATCAATGGCATGTTCAATGCCCTTCATGGGCGGTAGTCCCTCAGGTAATTCATTTGGGAATATATCTTTGTACTCATCTAATACCTAGTTTACCATTAGGGGTAACCGTTCACGTCTATCCACCTCTAGTACATATCTCAATTATAACATATACACTAGCCTCTCTTCCTCTATTGCCTCCTCCAGTTCATGCTATCCCACTAACAAGGTCTTCTTTTTACCAGTCTTATTAATTTGCCTCTGTGCCACTTGTACTTCAGTAGGTGACATAGGGTTCAATATTATGTGCTTACCCTCCTTCTGGAATACATAGGTGTTCTTAAAACCATCATGCAACATTCTCTTATCATACAACCAAGGCATACCAAGCAGTATGTGTGATGCACACATGGGAAAGATATCACAAATAATTTCATCATGGTACTTCTCCCAATATTGAATGGAACTTTAGCCCTTTGAGTGACATGCAAACTACCTTGTTCACCTCACCATTGCAGTTTATAAGGATTAGGATGTGGGGTAGTGACTAGTTTTAATTTAATCACTAATGAAGTAGCCACTACATTAGTACAACTACCTCCATCAATAATAAGAGCATAAATATTACCTTGGACCCTATAGGAGAGGTGAAATAGGTTCTCCCTTTGTTCATCCTCATTAGCAGGAAAGGTAGTCATCGCCTTGCGGAATAAATTGATGGACAAATACAGGTTATTCCCCTTATCCTCATGTACCTCAAAATCTACATTACCATAATATCTATCCAATATAGTTGACAAATCTGTGGGCTCGTGCATGTTTTCTTCTTCTTCCGCACTCTCAACCTCTATGGCAGTCATCACTCTTTTGTTTAGACATTGAGCAGCCATATGTCTAAAACCTAGACATTTAAAGCATTTGACCTAGTGATTCTTTCCTCCTGATGACCCTACTACTGCCTATTTGTTCTCATACCCAGCAATTGTTTTTCCTTTCCTAGCAAATTCTTTCTCACCTCTAATGTCTGGCATAACTACATTCTTTTCCACATTTCTGTTATATCCCCCCTTATCAGCCTATTTACCTTTTGACCTATACAGTTTTGTAGAAGATCCATACCTATTAGTCGCTACTCTATAAGGGTTATATCACCTCCATCTCTCCATTTTCAAAGCTAACTGAATGGCCTCATCAATGGTATCATATCGCTACAACTCTATGATACATGCAATCTTATATTTCAAATCAGACATAAATCGTGCCATAGTATGTTCAGGAGGTTCGACTACTCCACATTAGATCATTAGTGTCTTAAATAACAAATTAGAACCAAAGTTATAACAATCACAATTGCTATAAGTTACCTTAATTGGATCGAAGGGAGTTCTTGATGAAGAACATAAGGAAGTTTCCTCAAGAGAAAAATACATCAAAAGTCTCTAATTTTCATGCCCTAGAAGACTATTTATAGCCTACAATCGAATGGGAAAAATATAAAAGAAATTACACTATGGGTCTAACATAAGCCGATACCCTAAGTCGGCCTCAAAGACGGTGGCCTATGTTTAAGTCGACTCAAGTAAGCTGATGGCTTATATGTACAAGGTTGACGGCCTATAATACTAAAGCCGACATCATAAAGCCAGGGCTTAAGTTCCACACCGATGACCTTCTTCTACTTCCAAGCGATCTTCAATATCTTGTATGTAATGAAATCCTTGAAGCTTAAAATTGTCCATTTTACTAAGGTTATTCCAAGTTTTGATCTTCATTATCAATAATGGAGATGCTTGATAAAGGGAAAATGATCTCTTCCTCTTTTGGCATAATCATCCATAACACTTGGTCTAGGTGATCTTGAATAAGTCCACTCAAAGCTTGCTCCATGCGTTTTACTCTTGCCCTTATCATCAATCCTCCAATTCCTTCCAATGGATCATAAGAAAGAGTTGGTGCAAGCTGATTCCCATCATTCCCTACTTCTTTGAAAAGATTTGTCCTCGAATCACCTGCATCGTATAAAGATAAATCCGCAACATTAAAAGTAGCATTTACATTTCCATAGTTGCTGGGAAAATCAATCTTATAGGCATTGTCATTTATCCTTTCTATCACTTGGAATGGCCTATCTCCTCTGGGTTGTAACTTGGATTTCCTTTGCTCAGGAAACCTTTCTTTACGAAAATGTACCAAAACCCAATCTCCAATGTAAAAAAAAACCTTAATGCGCCCTTTATTTGCTTGTCTAGCATAATGCTTATTCTTCTTGTCTATATTGGCATGAACTTTGGCATGTAAATCCTTTATAAAATCGACCTTCTGTTTTCTATCAAAATTAACAATTTCATTAGAAGGCAAAGGTATTATATCTAAAGGAATTAAAGGATTAAAACTATATATAATCTCAAGTGGTGAATATGATGTAGTAGAATGAATAATTCTATTGTATACAAACACAATATGAGGCAGAAAAATTTCCCATTATTTTAAGTTCTTTTGAATGATAGCACGCAACAATGTAGTAAGTGTTCTATTAACTACTTCAGTTTGCCCATCCATTTGGGGATGTGCAACAGTTGAAAACAGAAGTTTAGTCCCTAATTTATTCCATAAGGTATGCCAAAAATGACTTAGGAACTTAACATCTCGATAACTTACCATTGTTCTAGGCAATCCATACAAACGTACTACTTCCTTGAAGAACAAATCAACAATATGTGTTGCATCATTGGTTTTAGAACATGTAATAAAATATGCCATCTTACTAAACCTATCAAAAATAACAAATATGATGTCCTTACCACTTTGAGTCCTAACCAACCCAATTATAAAGTCCATGGAAATATCGGTCCAAGGCTAAGTAGGTACAGGTAATAGTGTATAAAACCCATGTAGTTTTACTTTAGACTTTGCTTGTTTACAAGTTATATATTTATCACAAATAGATTGCACATCATGTTTCATGTTAAGCAAATAAAAATGTTCATGCAATATGTCTAAAGTCTTTCTCACACCAAAATGTCCCATTAGCCCTCCTTTATGGGACTCTTTAACTAGCAATTCTTGCAAGGAACACATAGGTACACATGGTCTATTCTTTTTAAACAATAATCCTTCATGCCTATAATATTCCTCATAAGCACATTTAGAACAAACATTCCATGCTTGGCAAAAATCAACATATTAATATACAAATCTTTAATGAATTCAAAACCAAGTAATTTGGATTACAAGGAAGTAAGTAATATGTACCTTCTAGATAATGCATCAGCAATAACATTTTCTTTCCCGTTATTATATTTAATTACATAAGGAAAAGTTTCTATAAATTGCAACCACTTAGCATGTCTTTTTATTAAGTTTATCTTGGGATTTTAAAAACCCTAAGCTCTCATGGTTAGAATGAATGACAAACTCCCTAGGCCACAAATATTGCTGCCATGTTTGAAGAGTTCGTACTAAGGCATGCAACTCTTTGTCATAGGTAGGGTAATTCAATGCCGCCCCACTAAGCTTTTCATTGAAGAAGGTAATCAGTTTGGAATCCTACATCAAAACAGCCCCTATTCCAATCCTCGATGCATCACATTCAACCTTAAAAGCTTTGTCAAAGTTAGGCAAACACAATAAAGGTGCATTAGTCAATTTGTCTTTCAAAGTATTAAAAGCTTCATCATGTACTTCTTCTCACCTAAACACAACATTCTTTTTAACAAGCTCATTTAAAGGTACTGCAATAGAACTAAAATCCCTTGCAAACCTCCTATAGAAACTTGCTAAGCCATGAAAACTTCTTACCTCCCTTACATTCCTTAGGGTAGGCCATTCCTTAATTGCCTTCACCTTGTCTTCATCTACCTTTATTCCCTATGAGCTTATGACAAATCCAAGAAAGACAATAGATTCCATACAAAAATCACACTTCTGCAAATTAACATATAATTTAATTTCCTTCAAAACACTCAAAACAACCTACAGATGATTAACATGATCATTTAAATTTTTTATGTACACTAAGATATCATTAAAGTAAACTACAACAAATTTTCCATTGAAAGAACATAAAACATGATTCATTAGACTCATAAGGGTGCTAGGTGCATTAGTTAAGCCAAATGGCATGACTAACCACTCATATAACCCATATTTTGTCTTAAAAGCAGTTTTCCATTCATCACCTTCCTTTATGCGAATTTTATGATAACCACTTTTTAAATCAATCTTTGAGAATAAGCATGAACCATACAACTCATTAAGCATATCATCTAACTTAGGGATAGGATATCTATACTTTATGGTGATCTTGTTGATGGCTTGACAATTTACACACATGTGCCATGTTCCATTTTTCTTGGGAACCAACAGCATAGGAACTAAACATTGACTAAGACTTTCTCGCACGAATCCCTTTTGTACAAGTTCTTCCACCTACCTTTGTATCTCTTTTGTCTCTTCCAAATTGGCTCTATATGTAGGTTTGTTAGGGATAGATGACCTTAGAATAAAATTGATCTGGTGTTCAACACCTCTTAGAGGAGGTAATCCATTTGGAATGTCCTTAGGAAACAAATCTTCAAATTCCTAAAGCAAAGGCATAACCACACTAACAAAGATGAGTTAAGATCATTAATTGTAAAATAAACATCCTTGTATAGAAGTACAAGTAATTGTTGCCTCGCCAACATAGCTCTCTTAATCTCTCCTTTTGTAGCAAAAGTACTCATTCTTTTATTGCTCTCTTCACTGCTTTCCCTACTCTTTCTTGCATACTCACTCTTTTTGTCACTCTTTCCTTTTTCTGATGTACTCATTTTATTTTCTCTCACTTTGCACTCTCTCACTATTCTAACTTGATCCTCATATGCCTCCAAAGGTTTGAGAGGTGTTAGCATAATGAGTCGGTTATTCATTTCAAGTTTGTATACGTTTTTATACCCATCATGAGTGACCTTCCTATTAAACTGCCATGGACGCCCTAAAAGGAGATGTCCAGCATGCATAGGTGCAACATCACAAAGTACCTCATCCTTGTAGTTGCCAATGGAAAATGCAACTACAACCTACTTTGTTACTTTAACTTCTCCACACTCATTTAACCATTACAACTTATGTAGCCTAGGATGCTTTATTGTAGGTAGATGCAATTTCTCAACTATCAAAGAACTTGCAACATTTGTGCAAGTACCACTATCAATGATCATGCTACATACCTTACCACTCACATGGCACCTAGTATGGAAGATATGCTTGTGCTGTTCCTCATCATCATCTTCCTTAGGTTGTATGTTTAGAGCATGCCTAGTAACTAACATCTCTCCTTTCATAGGACCTTCTATATCAACATCGCTGCATTCCTCCAATAGTGGCATCTCTTCCTCATCTAAGTTGATGCTCTCTACATTACCATTATCTAAAACAACCATAACCCTTTTGTTTGGACACTGAGATGCAATGTGCCCCAACACCTGAAACTTGAAACATTTTATATCACATGATTTAGCAGAGGATTTAAGTTCAGTTCCACCTTTAGGATAAGTAGTTAGTTCCTTAGACTTTGCATCTTCCATTTGTATAGATGCATCCTTATGATTCCTCTAAATAGTCTTCCGTAAAGAGCTAGAAGTGGAGCCATACCTAGAGGTACCCTTGGACTTTAACTTCCTCTCCACCTTAATAGCCTTATGCAATAGTTCCTCCATCTCCACATAATGATGCAGCTCTACAATGTCAACTATCTCACTATTAAGGCCATTAACAAATATAGCCATTGTAGCTTCAAGATCTTCTTCTATGTTAGCTCGAATCATAGCGACCTCCATCTCTTTATAATAATCTTCAACACTTATGGAACCTTGAGTCAACCCCTACAACTTTCTATACAAATCCCTATAGTAATTGCTAAGTATAAACCTTTTCCTCATTATTACCTTCATCTCCTCCCATGACCTAATTGGTCTCTCTCCTATCCTTTGCCTACTAACCACAAGTTGATCCCACCAAATACTAGCATAATCAGTGAAATCAGCTACTGCTAATTTAACCTTCTTCTCCTCAGCATAGTTATGACAATCAAATGCATGTTCTACTTTTCTCTCTCACTCCATATACAGCTAAGGGTTAATCTTCCCTTGAAAAGTAGGAATTGTCATCTTAATGCTCCTTAAATTATTATCTTACCTCTAAACAACCCTTTTTCCTCTCCTATAACTACCCATATCAATATCAGACTCCTCATTTTCCTCCTCCTCATCCATAGTCCTTATGAAAGACCTATGCTTAGAAGGAGATTTAAGATCATCTAACCTTTTATTCAAAAGTTTAATTTAATCTTGGAATGCCTTTATAAACGTATTCAGATTAGAATCCAAATGTTCTCCTCCACTACTCAAGTTTCCATAGCCTGTAATAAATTTGTTAATAACACAAGAAAGAATAATTTTTCCCTCTCAACTCTCCCTCACGTGTTTACACTCAAAGATATGGATTCAATTCACTCGTGCATCACTCAATAATATGTGTATATTTTTTGTATTTAATAAATGTCTCCCTATAAGTTCTTTAACAAGAACCCTATCAATGACCCTACCATGCAGCAAATAATGACACGTAATGCTAAGAACTAAGGAATAATTTAATCTAGTCTATACAAGAGGAATTTTTGTGACAACTCCCCTTTTTTTTTATAAGAATTTAATTTCTTTTCTTCTTCTTCCTTTTTTTTTTTTAACTCTTTGAACACACTATCGACGAAAATCACCAACAATATACTAAATCAATCGACCAATTCTAAACTTGTAGAATGAATTCAAAGGAACTCTATTTTTTTATTTTGACAAACAAGAACAAGATCAGACAACCGAATTCAAAAGACTAAATTAACAAAAATACAACAATTGCGATAATGCTAAAGGATAAATAAAACCTAATTTCCAAGAGCCAAAGCTTTGATACCAAATGATACAAACCCTAGGTTGAGATTATCCTAGAACTTGATTGAATGGAAAAGTATCCCTAAAATCATCCTTGGAACCAAGCAACAACTTGACCCTAACTCGAATAACGAATTAAAACCAAAGTTATAAGAATTACGGTCGCTACAAGTTGCCTTGATTAGATCGGAGGGAGTTCTTGATGAAGAACACAAGGAGCTTTAATACATTAAAAGTCCCTAATTTTTTGTGCCCTAGAAGATAATTTATAGTCTGCAATCGAATGGGCAAAATACAAAAGAAATTACACTATGGATCCAACATAGGCCGGTACCCTAAGTCGACAGCTTATGTGTACAAGGTCAGTAGCCTATAATATTAAGCCGGCATCACAAAGCCAGCAGCCTAAGTTCTAAGCTGGCGGCCTTCTTCCACTTCCAAGCAATCTTTAATATCTTGTATGTAATGAAATCCTTGAAGCTTAAAATTTTCCATAGTGGAGATGCTTGATAAATGGAAAATGATCTCTTCTTCTTTTTGCGTAATCATCTGTAACGTTTGGTCTAGGTGATCTTGAATAAGTCCACTCAAAGCTTGTTCCATGCATTTTGCTTTTGCCCTTGTCATCGGTCCTCCAATTCCTTCCAATGGATCACAAGAAAGAGTTGGTACAAGCTGATTCCCATCATAATGTGGCCAGTGCGTCTACATATCTATTAACAAATTAAGTTATATGCTTATAGTGTACTGACTGGAATTTTGCTAGTAAAGCTTGCATCGCAGCCCTATAGGATGCTAGTGTAGTTTCTTTGAGTCCAAACTCACCATTGGCTTACTTAATGATCAAATTGGAGCCACCTTGAATTCATAGCTAATTTGCTCCCACCTCTTAGGCAGATATCAATCCTAATAGCAAGGCTTCGTATTTAGCTTCATTATTGGTGCAATAAAAATAAAGTTTGAATGCCAATGGTATTTCTTGACTATTGGGTGAGGTTAGCACAATTCTTGCTCCCCATCCCTTAGTTCTTGCGGAGCCATCAAACTGAAGTGACCACTCCCCTTCCGATTTGATCATAAGAGAGTCTTCATGAAACTTTGTTGGAATAATATCCACATTGAGGCTTTCAAGCACATCTAGGAAGTGCTAATAAATCAGCTAAAGCTTGTGATTTGATGGCCTTAGGGGTGTAAATTATGATGTCAAACTCTCAAAGAAGGAGTAACCACTTAGCAACTCGACTTGACAAGGTTGGTTGAGACAGTAAATACTTGATGGGATCCAAATGTGTGATGAGATTGACCTTATGCGCCAAGAAATAGTCTTGTAATTTTCATGAGGCAAATACCAATGTGAGGCAGTACTTTTTGCAAGCTAAGTAGTTGACCTCACTCCCTTGAAGAGTCCAACTCAAGTAGTAAATTAGCCTTTCTTGCCCATCTATTTCTTATGCGAGTAAAGCTGTAATCGATTTGTTGGTAGAGGTAAGATATAAGAACAGTGGTAATCTTTTCACTAGCATTGTCATAGTTTGAGGGAAAGTCAGGATCCTTTTAATCTTTTCAATTACTCTCTCATGTATTTCCTTCCACTCAAATGAGACCCTTTTCTTCATAAGTTGATGTAAAGGATATGAAATCTCTACCAATGCTGGCATGAATCTCCTAATGTAGGAAACTTTTCCCATGAAAGTTTTCAATTCCTTTAAGGTAACAAGGGATAGCATAGATAGTATAGCTTGGATGTTTTTCGAATCCACATCAATTTCCTTCCTATGGATGATAAATCCCAAAAACATCCTTGAAGCTACATCGAATACACATTTTAGAAGGTTCATGTAGAGCTTATACAGCCGGCATTGCTTTAAAACCTTTTGCAAGTGAACCAAATGATCAGGTGCTCTCATTGACTTGATAACTATATCATCAACATAGTTTCTTATAAAGTCATGCATCATATCATAAAATTTGGTAGTCATAGCTCTCTAGTAGGTTGTGCTTACATTTTTCAATCTAAAAGGCATGACGATGTAATAAAAATTTCCTACCAGTGTTTTTTAATGCAGTACACTTAGCATCTCCAATAGTCATCTTGATTTGATTATAGCCACTAAAACCATCCATGAATGAAAATAACTCATGTCCTATCGTTGCATTAACTAATGTGTCAATGTTCGATAAAGGGAAGTCTTCCTTTAGGCATGCCTTGTTTAGATCATAAAAATCAACGCATACACGTATTTAGCCATTCTTCTTCCTTGCTGGTATGACATTAGCTACCTACTTAAGATGTTCAATTGGCTTGATGAAATTTGCACAGAGTAACTTTTCGATCTCATGCTTGATTTGAATTTTGACCTTAGGACGAAAAATCCTCTATGTTTACTTCACATGCACAACTCTTAGGCCAACATTTAACCTATGTACCACTAGACTAAGATCAAGCCCTAGCATTTCTTTGCATGTCTATGCAAACACATCTTGATATTCCCTTAATAACTCTATAAGGGGAGCCTTTACCTCATGTAACAAGCCCTTGTTGATGAAGATTGGCTACGGTGACTCTTTAGGTTACACCAAATTAAATTCTTCTATCTCCTTGACTTGAGCTTTCATTTGATCTTGTAATTGATGTAGGGCAGGCTAGACGTCTTGGAGTGGTATGGGATTTGATGAGAATAAGCACTCCTCATCAAATCTTTGTAATTGTCATAAGCGGCACACTGTTCGCCTATTATCTCTAACATAACTTTCAATTTTGGTTTTTTTCCTTCCTCTACGACATCCTCTTCTTTTGCTAGCCCTCCTAAACTTCATCCTATGTAGGTAATGGAATACCAGTTGGGCATGCAATGGCTGTCTCTCCTTCTTCAGCAAATTCATCAAAGAAGGTTAACTTTATGAAATATTATTCATCATTCTGGAAGGGACAAACACATCTTTTCCTTTCTAATGGCCTTTGATACATTGATGTAATGTTGAAAGAATCAGATTGTGATCATGCAACCATTTTCTTCCCACCAGTAAGTGGTAGGACACAAGTGCATCAATCACATGAAAAGTTATTGAATCATGTATAGGGCTAACCTTGAGGTCTACATTAACTCGTCCTAGTGTCTTTGTAGGAGAATGGCTAAAGCCATTTACCAAAATAGGTTGTCTCACAAGCTTTCCAATATCAATCCTAGCGGCTCTGAAGGTGGACATTGGCATGATGTTCAAAGAAGATCCAGCATCAATAAATATCCTCTTCATTGAATAGCCATTAAGCATTCCTTCAACATACAAAAGACGGTTATGATTTGCACCTTTGACACATATATCAGCTTCAGTGAATAAGATTGCATTTTTATGGGCATGAACCATTCTTTTCATAGGCTACACTGCACTATACTTTGCATATTAATCTTTTGAGATCTGTGTGAGTGCAATTGCTGCTGCAAACCTTGCCTTCTCATCAAATTTGAGAAGGTTAAAGAAATTCTTAAAACTTGATGTCATCTTAAGTTCCGCAATGGCAGGAGAGCACTCATCCTCCTCAACTTGAGCTTGTTTTCCCTTTTTCTTGCTTACCTCAGCAAGTGGTTCCTCATTTACCTCAATAGTGGTAGGGTCATGAGTGATGGCATTTACCATTCCCCGTTGATTGTTATGAGCTAGAAGAGGGTTGTTACGAATATTGTTATCATCAATAATGAGCTCCTCGGTCCATACCCTCTCATTAAATATTTTCTTTAAAGTAAAACAATCTTTGGTAGAATGACCCACAATTTTATGAAATCTACAGAATTTCAGGTCATTCCTTTCTTTAGAAATAGGAAGGTGTTTAACCCTCAGGAGCCTAATATTTCCATCTTAGAGCCATATATCAAGCATCGCATGCACCTTACCCATTGGACAAGGGTAAATGGGACTTTCAAGCATGGACTTCTCCACTCTAGGTTTCTTTCCTGCCTTAGGGTCTTCCCCTTAAATGGAATTCACAAATGGGCCTCGTTTATTGAACCTTGTATGTTTGCCCCTTTGCCTTGCAACTGAGTTGTTGGTTCATTGCGCATTTTCGACAAATGATGCGAATGAAACCAATGATAGGTTCTCTAAGTGAGCATCATACTCAGTGAACATCCCCTGTATGCAAATCTTTACCAATTCTCTTTCATCACAAAAATATCTTAGATGTCGAGGGAGTGCTCTTTAAACCTCTTAATATAGTCCATAAGGTCTTCTCTTGGCTTTTGGTGGATTCTCCCCATGTCAATGAGGGTGACCCTTTCTTCAGTTGAGAAAAATTTTCCAAGGAACATCTTACACATGTTCCCCTACAAATCTATCGACCCTAGAGGAAGATTGACATACCATGTATGTGCCTTCTCAGTGAGAGACTTGGAGAATTCCTTTAGTTTCAAGTCATCATCCATCCCATAAACTTCTAGTGTCTCAATGAACTTCAGCAAATGCTCTTTGGCGCTTCCCTTCTTGCCATTAAAGATCATAAACTTAGAGCTTACATAGTCCTTTGAGTAAGGCTTTGCAGTAGTACGCTGATGATAGGGGAACTTCAATTTTAGAATCCCTATAATAGACTTCACTTGTATTTCTCTCAAGTATGCATCTAAATTCTCCTTTGTAACAAATGAGCCTCTCAAACCAGAGACTCCAAGATCTACTAGTGTGACAAGAACAGGGTTAAGGTGATTTAAGTGTTCAGCAATAGTAACACGTGGCGTACTATGTGAAGCTGAAGGGCTACTAATTCGAATCCTGCTTCTCTCCATACAAAAGTTGAGCATTGTGGAGGTGTAGGTTCTTGAACTGGTACTTGCTCCTTAGTTGCGACTTGATCATTAATGATAGGAGGGTTAGGTTGTTGAGGTGCTTGAGGAGTGCACTGCAATGTAACCTGTATAAGCTTTGGTAAAACCTCACTTGTTGCGCATTAGCAATGGCGACTACAGCAGACATAAATTGAGTCATCATGGTAATGAAAAGGTCTATCTTCCTATTGTTCTCTTGGATAGCTTGGATAATTTAAATACTATCAAGTTCACCTTCTAGTGCCATATTCACTTGGTTTACATCGCCAAAGGCAGGTGTGATTTGCTTAGTAGCTTTAACATTAGGATCTGTTTCTTGATTGTTCCTATTAGTAGAGTCAGGTATCCTTATCCTTGGAGGTGCTATATTATCAACTTCCTCGTCTTCCCCAGTAGAGTCACATGAATATTATGTGCAAACGCACTACACGTGACCTAACGAGGAAGTAACACATGTGAGGATGATCAGGGGGTGATTGAAATAGGAGGAGAAGTAGTCAATCTTAAATAAGACCCTGACACTACGGTGATAGGTGTATATTTTGTGAGACAAATATGGGTAAGTGATAATTCGAGTCTTCTAGAAAAAATTCAGTAGAGTAACCACCTTTTTTTTTTCCAAAAAAGTCCCCTTTTAGTGACGAGACCTAAGGTATTTATAGTGTTTGTTTATAAACCTCATCCGTCGGATGGTTATGGTGATTAATGGTTCCTAGCAAATGAGGCCTCATATGGGCCTTGTATGGGTTTAGGCCCCCCAAAGGCCTTTAGAGTGTGTATATGTGTATGAGTCTTATTTAAGAAAGGTTGGATCAAGCGAGCCAATCCAATGAGCCCTACTTCAAGCTCATCATGCCAAATCTCCCTTGATCATCTCATTATATGGACTTTACTCTTTGGGCCCTATCACCCCAGCCCAAAGAGTTAAATCCATTAAAATAACAAGCCATAAGCTTATGATTTAGATTCAATACCCCTACAAATAGTAAATGTTTTCATACAATCAATGATTAAAAATTTACATGAAGCTCTTTTTTCAAAATGCATTTTTCAATTGACATAACTTAAAAAAAGAAAAAAAAATCCTTTTACAATTAAAATTATCTAAATCTTATTTGAGATTATGTAATTTTAGGAAAGATGGAATGGATTACCCATACATAGGGAATTGAATTTTATGATTTTCTAATCATGAAACTTTAATAGGTGGCTTTAGAGGTGAGAGATCTAGAAAAATAATATAATGTCATGCTTGGTATGTATGAATGATCCAAAATGGAATAGATTGGAATGGATCTGAATGGAATGGAATGGAATCAATAATAGAATGTTAAATCCATTTATAAGTTTGAAAGTGCTCATGGAATGGAATGGTATTTACCGAAAATACTTTACTTTAGTGAATGTAATAAATTATATTGATGGGTTAAAAAGATAATTTAAATAATTAACATTAATGAGAATAAATTAGAATCATGATTCCACCCCTTTAAAGGTGGAATCAAATTCTCCCATAAAACTAGAATCATCAATTCTAAAAAATTATGATTTTAGCTTTTAAAAGCGCTTCTAAACATAGGGAATGACATGTAGCCCAGAATCGCGATTCCATGTTAGGTCTATTTTAGCATACCAAATGTGATATAAGATAAGGCTATTCATCAAACCAAATCAAATTGAGCTGAAATCCGAACCAAACCACATCAAATTGTAAAATATAGTTCTTTTATATTTCAGTTCTATTTAGAGATAGTCTAAATAGTTCATAGTTCGATTTAGAGGTCATATGGAACCAAATTGAATTGTTTAAACCAAAACCAAATCAATCTTTATTAAAAGATAGAAATCAAGTGATATTTTTAAATTTTAAACTCTTGGTATTTCTATTTAATCCTATTTATGTTTTCTTTTTTTGTTGACTCTCATTCCACTTCATCTCCACCATCCACTTCCTTTCCTCGCCTTTGTCTCTCATCTTTTAAGTAGACTAATGCACTTTTACAGTTAACTAAGACTTGATATAATGTTCCTCAAATCAAATATTAATGTTTGGTTGAGAACTCTTATAAATATTAGTATTATCAACTAAAATAAAGTATTTTTAAAAGCAATTGGACTGAATCAAACCAAGTTATACCAAAGTATCATGTTTATATTTAGGGTGAGCCTACATATATAGCAAAATTTACTTTACAAATAGTCATTTAATACAAATTTCCTATTTCACCTTCTATTAATGCTACCATCAATTGAACCAAAAAACTATCATGAATACCTATTAATATATCATTAAATGTGATATATATATATATATATATTATATTCCTCCTCCTCCTACCCACACAACGCTATTTGGTGTGTTCTTATCAATTAAATTTAAACACATAGATAAAAAAAAAATTAATATATAATGATGGAAGCTTGTTCTATTATCATAAATATTTACATGTAATTAGTTGGAACATACTTAAGATACATAATTTATGATAGCAAACATACATCCATGCTACTTTTTAAATGACACTGCACATAGATAATCAAATTACTTTCAAGTTGACTAAAGTTGATGATATGGCAATTAGATGTGGGGACATAGATGAAGGCATATGTGTATGTTCTATTAGATTTTTAGGAGGGAACAATCATAAATATTGCAATTTGTTTTAAATTTTGCAAATATTGTACCTACAATAATTATTCCAAAAATAGGTTTTGAAAGCGCAAACTCAGTTTGTGACTTCTTTTTTTCCAAAATTTGCAAAAGTGAAGGTGTACACCAGGTCTACACCTTCAATACTTGTACTAAAGGTGAAGACTTAATGTGCACCTTCAATTCTACTATCTCGAACTAATCTCACAATCCATTTTTTTTTTTTTTTTACTTTAACATCAACCGTTCATTGAAAAAGTAAGTCATGGATACTACAGTGCATTAAATTAATAATGCAACTATAAAGATAGAAGAAATTCATTTTTATTTTCACTTTTGTAAACTCCATCTGTTTGTTTTTTCTCATGTTCACTGGAAAAAGAAGAAGTGCTTGTGTAGATCAAAGAGTTAGGATTTATGCAGATTGAAAAGGTGAGATTTGAACGAATACATTAAGATATATCATTTCGTAAACGATTAATTAATTGTGGTATGTTCTTTATAAAAAGTTAATTTTTTTTCTTACTATGTTTGATATTAGTATTTGAGGAAATAGCTGTTGTAATGTTATGATTTATAAAAAAATATTACTACTTATTATTAGTTTGTAGTGTGTTAGACATAATAGATCTCATAATACATAACATGCATAGTTAATTTTTAAGTTAGTATGAGAATACTTTATACTGATGAAAAATTTAATATTATTTGTAAATTTCAAATTTAAAATATCATTTGTGTTGTTATGGAAAAAATATTGTAACGGAAATTTGTAATTTCTTGTTTGTGAAATAATTTTTACGGTGTTGTTATTTATATGAGAGATTTTTTTGTAGCAAAATAATGGGAAAGAAATTAAAATTAAAATTGATACGGAAATATGTGATTTTTTTTTTTACTAATTTTTACAATTTGTTATTTAAAATTGTCATTTTTTTTAAAAAAGCTGATAATATATATTTATTATGGATAAGAAAACAATGGTTAACTACATAAAATTGATGATCTACACGTTTGAAAATATTATAATTGGTAACTAGAGGCTAAAATATGATGGGGATTAAGTCAAAAAGTTGAAAATAGAGAAAAATGTCAACTAAATCGAATTGTTATATAGAATATGCCAAAGCATTGGAGCCGATCTAATCAAAGTGGGGTTTGAGATAATTCACAAGCATCCTGTCATCTTATGCCTTGATGGCAATTAGAGATGATGAAGATGTGAAAATTTCATTGAAACACATTTGATATGTGCTTACAACATGGGTTGGGTGAAATTAATTGTCCCTCCTCGTGTTCCAATGTGCAGCCAAAGGAGCTCCACTTTCTATAATTAGTCTATGCCAAGTAAGGGGTGTTATGTAGGGAAATGTATCCTAAGCTCACACCTATAGGAGAATGGTAGCTTCTCTAATCTCATGAGTTGATGATAATGATGCAACATAAAGTTGCTGATATAATCAAGCTAAACACATGAATCCCTAACTATACGACCTAATAATGTCGAAATGCTCTAGTAGAGGTAAAAACATTGTGTGATGAGGGTACTGGACTTATCAGCAAAGATAAATCCTCTAGTAGTTGCAATATATATGCACTTGTGTGGCAATGGATTTACTTTACTTTAGTTCCTTTTAAAAAGATCCAAAACATATCATATAATCACATCATGCTAATGCAGCCCCTCCTACCACTAGACCTCGGCCTTGCACCCAACAATCTTTCACTTATTAAATCCCAATTCAAGTAACTACTCCTTATAATTACTTGATCATCAACAGGGAGGCCTAGCTAGAGTTCTATATCTTATATGGTGATAGTAAATTCCCTTGTCAGCATGTGGAATATGTGTGTCTCAAGCCTCTATCGCTCGACCAATTTAGTTATCATGTGCCAATCCAATGGAATGAATGGCAGGCGGCTTACACCTTTGAATCCTACCAAATGCATGTATAGCTCCATTCAAGGATCGATAAGGATTATGTGCTCGTTGCAATGGAGTGACAACTCATGACGTCAAACAACAAGGGTCGATTTTTCCTAAAATGATAACAAGTGAAATGTTATTTTAATCATAATGCAGCAATAAGTAATCAACAAGTTAAAGGTTGTTTATCTTTTCATTTTAGACAACTTGTAATTGATGTCTCTCTTATTGCGTTAAGACTGAAGGATTGAAGAGTTTAGGCTCCATCTATTATGCAAAAAAAAAAAAAAAAGAAAATTTAAAAAATTAGTAAATGTCACTGTTAATATCAAAATGTTAATTCATGACTAATTAGTTACTATTTACTATCTAATTAATGGTTAATTAACAGCAACTTAAGTTTACAATTGCTTTTACAATAAATACTAATTTTTTTAGTAATTAACTTTCTAATGATTAATTAATGACATATTGACAACTAATTATAGTTAATTCATGGTTAATTAATAATAACTTTAATTTACAATTGCTTTTACAGAAACACACAAACATATTACACATACAATCAATCCCACATTTTTCACTACTTAATTTTCTTACAATGAATTAATGACATATTAGCAACTAATTATTGTTAATTAATAGTTGATTAACAACTTAATTTTACTACTTTAATTTTAAAAAAACACAAACATATTACATTTACAATCAATATAAAATTTTTCATAAATTAATTTTCTAACAATGAATTAATGACATATTAATAATTAATTACTGTTAATTAATAGTTAATTAACAACTTAATTTTATAACTACTTTTACAAAAATACACAAACATATTACATTTGCAATCAATACAAAATTTTTCAAAAATTAATTTTCTAACAATGAATTAATAACATATTAATGATTAATTATTGTTAATTAACGGTTAATTAACTACTTAATTTTATAACTAATTTTCTAAAAACACATAAACATATTATATTTACAATCAACACAAAAAATTTTGCTAAGTAATTTTCTAACAATTAATTAATAACATATTAACGACTAATCATTATTATTTAACAGTTAATTAACAACAACTTAATTTAGCAACTACTTTTACAAAAATAAATTATAATAACACACAAAGATAATTCATTATTATCAATACGAATTTTTTTCTAATTAATTTTCTAATGATTCATTAATGACTAATTGACAGCTAATTAGTTTATCATTAATGATTACTTTTATAATAATTTTCACAATTACAAATTAAGACATTTCATTTGCGAAAAATAATAATTTTTTTTACTAATTCATTTTCTAATGTTATTTAATGATATATTAACGATTAATTAATGATTAATTAATTACTAATTAATGATTAATTAATAACTACTATTATTTTAATAAAATTAGTAGAGTATAAATAATTGCATTTAATTTTTTATGCATTGATACAAAGTAATATAATAGGGAAAAAATTAATTTTTTCTTTAAAAAAATACTGAAATATAGCTTTACCAAAGAAGTTGGAAAAATATCTTATAGATATTTCTATACACATACTTGAACAAGCTAAACTTGAGTAAAACAGAAATTAAGAAAACAATATTTTTTTTTTAAATTGTGAGAAAGAAGAAGATGGAAGAGGAAATTAAAAGATCTAAAAATGAACATATGAACAAAGAATTTACATTTATATTACAAACTATTGGTGCAAAATTGTTTCCTATGCATTAGAGGTTACATGTTGTGATACCATGCAAATTTGCAGCATTATTTTACAATAATTTTTATAGGTTTGTATTGTTATTTTATAATAATTTTTATAGGTTTACAGGATTACATAGGTGGTGGGATAATGTGATAAAAATATTATACAGTATAATTTATACTAAAAGCACAAACTTGGTGTGCATATTCAATTTTGCAAATTTTGGAAGAAAAGGAAATCGCAAATCGGATTTATGTTTTTGAAACCTATTTTTAAAATAATTATTACAGATATAATATTTACGAAATCCTTTTAATTAAAAACTACCATACTTTTGTGAGGGTTCCCCAATTTTTAGGTCATCGGGCTAGTGGCTGGCGAACTTTTACAAACTCCTTACTCAAATTAGTGTTTCCTCGTTGTCTTTCCTCATTAGTGATGACAACTCGCTTCAACAATCAAGTTTAACTCAATATTGCCCCAAATCCTATGGACACTCCCCGGGTCGATATCTTTCTCTTAGTTGAATGATTGAACATATTGTCTAGGGTGAACCATTAACTATTTTGATGGAGTCCTTTTGCATCAACACAAACGGTGACAAGATTTTTTTTTTTAATAGACATTTTTTATAAAATTATTATTATAAATAAAAAAATACATTAAATATTATAATAGTTATTTCATAAGAAGTAAGACCGTAATCAATGACATCTATATTGTTTGAAAGTCCTAACATTTTTTTTATAGTTAATTATTTGTAAAATAAGTGATATCATTGAGCAACCCATATTGAGAAGGAAATTTTCTTAAGATTATAAATAAAAAAAATCTTGCAATATCATAATATATGTGTATTACTTACTATGTTAGCCTTTTCATTCTACTAGTAATGTTTTATTTATATACTTTTTTTTTTGTAATTTACTTTTTTATAGCAAAATATGGACAAATTTTATGTACTAAATCCATTTTCTTTTATAGATTGATGGTTAATTTTTAATTAGCATGTATGCTAGAATGAAAAGTTTTTTTTTTTTGTTTTGCCTAGTGTACTCTGTACCAGTGATCATATTGTAAAAAAGTTTAAGATCCTATTCTTATTGAATATTTGAAATTCTTGCAAATACACTTATTCTATAAATAATTGCAAGATTAACTTAAAAATATAAGTTGGGTCCACCAGCAGCTTGGTTCTGACTAAGGCCCCTAATTTCCACAGACGACCCGAACAACCTATTCATCGACTAATTGGGAATATTTCTTGCTTTTTATTTATTTTTTATTTTTTATTTTAGTTTATTATGTTTTTTTTTTCACCCACAGTTTCTAGATGAATGATCAGTTCAACAGCAATCGTTGCATCACTGGATCGCATAGGCCTCGTAAGTGTATATGGTGATTGTCCCATCATAAGCACTAATAATGTTTGATGTTTAAATAATTTATACTTTTTATGGTTTTATAAAATTGACTTTATATTTAAATTATTGAGCATAAAAATCTCAACTTGTTATAAATTTTCATTTTTTAAATTTCTTTTAGAAGATAGTACTATCTTTTCACTTTCTCTCTCTCCGACCTTTTTACAAAATTTAAATTTAAAATACTTATTTCTCCTATTCCACTGTAATTGGAAATACTTATTTCCTATTTAATTGTTATATATTGATATTTTAAATTTTAGTATACGCATAATGAATGTATGTTTGCTAGTATTAATATTAACAATCTCAAATCGAAACTGTAATATTAATGTAAATTGCAAATGTGTATCCTCCCATGTTTGTTTTATAAATCTTTAGCGCTATTATTATTGTTTTTTAAGGCCAAATAACTCTATTATCTTTAAAAGTACTCATTTAGGTCTTTACATATTTTTATGACATATTTTTAGATTTTATTTTGTTATTTTATTTTTAAATGAAATAATTAAATAATACTAAAATGCAAAAATATACATAAAAATAAGAAGAAAAAAAAGAGAATTCCTTTTTTATTTGTAGTTATTTTTTTTAAAACACTTTGTCATGTTTAATTTTTTCTTTTATTTTTAAAAATTTCATCGTTATTATTTTTAATACAGAAATTATCATATAAGAATCTAGAAGCAATCTTTTTAAAGATCATGACTTTAAATATTTAATTTCAAAATAAAAAGCTAAATATATAGACTGCAAATACGAAGGGATATATATTTGCAAACTTTACCCATGCACAACTACCCGCAACTTCAAATGGTCGAATTAACTCCTTATTTTGCACTAAAACTGCAGTCATAAGAATGTTCCAAAAATTTCCTTAATACCCCTTCTGCGTAAGAAATTTCATAAATTTAAAACTAAAATACTACAAATAAATAAAAAAAAAAAACAATTAGAATATTATATAGTAAGCGTAATATGTTTACATAGAAAGGAAAGCAACCCTGTTCGGTGGTGCCATACGATCAGGACCTGTGACCTCGTGGTGGTGGTGCAAGTCTTGCAACCAAAATCTTTTGGCTCGACCACCATCCCTTGGATCGTGACTTATTCCACCACCGAATGAACACACTAACACTTAGGAATTCATGGCCACAGGGGTAGTGGGTTGCCTGCCACCTGGTAGCTCCTATTCTTGGATTTTATTAGTTTTTTTTTTTTTAGAGAAAAGTTCTTTGTCTTAAATATACTGAATTTACCATAATAATCTAATTAGGAATTTTTGTTTAGATATTAATCTTCTTTTAAATTATTTACTTTATAAATCTATTATAATTAGGGTTGAAAACTACATATCTCCCGAGTCCAAGACTTAATGTGAAATTTAGAATAAAAAAAATATTTGACCAAATTTAGGCAATATGAAATGATATAGAATCTTTGGGAAATTCATTAAAATAATATAATTTTTTTTAAATTGTAAAATAAGATACTTGAAAAAAATTATTCTAAAAATAGGTTTTGAAATCACGGACCAGGAATACTTCTTCAGTTGAACCAATTTTGGCAACACTAAAGGCACATAGTGTGTTTGTGCCTTCATCAATTTGCTATATATATATAATTTAAATCAATGTTTATAATTTTGAAAATTAAGATTTTTTTTTTTTGCTATTCGTATGTAAACTTTTAATTTATTTAAAAATAATAATTTGGAAAAAGTTATCATTGGAAAAAAAAAATATGAAAAATCATGCAAAGAAAATCATAAATAAACTTTGCAAAAGGAATTATAAAAAAATATTAGAAATAATTGTAAAAAATGTAAAAGCATAGATATAAAAATAGGAAACAATAATTTATTCAACAATTTTAATAAATTTATCAATTCCAAATATTCATTTACACCAATCACAAATTTTGATAAAATATTCATATATTAAATAAATAAGAAAAAATAGTATCTTATCCCCTATTATTCCTTCCCTTAGTGAACTATCTTGCTATATAGGAAAATGCGTTTGTAGGCTCTCTTGCTGA